>JAZDSV010000029.1:0-203833 GCA_036784855.1 Aphelidium insulamus | reverse complement strand
TTGACCTCCATTGAGCCTCGTCTGGGTACGGTGTACTTGGCCGACCTTGCGCAGTAGGTTGTGATGATCGACGGAGCGGCGCGGGGGCAGACTGTCCGGCGGCCTGGCAAGTACATCCGAAAACTCGGTGAGTACCCACGGAATTCGGTGTTGTATGCACCAAGCGACCCGAGCTTGTCCAACTGAATAGAGGTAATCAATGGTGAAAAAGAGCTGGGAAGTAAGGTATCGAAATTGCTAGCTGGCACAGCACTCCAAAACAAAGACCAAATTCTTTCAAAGGCAGCACGCCTCATGTACAGCACCGTCGTCGACAAGTGTCTGCCGGTGATCTCTCTGCTGACAAAGAGCGGGTGTACATTAGACAACATTGCACGCACTCCCATAGCGCCAAACACAATGGCAAAGTTGTCCTCGTGCATGTCATGAATGTCTTTGCTATTAAAGCATATGGTACAGTGCACCAATGAAGGATGTGATGTAAAATGCCTGCCGTGGTGTCTTGATAATCACGCAAGAAACTGCAAGTATGCCGTAAGTAATTGTTTCATTTGTGGTAAAGAGACATCTCTGTTGATGATTCGTAGTCATCTAAATAGATAAATAAAAACTAAATATAAAATAATATAATTATAAAATAGATAAATTGATTTATCTAAATAGACGTCTCCCGGCCCCCAACCTGCAAGTTGGGGACAAGGTGCTGCTTGATGCTTCTGCGTTACACAACTGGTCCATATTTCGCTCATCCCCTGTCCGGAAATTGCGCCCTTGTCGATTTGGTACCTTTTCTGTAACAGCTATTGATTGCCTCAATGTGACACTTGCACTCCCACCAACTCTGACGATCCATCCGACGTTCCACATTGGCTTGATTACCCCCTACATACCGCCTGCCAATACTCCACATGCCGAACTCCCACCGGATCTGATTGATGGAGTTGCAGAATTTGAAGTTGAGGGCATTGTTGGTCACCGCATGCACCGACGCCAGCGGCAATTTTTGGTCAAGTGGCGTGGGTATGGCAATGAGCACAACACCTATGAGCCAGAACGCAATTTGACGCATTGTAATCAAATCCTCGCCGACTATCTTGCATCTCACGAACTCAACACAGTTGCCTCAATTTTGCCCGGGAGTGTAACAGTTCCAACTGTCAGTTGCCGATTCCCACACAGTGCCAGCCAACTGCAACCCTGGTGTGGCGTGGGGCGTTCTGGTATGAGGCGTATTGTGACTGTGTCAGGCGGGTATAAGTAGCACGGTTCCCACGACAAACCTGCAGTCAACCTATATTTATTCAACGTTGTCTGCAGGTCGGTTTGCACGTGCTACCCCTCCGCTCACCCGCTGACTTCGTCGCAAAGTGCCTACGGCCTTTGCTATAAGCGCGTACACCTGCACAACCAATTTGTCCAGCATTCCATCCGAAACGCTAGCTATACTCAATGAGAATGAATTAAAGTTGCCCGTGATACCGTGTAGCATCAAGCAGATAGAATTGCATACTGCAATAGATGAGTCTCTGAGTAGAACTGCCGCAACATATTATGAGTGAAATGGCACAACCCTGATTTCGTCTTTGAGTTTCAATCAAATAACAGGCAGAGAGCAATGCGGTGGACTAAGCACCTCGTGTTGGAATAATGCTTACCGTGTCCATCTCTGTCGACTTGACGGTTGTTGTAATTCTCCTGGGAAAGTTAACACTTGTTGTACCCTCCAGCGCGTGACTCTACGTGTTGTGAATGCGACCTAAGTGGCTGTGTTTGGGGTTCACAGCGTGGCAGCAATGTCATACGTCCCCCACCCATTTTCACTCAGTTATTGGGCTGTGAGTAATGAGAGTAACTTTGTCTGCAGCTTGTGTTGCCTCTCCATCTGCCTGAACAGTAGAGTTTCATCTTTCCATACAGTTGAGCAGTAATCATCAATACATGCGCGTGTGTCTCCATCAGTATCCTTTACTCTCATATGAAACACTATTCCACAGTCAATGTGAAAGGCATCTGTATCTGTCAAGTAATGTTTATTCTTGCCCAGTAGTTCCTGTATCTGGTCATAGCGGGATTTGATATCTAGTTTACCCATCAGCGATGAATTAAGTGCCTCCAAGTGAGTCAGACGCTGCTTCATCGTGGACATTATGTTGGCTCTAACAGGGTTCTCCACCTTCATATACTTATTGTCGATGTCATCAAGAATCACGGGTGTACTCTGTCCAAAGTATGGAACGGCTATCTTGGAATAAGTGTTGCCCACTCTCTTCTCCTGCACCTCATACACGTGATTATTACGGGGGTCAGTGTAGACAGTACCAAGGGAGAGTGTGCGCAGATAGCAGCATTTGATTCTTGTAGAAGGGACAGTTAGTTTCATTGTGGACAGTGGTTATACTGTATGACAAGAAAATAATTTCACGGAATTGCGCGATTGACCTTTACAGATTCTTTCTTTACGAAAAAATGAGCACAAAATATTTCGTTCAACTATCGCTGGGGACGAAGACGTACAAGGCCAGAGTCTCTACCTCCAATTGCGAATATGTGGACGACTTCAAGACTGCCATCAAAAATACATTCTCTCCCCTGTTGGACCGATTTGCACCCGCGCAGCTATCGCTCTTCGACGCGGACGGCACCACGGAAATCGACCCGATGACCCCAATGGCAGACGTGTTCATCAGTCAAGAGAAACCATTGATCGTGAAAGTGGAGCCAGCGCCGCCATTGACTATCAGCACGCGCCGTCATAGCAAATACAAGCACAGCAATGCCATTCATTCATCTCGTTCGTTGTTGACAAGTCTCGCCCTCAGTCTGGAAGCCAAGTACGAGTTGGACAAGAGAGAGCCCGATAAGCCTGCCACTTTTGGCGACGTGTTGTGGAACAAGAAGCACCGCACTCCAACCCCGAAGCCGCCTCACACGAAGCCGCTTGGTCAGATGTTCAGCAAGAAGAAGTGGGATTACTTGCAGACACTGAACGATGAAGTGAACAAAACTCTGCATTTGGAGTTGGACGAAGAAAATATGGTGGTTGTTCTTCCGGCCGATTTCATTGGTTTCCACAGTATGACACGAGCGATTGCCAAGGAAGCCGGTGTGGTCGCAGCGGAATCAGATTTGATTGTCAAAGACGAAGAAAGTGTTAGCGGTGGCGATACAAGTCCAGAAGTAGATTGAAGAACGCGAATAAAGCCTGTACATCACAACACAGACACATCAACAATATACACCCGCTCAACAGCCGACACTATAAGAATAAACACAGTGAGAATATACACAAAATGAGACCATAAAACAGCTTTAATGGGCGTAGGGGCGCGTCACCGGGGGGGGGGGGGGGGGGGTATATGTTTGCAGCTGCATTGATCAACAGCTATTTCTACGGCATCAAGACGATTCAAGAACTGGACTCACTCGTGCTACTGGAGCAATTTGCACTCATATTGTCAGTCCGTTTGGTCACATACTGCATTCCCGTCTACTACTTGCACCGAAAATTGCTGGAATTCAATGATAGGCTCTCCGCCAGTACCGACAATATACTTCAAGTGCAAACATCCCTCAAATCTGCGCATGGCACTGATATGCACAAGTCATCATCACTGGACAAGCTGACACCGTTGGATATGGTACGCACTTGATTCATTAGATCATCTTCATCTGACGACGCAGTGGACTATATTTTTCCGCCACCTGGACCACGGGTGGTGGGCATTCTTTTTGGTATCGTTCATCGCGGGCAATCGAGTGTGTCTGATGATTCGGAATGTGCTGCTCAATTCAAACGACCGCGTCCTGCTTGAGATTGCAATACAGTTTTTTGGAGCTGCCAACGATAGCGTCCTATCCAAGGTCACTTACTGGTCCATAAGTCTTGTTCGCCGAGTCCTCATTGGATAACAGCACGGATAGTATTCACAACTACCTAATAGAGTCCATCGTGGCTGCATATTATGGGACTCATTCACTTCAAGATTCAACAAAACGATTATATTCAGGGAAATTTATCGAGAAGCAACGATCGACTGGCCACGCATAATCGCTAGCCAGAACCACGACAATTATCACGGTTTCAGATCCACTAATTGCCTCGCGCCGTGACGCAACAATACCACCACCGCGGCACGATTACCACAATTAGCTGCAATATGCAACGGAGTGTTGTTGCTGGAATCAAACGAGTTGACGTTTATCTTGAGTCGCATCTCGTCAAGTAGCCAGATCATTACGTCGGGGTACACCGTGTTCCGTGCAGCCAAGTGCAACACAGACCGACCGTCAGGACTATATAGGAGTGCATCGGGGCTCCACAGCAGTTGAACCACGGCAGATGATGCACATTATCGCGTCTTCTGGCCGCAGCATGACGCTGATTATGCAGCTGACGGCAAAGTTTGTCGTGAATATCATCACGCAGCCGTCCAGTAGCCGCCGCACTTCATCTCGGTACGCCTCTGCTTCACACAGTTTGGGCCACCATCGCTCCAGCAGGCTCTCCAGGGGTTGATTGCGGAACCAGCAGGTTATCCGTGTCAGTCGAGCGCAGTCAAGTGTCGCCGGGGTGCTGCCGCCAGACTCCTTATCACTCTCGCTCGGTGCAGTTACCATGGCCGTCTGTTCACCTTGCCTCTTATTGTAAATGACGAGGAGCGACGTGACCAGCGAGAGCACGAGTGCATGTCCCAGCATCGTGAGCGACTGCGTCAGAGCCACGCGGTACTCGCGCAAGTACAAAGCGGTCACACCGCCACTCAGCGTGAAGAAGGCTGATATCAGTGTGACCAGCTGGATGCGCGAGCCGCTCTGCGCCGTCTGGCTGGCGTAGAATGAGCGTCGCAGTCCGAGCGGATCGGCCATCATTGCGGATTATTTAGCTACGGTTACTCCATCACATTTCGGCCCCCATTCCATACGCGCACCAGCCACATGTGAAAAAATTCAAGTTGAATAACGCGCCCACACGTCGCACGGATGACTTTAGTTGTCTACGACGTAGATTTTGTTCATGGTAGAACACGCGGTGAGATGTTGTCGCTTTCTACAACGCAATAGTTATATGTATTTACATAGGAATGTGTTGTTGTTTTTAACAATAAGGTACATAGGAATGTGTTCAGCTCGTAGAGTTTCTCGCTTAAACTCCGTCCGATTATTACCTATCTTAATGACGGCATGTCACTCTCCTTTTATTCAAGTTTTATAATCGCCTTCTTCGGTGCAGAAGTACATCAATGGGCGCGCTGTGTCTTGGCTGCAGTCTGCCAAGATTATAGCGGCGCTTATGAGCGCATCAATATCAGCCCGAGTGTCGAGAAGCGGTACGGCGCTATCCTGGTCGCCAATGTAATATGTATAGACTAGCACATATTAACATACTATAATATACTAATATAATATACATAATATAATAGCACATATTAAGGTTAAATGTAGTTCAGCCGTTGAGCGGCGGGGTGTTAACGTGGCAGATATATAGGAACATCAGGTCTATCGTGGTGTTCATTATAAAAACCAAGTTGTCATCAATATACAGCTCATTGTACGCACCGGCTTTATTCTACAATATTCCGCAGTAGTGGTTAGCAGGCAATGATTAAGGACGTTGCCTGTTGATTTCCAATGGCGGATCATGAAGAGAGCGGCGGCGGCGAAGAAGTGGCCCTGTCCGCGGAGGAGACAAAGTACTGCCTCTGCACACATACACACATACATGATGCTAACCATCGATACTAATGCCGCATACACATAGTCGCCTCCGCGCAAAGTTGGGTCTGAAGCCACTATCCACGGAGGACGCGAGCAGTGGCGCCAAGCAGGCCGTCGACAACTATGCCGCGCTGCAGGCAGAGAAAAAGGCCAAAGTAGACAGTGAGGCGGTGGCAGCGCGTCTTGAACGGTATGCACTCACTTTATGGTGTATAGTGCGTGCGTGCCGGCGCTGACATTGCCGCGTGACAGGGCGCGCAATAAGCGTCTGGCCAACCAGAAGCTGACTGGCCAGAGTCTGGGCGAACGGGCCGAGGATGATCTGGACGACTCGGCAAAGTGGATAGAGCGTAGTCGGAGGCGGCAAGTGGAAGTCGCGGCGGAACTGGCTGCTGCAAAGAGCGCGACCGACGGGGACAAGCGCCGCGCCGACTACACCGCCCAAGATCTGCGTGGCTTGCGTGTGGGCCACGCGCAAGATAGCTTTGAGGCTGGCGAGGAACACATTCTGGTACTCAAGGACAGCACAATACTGGACAATGAGGTGGAGGGCGACGAGCTGGTCAGCATCCAGCCAATTAGCAAGCAAGCACACAATGCGCCCAGCAAGGCTACGTTAATGAACGAGCAGCACGGCGACGATTTATCACAGTCGATACTGGCGCAATACAACGACGAACCAGAGGAGGAGGTGAGCGATGAACGTCTTGTCAGTATGTCTTTGTGCTAACGTTGGCGTAGTCCTTCTCGTTGGGATCGTCGCTGAAGCGCAAAAAGGCCCCGAAAGCGCGCGGTCGTGGTGGCGCCGACGCGGCGCCCGCACAGTCACTTGATTATGCCTTTGCACCGCTCACGGATTACAGTGCCGAGCCTGACATAACCGCAGCACCGCCGCCAGAAACCTTCAAAAAACCCTCAGCCAAGAGCAAAAAGTCCAAAAAGAGCCGGCGTCAGTTCACGGCGTCCGACGATATAAATGTCAATATTGCACTAGCGTCCTCTGCCCCGATATCAAAGGTGCTCACTGCGGGCGAGGACGACGACGAGCTTCAGGAGATGCTGGCCCTCGGTCGTCGTGCTGCGTTAAAGTCGAGAACATCTGAAATACTGGAGCAAGTATGTGCGCCCGAAGCACCCACTACCACCAATAGCAGCAGCAGCGTCAATGCATCGTCAATTGTGCTGTCCGAGACGTCAGAGTTTGTGCGCAACTTGGCTGCCGTGTCAGCGTCGGCGAGCAGCGGCAGCGCTCCCCAGCCAATGGTTCGGTTCTCTCAGTCTGCTACTGCCGCCGCCACCGCTGGCACTGATACTAAGGTGGCCATGGATGAAGATGTGCGCGATAATGATGATGTCGATGCAATAGAGGACGACAGCCAAACTGGCAACGACAACGAAGAGCTGGAGCGTGTCCAACTGCTGGAAGAACCAACGCTCAACAAGGGAATCGGTTCGGCGATGGAGTTGATGCGGCAGAAGGGATTAATTGAACTGGCAAGCCGCGATGATTTGGTGCGCGATGAAAAAATGGCCGAGCAGCAAAAGTGGGAACTGAAGCGGCGCCTGGACGAGGAACGGCTGCAAAAAACAGGTGCCACCCTCAAGAAGCGTGAGTATGAAGAGCTACGCCTGCGCCAGAGTATGGAGCGCTACAAAGACTACAACCCCGAGGTCAATCTGCACTACGCCGACGAGTTCGGGCGCACACTCTCCACCAAGGAGGCATGGAAACAGCTGTGTCATCGGTTTCACGGCAATGACTCGGGCAAGCGCAAAACCGAGAAACGTCTCAAAAAGATTGCCGAGGAGCAGAAGGCCATGAAAATTGGCGGCTCGGAGCGACAGTTGGGCTTTGTATCGACCGTGGTGGAGCAGCAAAAGCAGCTCGGTGTTTCGCACATTGTTCTCACTGGCAGTCACAAGAGGTATTGGTTGTAGCATATGTGCGCAGCATTTGATATGGCTCACAACTGTGCGCAGTCAATTGGTTGCTCCCACAGCCGCAGCCGCTTCATCGAGCACGAAAAACAATCTTGCCAAGAAAATAAAAATCAATAAATAAATAATAAAATAAATGCAAATCTTTGTATTTATACATTATGAGGTGCAATTGCGCAAATCTGCTGCACAATGTCTGTCAGTTCTGGCAGCGGGCAGCGGGACGGTTCTGGCATCGTTGCCAAAAGCTTTTCCCGCACGTTGCTGTCCAGCAACAAAAATGTCGAGATGAAATCGGCGTCCACAAAGCCGTGCGCCTCCCCGGCACGGCCATACTGCGAGTGCAGTGCCCGGTGTTCTCGATGTGGCGAGTCGCACTCCTCGCCCATGTGCAGACGTTCCATCGCTGCTTCCAACTGCTGCAGCGCCGCGTATTGGTGTGCCCTTATTCTACGCACGCACCGCACGGCGCCCGACACTCCGACGTACACCAGTCGCCGCTGTCCCACTGTGCAGAGTATTACTGGCACGTATATAACTGTCAATTCAGCACTTGCCACGCTGAATACGATTGATAAAGTCGGCCGAGTGGAATGCGGCCGAGTGCTTCAGTCTATGCCGCACAGTGCCGCCCCTTTCTGCCGGTAGCGCCACGGGACGGTACACATACAGATTGCCGTCCTGTTCGGCGCCAACAAAACATTGATTGCCATTGTGGCCGAAGCAGCAGACCGCCGTCATCCAATTTGGCGCCACGTCCTGTGCCACACGGCGCAGCTCGTTTGTGGCTCGATCAAAGAGCAGCAAACCAACCGATTTCATCACATCGCCCACCAGAACCTGATCATTGCCGCAAACATCCAGCTGCAGCGCCACAACTTGGCCAGAGTGTGCACAGATGGGTTTAAACACCATCTTTGATGTATGATTGTCGGTCAGATCCGGCGCGCACGAAAACACCACAACCTTGTTATTTATCGCGCACACAACTTTGTCGGCCAGTTGGCGGATGCAGTATGCGGCGCCTTTGATGACGACCTCGCCGCAGAGTCGCAGCGAGCTTGCGTCGGCGGAGAACATCAGCAACCGACCACGCTCGCAGTCCTCCTCGCCGGGCAGAGTGTACGCTGTGCCCACAATAAAAAACGGTGCGTCCGAGCAAGGGAACGCCACAGATTCCAACGACTGTGCGCGTTCATTCTTGTCTAGCTCAAACTTGTGCATCACTGTAGATTTAATCCAATAGCCGAAAGAACTTAGTAGCACCTACAAGAGAATGAACGATCGTCCAGGACCTTGAGAAAACACGTTTCGGTGGCGTCGTGCTGATTGTACGCAGTGGAGCAAGTAATTACACCAACCAGCCTGTTGCTTGGCTGATGCACGATTCGGCGTACCTGCTCGCCCATCGGTATAGTCTGCACTTGCAAACGCTGCCCACCTGTCGACTCCATCGAGGCGAAATAGAGTGAATTGTCCTGGACGAGAGCGTAGTGCATCAGCCAGTCTTGCCCCACAGTTTTCAAGGCGGTTATACCACGGCAATTTGTGATGTTGGATGTGCAGAATCGCAGAGCAGCGCCATCACTTCTGATCACAGTCATCTTGTCACAGCAGGCTAGAACAATTGCCAGGTCGTGTGTATGCAACATAAGCGGCGTGCTGCCCAACCGCGCCTCCTTCACCTGGCCACTGACGGCTCCATCAATAATTGCGGCATATAATAGGCGACCGTCTCCTGTACATCAATGCATGTCAGTGAAAGTTTAACGAGGCAGGAGTATTGAATTTCAATTAATAATCGTACGCACCTGAGCCGACCAACAGATGCCGACTGGCCAGGCCGCTTGAACTCGTGTCAGTGCCGCTAATGAAGGCCAATGATCGCGGAATGCAATCAAGTACAAGCTTCATATCAGCTCTGCCGTCGTCCGCCATGCCGCATCGCCTGCGGACAACAGTTCCATCCCACAGGCCGATCCAGCATGTTTCAGGGTCGCCAGGTATAAACGCCAAGCACGATACCGCGCCAGACATTGCACATTTTCCCGCCACGGAAAAGCCACCAGACTTGTCCGCGGGCAGCCTCAGCCGGTATACACAGTGAACATCATTTTCCGCCACCGCGACCGCCAAAATGCCATCCTGGTAACTAGCGCAAGTTATCACTGAAGATGCTCGCTCTGGCGTCCACTGTATTGACGGTGTAGCCACACTTTCAGAAACAAATGTGGTGCAGTCAACCGCAAGCACGGCCTTCTGCGTCACCTGCAGTAGCAGCTGCGAGCACGGTGTGGCGGCCATCAACAGCGTTTTGGCCGTGTGATCAATAGCGCTGCGGCAAAACACCTGCTGCACTGTCGTCACCTGGCATGCCACATCAAACGTACAGCGCAACAACACCGGGCCAAACACAGTTGCAACAGCAAGTATGGCCATGTCGGCCGAATATTTCATTGGCGTCGCATTCCACACGGCGCATAAGGGCGGTGCATTTCTTGGCAGTTGCAGCTTCAAGCGCTCCGCTACAGAAACTCCGTCGCTTATTATCCGCAAACTTCCATCGCCAAACCCGCCCGAGCATGTAACGAGTCGGGAAAAGCCTCTGGACGACAAATCGTAATCAGCGCCGAGCGCCACAAAGTCCGTGATGGGCGCCAGATTCGTCAGCGAGTCCAGGACGGACACCTGCACAAGAGGCGAGGCATCCGTGGTTGCCGGCACTCTACCCGAGACTTCACGACGACAGGACCATCGCATCAGCTGCGAGTCTCCAAAATGTGATCCCACCATCAATGTGTCGACGCTGACAAACTGGAGACAGGACGGAATGGAGACGCGGCCTTCCACGCGATAAATTGACAATTCGGGCAACGCTCTTCCCGGAACCAACTGCAGCAAGTACAACGCGCCCAAATTATCGCCGAGGGCAAATTGGGTACCACCAGACGCAAGTACCGGACACGCAGCCAGCATGATTGTTGGCGGGTCAAGTGTCAGCGTCGACGGCGGATGAGCGCCGGATATTAGCATGATCTTGTGGTCCGACACCACAAGGACCGCGCAGTTGGACAACCTCGACACTGCATCATCACCACCGGACTGAAACATTACCGGCAGAATGAGGCGTGCTGTCGCCCCGACATTCTCCGCGCTGAACGGGCCTGTGTGCAAAGTTACAGCGCGCTGTTTGTGGCTGTGAGTAGTGATGTGGCGCTGGCCATTAGCGTCCTGGTGCAGAATAGCAAACGGGGCACCGCTCTGTTCAGAATGCCGTGTCAGCGCTGTTTCCGACTTGTCCATCGAGGCCGGCAAGAAGGCCAGAGCAATCACCGCCAGTTCCGACAGTCTGCCACGCGTGCTTAGACAATGCAACAAAATCCTTCAGTGAGCGGTGGACGCACCGCAAGCTGTCCACTGCGGGCGCCTTATCGCCACCTGTCCGCACAACAACCCTCTTGAGTACACCCCGTAAACTACACGCGTTGGACTAAGATGGAATAGGACTAATAAAATATGCTGCTATAAAACCCATTCGCACTTCACCTAAGAAGTACGAGTACATAATAATCGATGAGATTAGTATGCTTCAAGCAGGAGAGTTTTGAGAGTCAAATCGGTGCCGAGAATTGGACAGACAGCTCGCAGCTTACGACAGTATTCCTTCATCACATCCACAGTCCATTTACGAATATCCGGCAAGTTTGAACTTCATCGTGAACGTCAAGTATTCCATTTCATACGCAACAAGTCAAACGGGTATGTCAGTGCGGTGGCAGCAGCTCCAGCCACTCCGCCCGCAACGGCGTCCACGAATGCCACATCGGCATTGGGCTGCGTAAAGAGATAAATGATCTGATGATGAAGCAAGACAGCTTGAAGAAGAAGCGAATGTTATCTGTCAAGGCCAATGCTGTTGACAGTAATTCACAGGACGTGAAATTGATGACGGGAACACCAGTGATATCCATCAAGAACAGCCCTCGGTAATTTAGTTTTATATAAAATTATAAATAAATATAAATATAATTTTAAAATTTATTTAGGTAATTTAGTGGTCATTGCACTAAATCAGTATGGTGCAATGACCATGCGGGACACCATTCCGGCCAGTGCACCGGCAGCCGCCTGCTGGTAGGCCGGCAGTGCAGATGGCAGTGGCAGCCGAGGCGCGTCTGCCGAGGAAGAGGGGGCTTGACCATTTAAAAACGCCCACGTGTTCAAACAGCGGCAACAGATCCGTGCGCGTCTGCAGCGCCGACAGCAGCGCCAGGAACTGTGGCCGGCCTATCTGCTTGGGGTCGGGCCCGGTGCGAGCGGCGTCCGCAAACAGCTTCCTGACCGTCTTGTTGGGGGCGAGCAGGTTGATCTTCTTGAACAGCCTGGCCACCTCGTCCTCGGTCAGCGCGCCATCATTGTTCTTGTCCGCCACCTTCCACAGCGAGTCGGCATACGGAGCGTCTGGCATATAGAGTCAGGACAACATCTGCTTGATGGCGTGGAAATCCGACTCACGCGGCGCTTTAAAGTCAAAGTCCACATTTATCACCGACGTGCGCACCGTCCCACACATCCAGCTCCACGCAGCGGCAACCCAGCCGCAGAGCCACCAGTGATCCCCGTGATCTCTCATTTTACTTACCGCCTTCATGTTGCAGCACCGTTTGACTCGATAGCTGACTTCCAGGTATACATTAACAGTCGACTTCCTGGTCTCTCCAACACCAACAACTTGTCAGTCTACGCCATGACAACGGTCAAATCAATGAAAACCAATGCGCGTACGTCAAGAAGACAAAGAGCAACACACAGTATGACAACAAGAAGCCCGTCGTGGTGAATCCCAGCTTTGATGAACTGCATCACTTGTCCGTGATTTACACCGACGTAGACACATTGCTGCCATTAATGTTGTATCTATTCAAGGCGGAAGCTGTTATGGTGCACAGTTCTCTGTCTCTGTTGATTTCACTGAGCTTGACTGGTGCCCCGAGGTTCGTACAAATCCGATGTATGGATGCAAGATTATGTTTACGTGATGCAACATAGATTCTACAAGGTGCAGCAAGTTCTGCTCAGGACAAGGCGGCGCAGCTGCTGTCGCTCAAAATAAGTAATAGTTATATGCTTGTTTATCTATTCTACAGAGCGTCAACGACACAATCTCCGCAAAACGAGGAAACTAGCGGTTGTCTTGGCGCAGTGCATTACGACTTAGATATACACCAGCCTGCCGTCCCATCACCATCGAGGTGTTGATGGATCCCTATGGCGAGGACATATTGGCTTCGGTGCATTAGTTGCTATCAGATACTAATTCCGAGACCCAAGAAAATGTAAATAATAGTAGGCTCGCCATTTTACTAATTTTTATCTTATTAAATTGGATTCTGTTCTATTGGTTGACCTGGTGTGGTTGCTGTCACACCAGGAATATGTAGCTATGTGCATAGCATTCGGTATTACATTGTGATTCTACCGACATTCAACATGCAAGTTCCTCGACATATTACACATAGTATAGTGGGGGGAATATTTATTTAATTATACTCAGAGGGAAATGTATGAATTTTAGATCGACGCCATATGTCGCTCACGAGCAGTTTACACACAATCACACAACAATGCACCCCACGGCGGACAAGTCCACGCTGCCAACGCTCAGCGCGGCCGAAGCATCCGCGCTACACTACTCGGCCATCACCCGCAACTACTCCATTGAGCCTCGTCTGGGTACGGTGTACCATGGTGACATGTGGCCTTGCCGTCTCACTGCGCAGACTACCGCACGGTGTCGGGCGTCAATGGTCCGCTGGTCATTCTGGACAACGTCAAGGTGCGTCACGCTGTGTGCGCATGCACGTATGATGCATGTACGCTAATGCTGTCCGCTAGTTTCCTCGTTTTGCGGAGATTGTGTCGTTGACGCTGCCGGATGGGTCGAGGCGCGCTGGCCAAGTGCTGGAAGTGAGCGGCAAGAAAGCCGTGGTGCAGGCATGTTGCGCTACATACCATCATATCTAGCAATACTCATTCCACCGTCAAGGTGTTTGAGGGAACGTCGGGAGTGGACTCTCGGTCCACGCATGTGGAATTCACTGGCGACGTGCTTAAAATGCCCGTGTCGGAAGACATGCTTGGCCGAGTCTTTAACGGCTCAGGCAAGCCCATCGACAAGGGTCCCAAGGTGTTTGCGGAAGACTACTTGGACATTATGGGTGAGTTGCTTGTACTATATGAATGTGTATCGCAACTCATAAACTTGTGCCAGGACAACCCATCAACCCGTACTCGCGCATTTACCCCGAGGAGATGATCCAGACCGGCATTTCCACCATTGATACCATGAACTCTATTGCGCGCGGACAAAAGATTCCCATCTTTTCCGCTGCCGGTCTTCCGCACAATGAAGTATACATACTTGCAGTTCATTCGTATGCAACATTGATATGGACACAGTTGGCCGCGCAAATCTGTCGCCAGGCCGGATTGGTGAAGAAACAAGGCAAAGACATTCATGACATGCACGAGGACAACTTTGCCATTGTGTTTGGCGCTATGGGAGTGCGTGCAATGTCGTCTAATGCACACCCTTATCACTTCTTGTCAGGTTAATATGGAGACGGCGCGTTTCTTCAAGCAGGACTTTGAAGAGAACGGCTCACTGGAACGCGTGACTCTCTTCCTCAACCTGGCCAATGATCCTACGTGAGTCGCTGTTGTTGCGTTTGTTAATCAGCGCTAATTTGCAACAATAATAATATTTAGAATCGAGCGTATCATCACTCCGCGGTTGGCACTTACTGCTGCTGAGTACTATGCATATCAGGTGGAGAAGCACGTGCTGGTCATTCTGACGGACATGAGTTCCTACGCGGATGCTCTGCGTGAGGTATTGTGCACCTCATTAAATGATGTTGATAACATGATTCCAGGTGTCTGCTGCTCGTGAGGAAGTTCCTGGCCGCCGTGGTTACCCAGGCTACATGTACACTGATTTGTCCACCATCTATGAGCGTGCGGGACGAGTGGAAGGCCGTAACGGCTCCATCACGCAGATTCCCATTCTGACTATGCCGAATGACGGTAATTTATAGCAGACGTTTATTTATAGCAGCTTTTGGATTGAAATTACTTAAACTGTTAGATATCACGCATCCAATTCCCGATTTGACCGGATATATCACGGAGGGACAAATCTTTGTGGATCGCCAGCTGCACAACCGCCAGATCTACCCGCCCATCAATGTGTTGCCGTCGCTATCCCGTCTGATGAAGAGCGCCATTGGCGAGGGAATGACGCGCAAGGATCACGGCGACGTTTCGAACCAGCTGGTGCGTGCGGTGTGATTGCAACTGTTTTTTACCTGATAGTATGCGAAATATGCCATCGGACGAGATGCACAAGCGATGAAGGCTGTGGTCGGCGAGGAGGCTCTCAACCAGGAAGACAAGCTCAGTCTGGAATTTTTGGAGAAGTTTGAAAAAGCAGTTTGTCAGCCAAGGTGCGCCGTACAGTATGGTGTGAAGTTTTCTAACTGGCGGCATTTTAGGGTACTACGAGTCGCGCACCATATTCGAATCGCTGGATCTCGCCTGGTCGCTGCTGCGCATATTCCCCAAGGAAATGCTGAACCGCATCCCGCAGAAAGTGCTGGCAGAGTATTACGTGCGTGAGCGCAAGCGCCAACAGGGCGATGAGAACTTGCAACAACAGGTGGCACAGGCCACGGCTTAATATCTTTGTGTCTGGCTGCCATGCTGCTCTTGTGGTAAAATAAAACACCTTCAGTCATCCACACACACAACACACACACACACACCATAACTGTACATGCACATATGTATGTACGCATTGCAACATGCGCAAGATCTTCATATCGGGCATGCAGTCACTAACACCGACACACAACAAGCAATGACAGAACTGCAAGGCGACTACTTTAGCCACGGCACCGTACACGAGGCGACCACCGTGTCGGCATGTGTGCTACTCGGCGGCGCAGATTTGGCTCTAGCGTGAGTCTCCGTCGCGGGTGTCTGTGCACACCTCGTCTGATGTCCTCTTTCGTAGCCGTTCCGACGCGGTAGAAGTTTATGCTACAGGCCATCGCACGTGACGCATGCACACCAAGGAGGTGCCGGCCAGCATGAGCTGAGCAGAGTGTATCGGCGCCCAATATACGGTCGCATAGCGGCCATGTGTGGCGTGACGGACAACGGGCAGGGTGACGGCGATGGCTCTGATCGCGTGCTGCTGGTGCTCACGGACCGCTCCACCTTGTGGTGCCTTGTATGGCATGCGGACCGGTGTGACCTGGTCGTGCACTGCACCGTGTCTCTGCGTGATGACATGTACCGCGTGGCAGCAGACTCGGCGGGCGGCGCTGGCATGCTTATGAGCGCATCGGCGCTTGGCGGGTGCATAACTGTGCTGGTGCATGCGCATCAAGGTGTACTCAAGAGGGTTGTTGTGCGGACAGGTGGCGATAAGGCGCCCGCAGTGGACAGCTTGCGGTGCGTCCACCGCTCACTGAAGGATTTTGTTGCATTGTCTAAGCACGCGTGGCAGACTGTCGGAACTGGCGGTGATTGCTCTGGCCTTCTTGCCGGCCTCGATGGACAAGTCGGAAACAGCGCTGACACGGCATTCTGAACAGAGCGGTGCCCCGTTTGCTATTCTGCACCAGGACGCTAATGGCCAGCGCCACATCACTACTCACAGCCACAAACAGCGCGCTGTAACTTTGCACACAGGCCCGTTCAGCGCGGAGAATGTCGGGGCGACAGCACGCCTCATTCTGCCGGTAATGTTTCAGTCCGGTGGTGATGATGCAGTGTCGAGGTTGTCCAACTGCGCGGTCCTTGTGGTGTCGGACCACAAGATCATGCTAATATCCGGCGCTCATCCGCCGTCGACGCTGACACTTGACCCGCCAACAATCATGCTGGCTGCGTGTCCGGTACTTGCGTCTGGTGGTACCCAATTTGCCCTCGGCGATAATTTGGGCGCGTTGTACTTGCTGCAGTTGGTTCCGGGAAGAGCGTTGCCCGAATTGTCAATTTATCGCGTGGAAGGCCGCGTCTCCATTCCGTCCTGTCTCCAGTTTGTCAGCGTCGACACATTGATGGTGGGATCACATTTTGGAGACTCGCAGCTGATGCGATGGTCCTGTCGTCGTGAAGTCTCGGGTAGAGTGCCGGCAACCACGGATGCCTCGCCTCTTGTGCAGGTGTCCGTCCTGGACTCGCTGACGAATCTGGCGCCCATCACGGACTTTGTGGCGCTCGGCGCTGATTACGATTTGTCGGCCAGAGGCTTTTCCCGACTCGTTACATGCTCGGGCGGGTTTGGCGATGGAAGTTTGCGGATAATAAGCGACGGAGTTTCTGTAGCGGAGCGCTGAAGCTGCAACTGCCAAGAAATGCACCGCCCTTATGCGCCGTGTGGAATGCGACGCCAATGAAATATTCGGCCGACATGGCCATGACTTGCTGTTGCAACTGTGTTTGGCCCGGTGTTGTTGCGCTGTACGTTTGATGTGGCATGCCAGGTGACGACAGTGCAGCAGGTGTTTTGCCGCAGCGCTATTGATCACACGGCCAAAACGCTGCTGATGGCCGCCACACCGTGCTCGCAGCTGCTACTGCAGGTGACGCAGAAGGCCGTGCTTGCGGTTGACTGCACCACATTTGTTTCTGAAAGTGTGGCTACACCGTCAATACAGTGGACGCCAGAGCGAGCATCTTCAGTGATAACTTGCGCTAGTTACCAGGATGGCATTTTGGCGGTCGCGGTGGCGGAAAATGATGTTCACTGTGTATACCGGCTGGAGGCTGCCCGCGGACAAGTCTGGTGGCTTTTCCGTGGCGGGAAAATGTGCAATGTCTGGCGCGGTATCGTGCTTGGCGTTTATACCTGGCGACCCTGAAACATGCTGGATCGGCCTGTGGGATGGAACTGTTGTCCGCAGGCGATGCGGCATGGCGGACGACGGCAGAGCTGATATGAAGCTTGTACTTGATTGCATTCCGCGATCATTGGCCTTCATTAGCGGCACTGACACGAGTTCAAGCGGCCTGGCCAGTCGGCATCTGTTGGTCGGCTCAGGTGCGTACGATTATTAATTGAAATTCAATACTCCTGCCTCGTTAAACTTTCACTGACATGCATTGATGTACAGGAGACGGTCGCCTATTATATGCCGCAATTATTGATGGAGCCGTCAGTGGCCAGGTGAAGGAGGCGCGGTTGGGCAGCACGCCGCTTATGTTGCATACACACGACCTGGCAATTGTTCTAGCCTGCTGTGACAAGATGACTGTGATCAGAAGTGATGGCGCTGCTCTGCGATTCTGCACATCAACATCACAAATTGCCGTGGTATAACCGCCTTGAAAACTGTGGGGCAAGACTGGCTGATGCACTACGCTCTCGTCCAGGACAATTCACTCTATTTCGCCTCGATGGAGTCGACAGGTGGGCAGCGTTTGCAAGTGCAGACTATACCGATGGGCGAGCAGGTACGCCGAATCGTGCATCAGCCAAGCAACAGGCTGGTTGGTGTAATTACTTGCTCCACTGCGTACAATCAGCACGACGCCACCGAAACGTGTTTTCTCAAGGTCCTGGACGATCGTTCATTCTCTTGTAGGTGCTACTAAGTTCTTTCGGCTATTGGATTAAATCTACAGTGATGCACAAGTTTGAGCTGAGACAAGAATGAACGCGCACAGTCGTTGGAATCTGTGGCGTTCCCTTGCTCGGACGCACCGTTTTTTATTGTGGGCACAGCGTACACTCTGCCCGGCGAGGAGGACTGCGAGCGTGGTCGGTTGCTGATGTTCTCCGCCGACGCAAGCTCGCTGCGACTCTGCGGCGAGGTCGTCATCAAAGGCGCCGCATACTGCATCCGCCAACTGGCCGACAAAGTTGTGTGCGCGATAAATAACAAGGTTGTGGTGTTTTCGTGCGCGCCGGATCTGACCGACAATCATACATCAAAGATGGTGTTTAAACCCATCTGTGCACACTCTGGCCAAGTTGTGGCGCTGCAGCTGGATGTTTGCGGCAATGATCAGGTTCTGGTGGGCGATGTGATGAAATCGGTTAGTTTGCTGCTCTTTGATCGAGCCACAAACGAGCTGCGCCGTGTGGCACAGGACGTGGCGCCAAATTGGATGACGGCGGTCTGCTGCTTCGGCCACAATGGCAATCAATGTTTTGTTGGCGCCGAACAGGACGGCAATCTGTATGTGTACCGTCCCGTGGCGCTACCGGCAGAAAGGGGCGGCACTGTGCGGCATGAGACTGAAGCACTCGGCCGCATTCCACTCGGCCGACTTTATCAATCGTATTCAGCGTGGCAAGTACTTGAATTGACAGTTATATACGTGCCAGTAATACTCTGCACAGTGGGACAGCGGCGACTGGTGTACGTCGGGTGTCGGGCGCCGTGCGGTGCGTGCGTAGAATAAGGGCACACCAATACGCGGCGCTGCAGCAGTTGGAAGCAGCGATGGAACGTCTGCACATGGGCGAGGAGTGCGACTCGCCACATCGAGAACACCGGGCACTGCACTCGCAGTATGGCCGTGCCGGGGAGGCGCACGGCTTTGTGGACGCCGATTTCATCTCGACATTTTTGTTGCTGGACAGCAACGTGCGGGAAAAGCTTTTGGCAACGATGCCAGAACCGTCCCGCTGCCCGCTGCCAGAACTGACAGACATTGTGCAGCAGATTTGCGCAATTGCACCTCATAATGTATAAATACAAAGATTTGCATTTATTTTATTATTTATTTATTGATTTTATTTTCTTGGCAAGATTGTTTTTCGTGCTCGATGAAGCGGCTGCGGCTGTGGGAGCAACCAATTGACTGCGCACAGTTGTGAGCCATATCAAATGCTGCGCACATATGCTACAACCAATACCTCTTGTGACTGCCAGTGAGAACAATGTGCGAAACACCGAGCTGCTTTTGCTGCTCCACCACGGTCGATACAAAGCCCAACTGTCGCTCCGAGCCGCCAATTTTCATGGCCTTCTGCTCCTCGGCAATCTTTTTGAGACGTTTCTCGGTTTTGCGCTTGCCCGAGTCATTGCCGTGAAACCGATGACACAGCTGTTTCCATGCCTCCTTGGTGGAGAGTGTGCGCCCGAACTCGTCGGCGTAGTGCAGATTGACCTCGGGGTTGTAGTCTTTGTAGCGCTCCATACTCTGGCGCAGGCGTAGCTCTTCATACTCACGCTTCTTGAGGGTGGCACCTGTTTTTGCAGCCGTTCCTCGTCCAGGCGCCGCTTCAGTTCCCACTTTTGCTGCTCGGCCATTTTTTCATCGCGCACCAAATCATCGCGGCTTGCCAGTTCAATTAATCCCTTCTGCCGCATCAACTCCATCGCCGAACCGATTCCCTTGTTGAGCGTTGGTTCTTCCAGCAGTTGGACACGCTCCAGCTCTTCGTTGTCGTTGCCAGTTTGGCTGTCGTCCTCTATTGCATCGACATCATCATTATCGCGCACATCTTCATCCATGGCCACCTTAGTATCAGTGCCAGCGGTGGCGGCGGCAGTAGCAGACTGAGAGAACCGAACCATTGGCTGGGAGCGCTGCCGCTGCTCGCCGACGCTGACACGGCAGCCAAGTTGCGCACAAACTCTGACGTCTCGGACAGCACAATTGACGATGCATTGACGCTGCTGCTGCTATTGGTGGTAGTGGGTGCTTCGGGCGCACATACTTGCTCCAGTATTTCAGATGTTCTCGACTTTAACGCAGCACGACGACCGAGGGCCAGCATCTCCTGAAGCTCGTCGTCGTCCTCGCCCGCAGTGAGCACCTTTGATATCGGGGCAGAGGACGCTAGTGCAATATTGACATTTATATCGTCGGACGCCGTGAACTGACGCCGGCTCTTTTTGGACTTTTTGCTCTTGGCTGAGGGTTTTTTGAAGGTTTCTGGCGGCGGTGCTGCGGTTATGTCAGGCTCGGCACTGTAATCCGTGAGCGGTGCAAAGGCATAATCAAGTGACTGTGCGGGCGCCGCGTCAGCGCCACCACCCCCGCGCGCTTTCGGGGCCTTTTTGCGCTTCAGCGACGATCCCAACGAGAAGGACTACGCCAACGTTAGCACAAAGACATACTGACAAGACGTTCATCGCTCACCTCCTCCTCTGGTTCGTCGTTGTATTGCGCCAGTATCGACTGTGATAAATCGTCGCCGTGCTGCTCGTTCATTAACGTAGCCTTGCTGGGCGCATTGTGTGCTTGCTTGCTAATTGGCTGGATGCTGACCAGCTCGTCGCCCTCCACCTCATTGTCCAGTATTGTGCTGTCGCTTGAGTACCAGAATGTGTTCCTCGCCAGCCTCAAAGCTATCTTGCGCGTGGCCCACACGCAAGCCACGCAGATCTTGGGCGGTGTAGTCGGCGCGGCGCTTGTCCCCGTCGGTCGCGCTCTTTGCAGCAGCCAGTTCCGCCGCGACTTCCACTTGCCGCCTCCGACTACGCTCTATCCACTTTGCCGAGTCGTCCAGATCATCCTCGGCCCGTTCGCCCAGACTCTGGCCAGTCAGCTTCTGGTTGGCCAGACGCTTATGCAAGCGCCCTGTCACGCGGCAATGTCAGCGCCGGCACGCACGCACTATACACCATAAAGTGAGTGCATACCGTTCAAGACGCGCTGCCACCGCCTCACTGTCTACTTTGGCCTTTTTCTCTGCCTGCAGCGCGGCATAGTTGTCGACGGCCTGCTTGGCGCCACTGCTCGCGTCCTCCGTGGATAGTGGCTTCAGACCCAACTTTGCGCGGAGGCGACTATGTGTATGCGGCATTAGTATCGATGGTTAGCATCATGTATGTGTGTATGTGTGTGCAGAGGCAGTACTTTGTCTCCTCCGCGGACAGGGCCACTTCTTCGCCGCCGCCGCTCTCTTCATGATCCGCCATTGGAAATCAACAGGCAACGTCCTTAATCATTGCCTGCTAACCACTACTGCGGAATATTGTAGAATAAAGCCGGTGCGTACAATGAGCTGTATATTGATGACAACTTGGTTTTTATAATGAACACCACGATAGACCTGATGTTCCTATATATCTGCCACGTTAACACCCCGCCGCTCAACGGCTGAACTACATTTAACCTTAATATGTGCTATTATATTATGTATATTATATTAGTATATTATAGTATGTTAATATGTGCTAGTCTATACATATTACATTGGCGACCAGGATAGCGCCGTACCGCTTCTCGACACTCGGGCTGATATTGATGCGCTCATAAGCGCCGCTATAATCTTGGCAGACTGCAGCCAAGACACAGCGCGCCCATTGATGTACTTCTGCACCGAAGAAGGCGATTATAAAACTTGAATAAAAGGGAGAGTGACATGCCGTCATTAAGATAGGTAATAATCGGACGGAGTTTAAGCGAGAAACTCTACGAGCTGAACACATTCCTATGTACCTTATTGTTAAAAAAAAACAACACACATTCCTATGTAAATACATATAACTATTGCGTTGTAGAAAGCGACAACATCTCACCGCGTGTTCTACCATGAACAAAATCTACGTCGTAGACAACTAAAGTCATCCGTGCGACGTGTGGGCGCGTTATTCAACTTGAATTTTTTCACATGTGGCTGGTGCGCGTATGGAATGGGGGCCGAAATGTGATGGAGTAACCGTAGCTAAATAATCCGCAATGATGGCCGATCCGCTCGGACTGCGACGCTCATTCTACGCCAGCCAGACGGCGCAGAGCGGCTCGCGCATCCAGCTGGTCACACTGATATCAGCCTTCTTCACGCTGAGTGGCGGTGTGACCGCTTTGTACTTGCGCGAGTACCGCGTGGCTCTGACGCAGTCGCTCACGATGCTGGGACATGCACTCGTGCTCTCGCTGGTCACGTCGCTCCTCGTCATTTACAATAAGAGGCAAGGTGAACAGACGGCCATGGTAACTGCACCGAGCGAGAGTGATAAGGAGTCTGGCGGCAGCACCCCGGCGACACTTGGCGCTCGACTGACGCGGATAACCTGCTGGTTCCGCAATCAACCCCTGGAGAGCCTGCTGGAGCGATGGTGGCCCAAACTGTGTGAAGCAGAGGCGTACCGAGATGAAGTGCGGCGGCTACTGGACGGCTGCGTGATGATATTCACGACAAACTTTGCCGTCAGCTGCATAATCAGCGTCATGCTGCGGCCAGAAGACGCGATAATGTGCATCCTGTTCGTGACCAACATACCACTGATATGCAATCTGCTCTCGGTGTCTCACCGCGCGATTATATACTCATTTGCCACCATGTTTGCGGCACACGCCATGCTGATGTACTGGATCGCGGAGCCGCGGATCGACTATGAGATGATGCGAAAGATGTTTTGGTACTGGTCCACTCTGGGGTTTGGCCACTCCATCTTTGTCGTGTTGCTGTCGTACGAGCTGCACACTTCGAGCGAGAACTACATCAGCAAGATATTTGGGCTCTTTTCCCGCGCCGAAGATGCGAACGCTGCAAAAGACAATTTTTTGGCCTGTGTGTCGCATGAACTGCGGTATCTAGTTGCTGAACGGTTATTATATTGATTTCAACTGATTTGTAACTGGCAGCAATCCTATTCAGGCACTTGCAGGCGTTAACTATTTAATGAAGGAGAATGTTAGTCATGGCCGACAGATCTCGGCCGATCTAATTGAGACGGCTCTGGACTGCACACATCTGCTCACCACAATAGTCGGCAATGTACTGGACGCTTCCAAGATCTCCAGTGGCAAAATCGACATTTGCACTGTGCCGTGCGATGTGCCGGCCACGATCAAGCGCTGCGTAAACATGTATCGGATGTCGTGCCAGGCGAAAAATCTTGGTCTCGAATGCACCATAGACGCATCGGTCCCATCCATGACGCTGATGGACGAGATGCGACTGCTTCAGATTGTCAACAACTTGCTTTCCAATGCCGTTAAGGTGAGATCCTCACTTTTAGTGATATTTAGACTGATCGCCACAGTTTACCTCGACCGGTACCATTAGCGTGAACGCAGCCGTTGTCGGTGCTCGAACTTTGGAGATTCGCGTCAATGATGAGGGGATTGGAATTACGTCAGAGTTTGAGCATCGGCTCTTTCGTAAGTTTAGCCAGCAGGACGCGGGAATAACTCGATCGTACGGCGGCTCGGGACTTGGCCTTTTTATTAGTTATCAACTCACGCAGCTCATGGGTGGTTCGATGCAATATGTGAGACAGCCGGCCAACAAGAGCGGTTGCGAATTTCTGGTCAGGCTGCCTCTAAAGTCAATTAATGCCACAAAGAATCCCGTAATATCGAGAAGCAAACAACCAGCTGAAGCTGCCGTTGCACAGCGTTCTCTATCTCAATGTGCTGCCATCGCAGTGGAGTCGACGATAGCTACCGTTGGCGCAACTGATGCCGAGTGGGCAAAAAGCGCAACGCAAGAAGGAAAATCGAGACCACTTCGAGTATTTGTGGTTGACGACAATGAAACTATTCGAATGATAATGGGTAGAATATTGTCTCGAATGGGCTGCGTGGTTACGCAGTTTAGTTCTGCCGCACCAGCACTTGCTGCTATCAGTGCCTGCACTGTGTCACCGAGAAGTAGCTCGCTGCCAGTCCCAATGTGCACCGACATTGTGCTATTGGACTTGCAGATGCCGGAAATGGACGGCATTACGTTTCTGAAAGAGCTTCTGCCAGTCAAACGACGGTTTTCTAGCAGTGTCACCGGCGTGGACGCCGTGAAGCTAGTCCTACCTGTCGTTATTGTCATTACAGGCAATGCGATGTTGTCGGAACAGGAAGCGTGTCTCGGACTTGGCGCCTATGCATTTGTCCCCAAACCGGTCAGCGTCGACACGCTTCAAAGACTGTTTGCAGAGGCTCGCACGATTATTCAACGCAATAATGTGGATGAGCGACAGCGCGGACGGAACTGATTTATATTTTGCATCAAGCATTCGAATTTCGAATTCCTACAACTTGCTCCGGATTTTCCTAGAATTGCACCTTCTTCACTGCTCCGTACTTATTTCGTTGTTGTTGTTTTTTCGCCCGAGGTTCAGCTTGCCCCTTGCCTGCATTAATCACCCCGTGCTCGCGCCCTTCATCTTTTTCGTTGTGCTTCGTCTTTGTCCATTTGCCGTATGCGCGTGCACGTGGCATTGTTGGTCGCGGCACTTCTGATCGAGCTTGGTGCTGCGAGCATGGAATGCGCTATTTGCCTGAATGGCGTGTCGGACGATGAAGAAGCTGTGCGGTTGCCATGTGGGCACCTATTTCACCGCGAGTGCATTGCCCAACACATCTACTTCCCGCGATGTCAGGAGCCGAGTTGTCCCTCGTGTAACGCAAAAATACCCGAGTATTTCGTACGAAATCCTAATCCGCTGGTTGCCGCTATTCAAATGGGACAACCCCAACTGGCGATGAGGCTGCTCTCGTCACAGGCAGGCCAGGACTTCATGGCACACACAGATCTATCTGGTCGGATCGCACTTCACTACGCATGTGAGCATAATTATTTCGTACTCGCAGCGATCTTTTTGCAATACAACCCCGCTTCGGTGAACGCGCTAGATGTCTGGCACGCCAGTCCGCTTCACTACGCTCTACTCCCCGCACGACAAGTGCAAAGCTACCATGACTATAGCCGTCCGGATTCACTGCCAAAGCGTGAAAAAATTGTGCTGCTATTGCTTCAGCACGGCGGAAATGTATTTCAACAAAATATTTTCGGCCGAACCCCGCTACATCTGGCGGTTATGCGCGGCACCCTGACGGAAGTGCAGTTGTTTTTTGAGCATGTTCCGGAAGATCGACATGCCGCACTGGTGAACGTCAAAGACTCTCAGGGACGGACTGCAGTGCACTATGTCGGCATTACTGGCTCAAGTTGGCAAGTTGCAAGTACACTGGTCGCTGTTCCTGGTGCCAACTTGCACGAAATGGACAACTCGCAGTGGACGCCCTTTCTGTACGCTTGCAGATATGCATCATCTGCCGTGGTTCAACTGCTGTGGAGCCCCGATGCACTCCTATATAGTCCTGACGGTCGGTCTGTGTTGCACTTGGCTGCACGGAACACGGTGTACCCCGACGTAATGATCTGGCTACTTGACGAGATGCGACTCAAGATAAACGTCAAATCGTTTGATTCCAGCAACAACACTCCGTTGCATATTGCAGCTAATTGTGGTAATCGTGCCGCGGTGGTGGTATTGTTGCGTCACGGCGCGAGGCAATTAGTGGATCTGAAACCGTGATAATTGTCGTGGTTCTGGCTAGCGATTATGCGTGGCCAGTCGATCGTTGCTTCTCGATAAATTTCCCTGAATATAATCGTTTTGTTGAATCTTGAAGTGAATGAGTCCCATAATATGCAGCCACGATGGACTCTATTAGGTAGTTGTGAATACTATCCGTGCTGTTATCCAATGAGGACTCGGCGAACAAGACTTATGGACCAGTAAGTGACCTTGGATAGGACGCTATCGTTGGCATATTATGGGACTCAACTAATTGCCTCGCAATCTCAAGCAGGACGCGGTCGTTTGAATTGAGCAGCACATTCCGAATCATCAGACACACTCGATTGCCCGCGATGAACGATACCAAAGAATGCCCACCACCCGTGGTCCAGGTGGCGGAAAAATATAGTCCACTGCGTCGTCAGATGAAGATGATCTAATGAATCAAGTGCGTACCATATCCAACGGTGTCAGCTTGTCCAGTGATGATGACTTGTGCATATCAGTGCCATGCGCAGATTTGAGGGATGTTTGCACTTGAAGTATATTGTCGGAACTGGCGGAGAGCCTATCATTGAATTCCAGCAATTTTCGGTGCAAGTAGTAGACGGGAATGCAGTATGTGACCAAACGGACTGACAATATGAGTGCAAATTGCTCCAGTAGCACGAGTGAGTCCAGTTCTTGAATCGTCTTGATGCCGTAGAAATAGCTGTTGATCAATGCAGCTGCAAACATATAGTGAATAAATCACCTGGTCACTAAACCCACCTGTATCACCAGCCGAGGCACGATAATATGACATATAGCTGTAATACCCTACCACCAGCAACGAGATTGCCACGGTATCGATGATGATTTTTTGGAGCACTTCTTGCAGTTTGATTTGGCGCAGAATGCGCTCATGTTGCAGTGATTGCGCCATCTTCGCACGAACCTCCGTCTCTGACAGTTGTGAATCTTTTGCTGATGGCGCGACGGGCTTCTTGGCAGAACTCAAAATATAATTAAATATAGTGGCAGCTCCGAATGCATTTTCAATGACCAATGCCAGCATTTGCAAAAACAATATCGGAAAGAATACGGGATCATTCAGGCGGATCGAGATGAAGAAAAGCAAGTCGAAAAATGTCTTGATAAATTGCACTGGTGCCAGCAACTTGAAGGGTAAGTAATATAGCAAATTGATCGTCGTATCACAAACTTGTACACACCTGGATGTTGTTGTGCCGAGGCTTGCCAGCAAAATTCAAAACTCCCTTTGATATCTCGATAAGTAAAAGCATGATCAGCAGGTAGGCGCCAGACGCCAAAAAGCGAGAAAACTCTCCGCTCAGATCTTGAAAGGCGTTCAAGATATTTCCGCAAAATCTGTTAATTAAACGCAATGCAAAACATAGTGACAATGGACCATACTCTGGAATCATATCCAACAGCCATAGATAAAGCGTCAGGTAACCGACGGAGTAGTAGAGTTTCTCAGCCACTGGTCTCGTTTGCTGACCCAGCCTATCTTTGTAGACCACATACATCGTGACTAACAGTGGCATCCAAACAACGACAAAGAGCACGGGCTGTGTCGACGTGTAAAAAATCCCAATTATTCCAAACAGACACCAAGCGCATATCCAGCACGCCACAACTGCCACCACACTACTGGAATGACTGGCCAACGTTTTCTTTCTGATCTGTGAGCATGTCAGCATTTATAAGTGTTGTCGGTGAAATTGATGCCAACTTACTATGTCCACCGTGGACTTGTCCGAGTTCAGACTGCGCTGCACAAAGTAGTGGATGCATAGCGGCAGTGCCCAATAGTCCAAGATATTACGCAAAACCAATGTGAGCACAGTTGCAGCAACTGTTCCCGCGCTATCAACCTCATCAAACCAGTAGGAGAACTGTTCCTCCGGCGTCATGTCATAAAACAGCCTGAACTGTAGGTACATCGGCACGCGGACAAACGTGGCAATCGCAATTCTCAAGCAGCATCCGACCACCACAATCAAGGCCTGAATGTTGAGCGGGATCATTCCATCATATAGCTTGAAGCACAGCATGCACTTGAATCCGAATATGAGGGCAATGTTCAGCATGCCCCACGTAACCAGTCTGATAGTATCAGACGTTGAATATTAATGGTGTACACATATGATAAACTCACTGCAAGCCATTCTTGTCGTTGTCGCTGAACGGTGACACGAACGTCAGTAAAATGTCGACCAGAATCCAACCGAGCGAAAAGAACAGTATGCACGCGGCGTACAATCCAAACCTCACAATGGTGAACTGCGTTACTTTGAAATCGGTGTCGACGCCGCAATCTGCAACGTTGCGGTCCACGGCGGTATCAACAGGCGGCGTCATTTACGTGTGTGCTCGCGCGAGAATTGGTGACGCGACGCGTAGTTATCTGAAACGTGTGCAGAAACACTGTTGCCATGCACAACGCCACACAGTTTTAACTAGCAGAGACAATGCTGCGTCTGGTAGCCTGGCTGTTCCTGGTAGCTGGTTCAGCGTTCGCGCAGCCAGACATTCTGGTGCAAAACTCGAATATGCCAAAGTGGCCAGTGTTCTTTGTAGCGCCGCTGAACGGGACCGACGGATTTCTGCCCGGCGGAACATTTCAGTGGTCCTTTTCCCAACTGTTTTCGGCCACCTCCAACTCGTCGTACGTGTTGACACTGCAGCATGGATGAAGTAGTAATTACAAATAGTACTGACGGAGGTCGATTTTCCTCACTTGTGCCGTTGTCGCCAGGCTGCGTAGTCAAGACTGGCGCCAAATTCTACGGCAAGTGTATTGGCAATGTGGTGGCCAAATCATTTGACCGCGCTGGCGTGTATACCGTCCGACTCCAATACACTGGACGTGATGATACCACCATCGTGGCTAGAAAAACATTCTCTGTTTTGTCGGTAAGCATCCGCAACGATGAAGTCATAAACGGCTGATCAACCAGACCCCATCTCGCCCTGTGGCACAACGGCGAGAGTTCCGTGAACTTAATAGGGCAGAGTGGAGAGCATTTGTGCAAGCTCTGTACACCGTGAAGCAACTAGGAGTATACGATTTGCTTACTGCAGGTACTTGAACCAAGTGCTGGATCGCTTAACTGATTGTTGCAGTTCACCGGGAAAGTATGAAGAAGGTGTACGACAAACGCTATCCGCAGTCAAGCGTCTCACACGGCGGTCCGGCCTTTCTCCCGTGGTTCGTCATATTCATCATACCAGTTAACGCAAACTAACGCAGGAAGGCATCGCGCATTTATCGCAGTTTTGGAAGTGGCACTGCAAGACTTTAGCGGTGATCGGACATTGCGCATTCCGTACTGGAACTGGACAATTGATGCATCGCTACCGGATGGCCCGCTATCGTCCCCGCTCTGGACCGATGACTATCTGGGCCCGACAGGTAATCAGTGGACGCTGGAAGTTGAGAGCGGGCCGTTTTGTGGTCGAAAGTCGTCGACGTGTCAAGGACTGTGGAATTTGAAGTATAACTTGGATGGTCCGTGGCTCAAGCGCCAATTAGCATACAACATGCCCCGGCTACCAGACTCGGACTCTGTCAACAGCATTATGCTAAAAACGGAGTATGATGCACCCCCGTACAACAATGCATCGACCGGGTTTCGAGCTGCAATCGAGGGTTGGCAAGGAGATGCCCACAATAGTGTGCACATGTTTATCGGCGGTTCCATGACGTACTTTACTAGCCCGAACGATCCCGTGTTTTTCCTTCATCACTGTAGGTGACGACTCTCAGTAGTGGATCCATATTTTAGAGTTTAACCATCAGCATTTATCGATAAACTGTGGACCGTGTGGCAACGACTACGTAGCTGCTACCAAGAATGTTACCGACCATTCTTTAACGAGATTCTCATCAAGGTTGCAGTCCCCCAGGCCGTGCTTGATGGCGATGAATGGCGGTTGCCAGGACAGCACCTGTACGACAAACTGTGGCCATGGGAAATCCGCGCCATCGATGTCACTGATACAGCCTTTGAAGGCTCAATATACCAGTATTCATGACCATTGAGGTGCGGTACAATATTGGCGATAGCAAAAGCAGCCACATCCTGCCGGGCACTCGTTCTGCCCGTCGACTCCCTCGAACCAGTTTTTCATGTGTGCTGAATGTCCACCGTGACCGCATATTAGGCAGAATAGCGCAGCCCCTACGACGCGTTTATAATGGAATAACAACATCTCGTTACGAATTCCCACCTTTGACAGGCGCGTGACATAGTGAACACAACTCTCTACGGCGCGCACATAAACACTTGCTAACCGGAAGCGAGCACTTTTCACAGCCTATGCGGATTAATTGTTGCCACACTAATGCATTCTTACAGATCTCGGTAGCATCTCCAATAATTACAGTGCGCTGCGTTCCTTTCAATATTTCGATACTTTTCACTGGCATGCTGTTTCGTCGCAAATAATCGCTGTACCTTTCTTTGCAGCAGTTATGCAAGGCCGCATCCGAGGGGTTCAGAAGCGGATAGCTACGTCGCGTCAATATTATCAAAGCACGCAATCGCCTTACGTAGACTCGCTCGTGTACCATCCCCAGCTTGCGAGAACTTTCTTCTTCAACGAGCGCACATACTTTAAGTTGCCAGCCATCTTACTGAGTGCGATCTCAGATTGCTCAACATCGATATCGCCGCTGGCAAGGATCTTACCGGAAATCGAGGGTATCGAACGTTTTGAGTGGAGCAGTGGCGCAGCTTTCTGCACTGTGGCCGACGATTTTGATAACGATAACTGTGAAACCATCAATGTTGATAAGCCTCGAAGTGAGGATTTCCTCGGATTTAGAGCACGCTGCTATGACATTAAATTTAGATCGTCAATCTCTCACATACTTTTGGTGCATGAGAAATACACGATGACAGCACTGAGCACACTACGCCGACAGTTTGAAAGTCCCCAATACGCGTATAGTAGTGCACTAATGACGACAACAGGTTGCGCAGGCACTCGGATGTTGATATAGAGCGGACAGTGGATGAGAGCAATGGAGGTGTCAGTAGTATTTTCAACAACTTCCATGCGACTTGCGAGCTCAGGCGCCCGAATTTAATGGCCGCATCGAAATTCGATGCGCACATATTTGCCACGTCATCACCAAATGATACATATTCAAGTGCCAACTGCCGATTAATTGGCCAATGTGGCTTTACAGATATTATGAAAACGAGGCGACATTGGCGAGTCAAGTCATGTCCAGCGTCGTCAGTAACGGCAACTTCATCACGGTTTCTTCGATACTTTGATACATGGGTATCAAGTACAGCCGTCAGCGTCGAATCGTCATCCTACGTAATGTTAACAATGTATCAATGTCAACAACATGTTGTAGTAAACATTCCATCAAGTCCTGCTGGCTGCTAATCATGGCCTCGAGGGAGCGAGCGTGCAATTTTCGGCTCTCCGATGCTCCGCTAGGTGTAACGTAGAAGTGATCGACACTCTTTGGAATGGTGGGGAACAGTGATACCGGTTCGTCGTTAGAATGACCAGACCGTGATGGAAAGAATGCCACCAGCTGACCAAGAGGAGTGAATGTAGCACCGCACAGTCTGGGGTAGGGGATACGTTCGTCAAAGTTGCGTGTACGCGATACCTCCAAGTCGTCGTCAAAGTCTGTCGTAACTTCAGAAGAAACAGTGCTATTTATGCTGCTGACTCTCTCGGCCCGATGTGGCTGATCGTTCCAAGGCACTTTTGAAGCTGCACCGGAAGAGCTTTGTGCTCCGATCTCGCGCAGCGACAGATGTAGAAATCGAAGTGCGTGGACGAGGACCGCCTTTCCTTTGAGCGCAGGATTGGCCAACATTTCGTTTAGTTCCGTGAGCGTGCTCTGCAATCGAGTCAAGTCTCCTTGTGCGCCGCCGCTTTCGAGACAAAACTTTAATTGGGACAATGGATAATGTTTGATGTGATCTACGAGTACGGTGACAAAGCTACGCCGCCCATTTGTACCGTGCATAGGCACAGCAATGGACAACGCTTGATCGACACACTAGGAGTTTAGAATGTTCCGCTAGAGATGAACGAGTATACCTCGTCATAAGCGTAAATAAATCCGGGATACACTTCCCGAGCGTGTGCCAATTCTTCCACGAAAGCAGAGGAGGTCGCGCAATTGCTCGCCAATGAATGAAACTCAAAAGTATCCATCTTCTCGTATTCGAACTTCACTTCTTCTACTTTGTCTGACGGAACCAGCGCACTCACTCTGTTGATAGATCCATCCGCGAAAACCTAGCAGTAAAGAGTGATCCAAAGAATCGGCAGATTGAACTTACGGCTTGGACTGCTGTATCCAACGTCCATGTCCACAGTTTACTATCGGAACCCCAACTGAGTAGCGATAATGCACTTCCTTCTACATGGTGGAATGATTCATTTCATTCAGTTCAGTTCATTCATCATCACTTACCTCCGGCAAACCATTCGTAGTCCCGAAACCTGTCAAGAGCATTTGTGGAATAGTGCCAGCTCTGATCGCTGTCCGCAGACAGAGAAATCAGTTGCAGCCGGACGTATGGATCATCGAGTACTATAAGTAGCGAGTCTCCATACGGCTGAAAGGTAAATATATATATGCAAGTAATTACAGTACCGTCCGTTCACATACCGTGTAGCGAGCCTTGAATGGCTGCGCCGAGAGCGCCACAGTTCTCGATGAAGCTTGCTCCACTTGCCAAATCTGGAGCATGATGTAAAGCAACAATGCCATATCAGTCAAACCTTTAAGCTGCTATCGTCGCCGTAGCCACACAAAGTATTCGCATCGCATCTACTCCAGTCAAGTCCGGATATACGAGAGCCGTCGCTATCCATCAGGGTGCGAACGGGCGTGGCCCCATTCTACAAGAGAACTTTAGCAAGTGGCGGCTGGATTCCGCATAGTACTCACTCTGGTGTCCCAGATGTAGATTGCATTCTTGTGCGCCGACGCCAGTACGTGTTCATTGAATCGATTCCACTGCACTTGCGTGGCACCGGCTGCACGAGGAGATCAGAGATATGTGATATACATGTCGAGCTGAGTTGCAACCTTTCCAGCCACCAAATTCAGCAGTGGGTTTCCGTCGCGACCGCACATCCCACAGACGCACATATGCATCCAGGGAGCAGGTGGCTATCTGCATCGGATGGAACAAGGACCAGTGCAGGTCCATGACAATACGGCGGTGTGCGTCTATGAACAAGCGCTTGGGAACCGCTTCAAACAGCTCAATGCCGGCTGCCGCCTCGACATCCCACACCGCGGCCCGTGTATTGCACTGCGGGCATGCATGCATGAGTGGATGTGCGTACAGATACGAACCGGTGCTTGCTAACCGTGGTGGCCACAAGTGTCTGACACGAGGCGTGTGGATTCCAGTGGCAGCACACGTCGGCGTGCACACGACCACCAGCAGATAGCAGTCCGTGACCATACGACGTTGGCGGAGGGAGTTGTGCATGGCAAGCCTCTCCATCCGACAGGGACGCGATGACCAAGCTGTCGCGGCTACACCATGGGTATGAGTACATAGGCGGTGTGGTTTGATCTCAGCACCCGCGACACCTACGATGATATGGCCACGGCATTGCCGCGCGGGGACACGGATATCTTGCCGGTGGCGGCCACGGAGCTAAAATGGCGCACCAGCGACTGCTCCAACATGCACGCGGTTGTCTGTTCAATGTATTATGTATGTTTAACGGTCTGTACAATGCGGTAATGCTTGCTACATTGTAAATACTATATATATATATATATATATTAACTCAGACAGTCAGATACTGTCAGATTACAGGTTTACCGAACCAGTTATGCTTGAATGACCAGTGGCGGGGAGCGCGCAGAACTGCTGTCAGCACCCATGACGGGATCTGACAAGTAAGGCAGCACGATCTTGTTGGCCAAGTAGTCCAGCGATATTTGCATATGTTCTCCGGGACTGTCCAGGAAGTGAAGAGCACCCCGCTGGTCCAACTCACGCAGGCCGATCCAGTCCTGCAACCCATATACATCAATTACATCAATGTTCTGTAATTACATGCACGACTTGCCTCGGTGTATAGGGTCTGATTGTGCAGTGGCACCAGGTTCATCTGGGCGTCATAGAACCAGAACCAAGCAGTTTCCTTTGGTGTGACCATCTTGTCGTCCGTGAATCGTACCATTATAAACTTGTCGAGCGTGGCCAGACGACGCGCATATTCCACATTCTTGACCTCACGCTCATTATTAATATCTGCAAGGAACAGACTGCTCTGCAGATACTTGGCCACATTTTGCGGGTCCTGTTCACATAAATTTACTCAATTCGCATTCTTGTGTTTAAAGAATGTATAATCTCACCTTGTAGTACTGCGCCTGCACAATGCGACTCTGAACCGCGGGCAGGTAAGCACCGCTGCGTACGGCGGATCGGGCGGCACGACACGTGAAGTCATTGCGGTTTGCGCAGTTTGGCACGTCAGACACTCCGCCATGCTGCGAGCCAAATGTCACCAACCGGTGCACGGGAGGATCGTTGCACCGCTCCACATAGGCGCGCAGAAATTGACCGCCCTGCGAGAATCCAATGGCATTGAAGCCTCCAGCCAGCTTCTCGTCGGCCTTCAAATGCTGGCACACTTGGTCCACCTGTGGCATGACGCGTCAGCCACCGCGGCAACACTACTAAACAACGTATTATCTACCTGGACATTAACAGTGCCAAAGAATGAGGCGCGCTTCTCTTCATCGGCACTGGTGCCGCCCACGTGCACCGAGTGCAGGTAGACGCCTGGCAGAGTTTGTGACAGGCTGGCCATCACTTTGCCCATGCTGCGCGGGTCACAGCAACTGTCGCCCATGCCGTGCCATAACACAATGGGTCGGTATGCGGTTGATGGAGAAGAAGATGCAAGCACATTGCAGGCACCGTTGGCGCACAGTGCGGCCGTCAATAGTCGGGGCAGCATTGCGGCGTTGTCGAACGTATGTATGTATGTAAATAGCGGTGAAGTGGCTTGCATGTGTCAATCAGTCAGCGGTGATTAGATTGTCCAATCAAATGCCACCAACTACAACAATAGCTGGTTCATATCGACGAGGAGAAAGAACATACACCAAAAAACGCACCACAACCACCCAAATCTACACACGTTGCTTTTGTTGCTTGTCTTGCCGTGGAGGAGGGTGCTAGTATGTGTAGTCTTCTTTCAGCTTTGGTACTTGTGAACAAGCCTGATGCGATATCTGCGGTCTGTCCTGCCTGCTCAAGTCGACGGTCTCAGGCTACTGGATCTGGTCGGATAAGGAGTACGGGACCAGTAACTACTATCTAAGCGAAATAAACCCCCATTATATCATCAAATGCTTTGCACGCTGCATTGGCCTGTCGAATACTGTGTGAAGCTAGTTTAGCATCACGGTCTAATTAAAATCTAAGGACAAAGAAATTCATAGATAAGTGGTTGTTGTTACCGCTGTTGGCGAGGTAAAATATTCTAACAACCGAGCTTGAAAAATGGTCGCGGCCTGTCCGCCGTCATATCATACGTCAAAATCACGGCTGCGTGGATAAGCGGCTCAAAGCTTACAATCAGAAGAGCGTGTTTACGGGTGCTGGCGCGGGCGGCACCACCGGCAAGTCGTGACTCCCATTGTTTTGCTACCGCGGGAGACAAGTAATTTGCATACGGAGGTTTGGAATTGATGCGACTGGAAAATGAAATCATACCAACGGGAATGGACATTAATTTCACTCCCTACCAGTGCCGACATTCTAGATACAGAACATGCGCGGAGTATCGATACGGAGCTCCAGAGAACATACATCGTTTTAGGTCCAGGTCAAAGGATGTCGTATCTCCCATCGTGATGTCACTCTTTTGCCATCGTGCTGGCTAAATTACTTGGCTCGGCTTAATGATCAAAGACACATTGCTCAGACTCTTGATTTCACGGCCATATAACCTATCCGAATGCACACGGGATAAGCATTGCGTGCGTGACTGTTAAAGAGCAAGCGGCGGCACGTCCGTCACGTGCAGTCGGTAATGTGGCGCAGCAGCTCCTGATCGGCACCTTTCCGACGCTTCACAATGCTTTACCTGCCCAACACCACGCTGGACCAGCTGAACGCGTCGCTGGCATCGATAGAGCGCAGTGACTGCCGCATTAGCGGCCGTCTGGAACTGTACTCATGTGCGTGGTCCCGCTGGACACGTGGTCCTCACGTCACATATGCTGACTTCACCCTGTCAGGCAAATCGGTGAGGAGCGGTGGCCGCAAACTACTGCGCCAGCTGGAGCAGCGCTTCAACGACGACAATGAGGCGATGGAACGGGCACAGCAGCGGCAGAATGCCATAGGCGGTGCAGCATCGGTGGAGCTGTTGGCGGCGTCAGACGGACGGCGACGACCCCGCAGAAGTTCCTTGCTTGCAGCTGGAGACAGCTCCTCGGCATCTGATAGCGACTTGCCGCTCGAGGATGGAGTGGCTAGAAGCGGCGATGCCGCTGCCACATCTGCCACAGACGGCGGCCAGATAAGTATTGGTGACCAGGTGCCGACGCTTAGTAAGAAGAGGCTCTTTTACTTTATCAGTGCGCTTAACGCCGCCTTCCCCGACTACGACTTCAGGTTGCTTTGCCGATATGTATGTAGCTAGTTTACGTGGTGCTGACCTGTGTATGTATGCAGCTCGGTCAAGACGGAGCACTTTCATCGCCACTCTGTGGCTCACGTCATGAAGGAGATCAATGCGGTTTTCGCTCCTGCTGGCGACGATACCATCAGTGTCATGAGTGACGGCCGTGCAGCGCGATCGCATACCGCTGGCGATAATTGCACGACAATTACCGACATTTCCGCCTCACAGCTCTGGTCTGCGCTCGGTGCTCTGGTTGGTCCACGCGCAACTGAACAAATTGCGACAGCACCTTCTCCGCCACCGCAAGAGGAGCAGCAATCCGGTAATCAGCCAACTGGGAAACGGAGTAGTATTCCATCCACGAAATCGCTGAATAAGACAAAAGCAAAAACTGCAAAGGCAACTAAGCTATCAAGCGACGCTGCTGTGACGGCGACAATAAACCAAGCGCCATCCAGTCAGGACGACTGGGACGACGCAGTTGAGGTTTACAGCTACGAACCGGATGATACAACCGGTGCCGGCGATCCGTACGACGATGAGGCCAATGGGCTTGGGTCAATATGGAGCTTTCACTACTTTTTCTACAACAGTCGCTACAAGCGGCTCGTGTTTTTCACCGTTCGTGCCACTAGGTGAGTTGTTGTAGATTTTCATTACCGTGTTCTCAACTCCGTATCAGTTGGGCCGAGGCGTCCGAGTCCGTTAGCGGAGAGTACCGTGATTCTGAGAGCCTTGCTGAGGATGCCGAAAAGTGGCAGGACGACGATGAAGAGGATAATAATCGGTCGGTATCCGTTTCGCAATCTGTGTCACCTTCGCCCACCAATGCACCTATATCATCTGTGGTTGGTGTCGGGAGCAGCATGACTGGCTTCGCCGCCACTATAAGTACCGCGGGCCACGGGGAGAAACGGAAATTTGCTGCGGATGATGGCGGCGTAGAAGCTCCCACAAGGTATGCGATTGCGTCTTGTGCATCAATGATACTGGAAAATGCCTGCAGAATGAGTCCCATATCACTGGAGTAACACTGCATCGCATGGTTGTCATTGCATAGTTTTCTGACATTTACATCTCCGTAATAAAGCATGCCACGTTGAACAAAGAGACGTTTATTGCTCTAACCGGCACTGAAATGAGTCGGTACCGGCTACGGTCCAGCACATATGGTCGGTTAGCAGGCCGTCCGCATCCGCCGGCAGAAAGTCCAACTTCATCTCATCGTCGCAGTCGCCGCCAACAGTCTCCACGTAAGATAGTGGCGCGAATCCCGCTTTGGCACTCCAAAACAGACCGGTCTTTATGCACTCGAGAGCAATCTTGTGCATCTGGCTGACGGGGCTGCTGATATCGCGCACAAGTCGATTCTTCTCCACCTTGCACACGCGCAGCCAAGGACTCTGGGAGCCAGACTCCACATCTTCCAGCACCACTACCGAGTTGTAGAGCACTATTCGGGAGCTTAGGCGTTCCGCTTTTTCCATTACGCGCAGAACGAGCGGCGACCATGAGTTACAGTGGGTCAAGAAATGACCGCTGGGGTGGTGGGAAATGTATCGCGTGCGCACAGTCTGCGCGTTAATCCGACTGAAAAGAGCAATCTGCTCATTCTCTCGCAACGAATGATCGCTGCATCGAGCCTTGACAGTTTTCCGCGACGGCTTGCTGATCATTGATAAGGAATTGGAGCTGACATTGAACGTGGCACCGCTTAATTTATCTTTGACCTGCTAGTTTAACCGCTGTACATAGGCTGTAACGAAAGGAAACTCACCTCAACAAGGAGTTTGAATGATTTGATGTCGGCGCGACCTGGGATGGCGAGTTGCCGCAGGACAATCACGTTCTCATCGGCGGGTTGAAGCATCTGACTGACAATTTTTTCTCCGCTTTCAGTGATGACGTGCAGACGAGCAGAGAGGGTGTCCATTTGTCTACATTGTATCCGTATTTGCGGCGGCGGGCTCAGGTATCGCTTCTCCTTGCCGTACGACTTTTGTGCCACCTTGCCATGGTAACCGGTTATCGTGACCAGTTGAGCTCCGGGAAAGGATTCTCGGTATGACGGTAAAGTGGATCGGGGCGAAATCGCCAGTGTCGGAAGCGTGTGACATGAGTGTTCGGTAGGACAATGAATAAGCGACGGTGAAGGAGACGAAGAGCCAACTGATGTTCGCGACCAAGACTCGGAGCTGGCGGGTTGCTCTTCATCGTCACGATCGTCGAGCAAATCATTAATACGGATGTGATTGCGGTACGGTAACGATTCAGTGCATGATTTTTCACAAGTGTCCGACACAATCGACGCGCCAGATTCCTTGATATGGCCGACGGCTTCTATTACTTGGAGCAGAGTTTCGAGTCGCGACAGAACACGACCATCACATGACTCGACAATACTTTTTTCAAGTGCAGGCCACGACGAAGTCGCGGAAAACCCGCCCGCAGTGCTTCCAGGTTGGTACAGCGATGGCTCGCAATCAAGAGTCATATACAGGAATGTTTCTGGACACAATGTAAGCAAAGTGTATACACCGATGCAGCAAAAGCGCTACGTACATAAGGGTTGCTGGGGATACGGAGGAGAGTGAATCGGTTTGCAAAGATTCTGATGGCGAGTTGAACGCAATCTGACGGGCAACAACAGAGTGGGCGCGTGGGAACATTTTTACTGTGAACGGCATGCGGGGCCCTTATCGCGATCTAATCGATGGGTCACGTGACCTGGGGCGCGTGAAAATTGTGTTTCGGCCTGCGAAATTCACACGGCGTTCTCCCACGATTATCAACATTTTTCTGCTTTTTGTGCAAGTGTTTAAATACTGTCGCCCACAGCTGCCCCGTAAGCCAGCCAATGTACATAATTTCACGTGGATCGAGCCGTGACACATCATAATTTCCATCTATATGACCTTATTGCAATTTATTAAACCGTGCTACCTTTCAGGCTAGGACATCTTGGCATTGGAAAACTGAGATGTTAGCACTCATACAATGGAAAAAAGTATTGCGCGACTAACATCAAGCTCCGGATGCTGCTGCTGAAATTTCTTCATCATTTCAGCCTTCTTCATATCATCGCTGGATGGGAGGCCAGCAGCCTTTTGACGCTGGTCAAACTGGAGCACGAAGCTTGTAGTGATGAATTATAATGAAATCATGGTCATACCATCATTTTCTCAACCATGGAGCGCGTCTCCCCGTCCAAGTCGCTCAGCTTGCTATTGGATGGCTCAATCTTTGTGGTGTCAATTTTTGGATGGCTCGCAATGACATTCGGCCACCACTACCGGGTTGATGAAAAACCTATGTAAAGGTGTGCATCAGACTGCAGGCCCACACGCACCTCCATGCCATTGCACTTCTCCAGGTGAATGCAGACCTCATTCTGATCAAGAAGCCAGGTGGAGTCGTCCGTCTTGACAGGCTTGGCAAGTTCGCCCTGCACGGTTTATGCGCTCAAGCTACACGAGCTGACCAATGCATATGTCTACCTCTATGATGGGAGGTTCACCTTTGAGGCCTACACGGAGAGAGTTGCGCTTGATCTCAACCAGTAGCTGCTTGGAGCGCGTTCCGGCCAGCACGGGCACATTCACGTCCACCTCGCTTAGCGTCTGCTTCCAGCGGTACGGCAGCGCTGCCCCCGACAAATTAGTCAGTATTCTATGCACCACTTGCGTGTGCGTGCAATACCTGCTTGCTCTGCGGCTTCCCTCTCGCGTGCGGCGCGCTCCTCGGTCTCGGTGGTCATGCGAAAGTATTCCTTTTGTAGCGTGTAATACTATGTATGCAACGCCGTGTTTATTGAACAATAACTACAGACTATAATCGTTGAGGGCGACGCAAACAGCCGCCTTGTGGTGTCCTTGATACTGGCGTATTGTCTCCCCGCTACTCAGGTCCCAGAGCCGGGCGGTGTGATCTGATGCGGCTGCACAATAAGCTAAATGATAATTTCATTGAATGCCTACCAGATACAAGATATTCACTATCGGCAGAGAATGCGCAGTCCCACACCCAGCGCTGGTGGCCAGTCAAGGTGCGGGCCAGAGAAAACTTCATTGCGTTCACATCCAGATTGCCGGGGTCTGCCTGATGCCGTGTTGTAACTCCCGGCACCGCTGCGCCACTCTGTATCGACCACAGCTTAATCGTGGAGTCGGCGGAGCACGTTGCCAGAGTTCTGCACTGGATTGAGATTGTAAACCTTTATACCACTAATAACTTGCCGCACGTCTGGGGACAGCATGCACCGCAACAAATACTTGGAGTGGGCTTGGATCTTTGTGACAGGGCGCAGATCCCACGTCAATTCATCGTCGGTGTGCGTGGCAGCGGTTGAGGTGGATGAGGAGGATTCGGACACGGCTGAAGTCGGAAGAGTTTGCTTGCTGTACAACTGCGTCTGCTGAGTCGGGAGCATGCGCCAAATGTACACGTTGCCGCGATTGTTTCCCGCACAAAGCAGCGAGCCGTCAGTAGCAATAGACACTGACCGCATTGGTGCATCCTCTTCGGGGACCTGAGTACGCACTAGTTGAGTAGATTGTCAAATATGCTCTTGTACAACAGACCAGCTCGTGCGTGCACTGATTGCCGCCCAGGTCCCAGATCTTCACGGAGCCATTCTGATCGCAGGATATCAATTCGCCCTGGTTGGGGTGGATGGCGACATCGCTGACGGGACACTTGTGCGTGTAGTCTCGCTGCGGACCGCGCGCCCTGATGGACGTGAGTTATCGGTGACACCGCTGACTGCATCCATGCCTCATGTCCCATATCTTTAGCGTGCCATCCTCTGAACCAGTCACCACCCACTTGCACGTATGATGAAATGCCACGCTAGTCACATTGGCAGTGTGTCCTTCCAGCGAGGCGATCTTGACCCATCATATCAGACCCTCATGTGCACATTTACGTACATGACCCGGGTTGGCGGTAGACGCCTCATAGATGCGAGTGTGCGGATTGCCTGCTGCTGCCAGGTACCGTTTGTCCGCCGAGAGCGCCAGGCGGTTCACTTGCTACATGGAGGCAGTCGGGCGAACAGGATGGTTTGCAAGGGTATCCGTACACTGTCGGGGTGTTGCAGCGTCCGGTTGCATATGCCGCTAAGCGCCTCCCAGAAGCGTATAGTGCGGTCATAGGAGCCTGTGCACAAGTAGACGGCCGTAGCCGCTGCGTCTTGCCTCGCTGTGACTTGTTAAATAATAGTTTGCCTTCAATTCGTCATTCATAGTGACATCCGCGGTACTTACAAACATTTCACGCAGTGCGACGGCTGACCATTCCACGTTACTCCATATGGAGTCCATTACTGAACTGAACTATATTTTGTGTATGTCAACACACTCAGGTAACCAAAGGTGCAACGCATGTTACATAAATGTTACATAAAGAAGCAATTAATCGTTACGCGAACGTATGTCTGCGCGTATGCGGCATCCGCGCAAGGTAGGGTATAATGAATGCAGCATATAGCTTTGTAGATAGGACTGAGCCTAGAGAGGCAGTGCAGCAAAGCAAAAAAGTGAAAAATGAAGAGCTCTCAGTCAGGGAATCGAACCCTGGTCACCCGCGTGACAGGCGGGAATACTAACCACTATACTAACTGAGATTGTGCTTGGACTGAGCTTTATTTATTTACATTTGCAGGTATTCTGAATCCGAATTTCATCAACACACACACGCGCAGATTATTCTACTCTAAACAACACGCGCAATAAGATGGACAGCTACGACAATGACGATGGCAGCAGCAACACCGGCTCATTCTCTGGCCAGAAGGAGCAGATTAAACAAGAACTGCGCCAACAGGTCGCCATGGCCAACGCGCAGGAACTGCTGACGGTACAACTGCATACACGCTCTGGATGTGAATATGCTGACGCGCCGCGTTGTGTAGAAAATGAATGAAAAGTGCTTTGTCAAGTGTATTTCCAAGCCCGGTTCGCGTCTGGACAGCAGCGAGCAGGTATTTATTTACGTAATTCACCGATATGCGTATCTGTGCTGACAAGGGAACGCTCAGACTTGTCTGGCCAAGTGCATGGATCGGTACATGGACTCGTGGAATATTGTGTCGCGCGCCTTCAACGCACGACTTCAGCGAGAGTCGGCCATGCACTAGCTACATAAATATAGAGCTGCTGGCGACCTGGATGCGCACTTTCCAAATATACAATTGACCTATTTAGATGCGCGTTGTGCTGCGTTCAGCATGCATTAATCATTCGCGTTATATCACTCTATTCCAGTCGCACTAGCTCCAGGTTGCGCCCGCTGTGATACCGCCAGTCAAGCCACAATATTATGCAGCTGGCTAGGGCGGCGACCGTGGCTTCGCCGGCGAAAAACATTTCCACCGGCACAAAGGGCGCATAGCCACGCGCTGCCGGTCTATCAATGTCTGTTCGATCATCCACATTGTTGCCATAGCTTTCCCTTATCAGGGCGGTGAGGACGGGTACGAATGTCAGTGAGAGGTTGAGTGCCGAGGTGGAGAGGCCATACGCTACTGCAAGATGGTCTGTGCCGACAAACTCTACCTCTACCGTTTCTGTGTTCAATCCTTCTTCTGCATGTACTAGAGTTACTGGTGGCGGTGTACATGAGTCGACGTTGAAAATCGGCGTGCTTGTATTCCGCTCTTCGTCTTCTCCGATGGTGGCCACGCGCAGCGTTGAAGCGGCAAGTGTGAATGTTCGAGATGCGGTCAATGCTGATGGAATGGCGCGCGATGCCGCCAGTAGTGGCAGCGATGTGGTGCTGAGCCGATTTAGGGACTGTGTGCTGCTGGTGGCAATGCGCGAGAATTGGCGTCGGAGCACAAGCGGTGATGCAGTAGCTGGCAGTAGTGGTGCAATATCGGATACAGTGCATTGTTGGCTGGGGTTATGTTCGTCGTGCATAGTTTCCTGCACGCCAAACACACAAGCAATGGCGCTCCAGAACGCCACGCCGTACACAGAGTACGACAGGCCGAGAAGGATAAGAGGCAGCACTGGTATCACCCACGTGCCGACAGCGTTGGGTGGCGTGAGCGCCAGTGTCAGATGGACAGCAGCTATCGACATACAGCACGCAATCAGTGCAGTCGCTCGCCTTCCGTATCGATCGATGGCGTACCCGCAGAACGGTACCAGAAATGCGCAGATGGTGTCGGGAATGCCCATAATTTGGCCGGCGGTGGCCGGATCATCACCATACCATTTTGCTTGTAGGAACTCGCTAATTATGTTGTTGAAGGGGATTATGGTGCCGTACACGAGCATTACAATAAGGCAGAGCAGCCAGAACTCCACGGGAAACGAACGGAATATCATAATATTGGAGCGCGCAAAGTCTCGCATAGTGTCTGAAAACTTTGGCGACGAGTTACAAACAGACGGTTGCTGTGCAGAAAGCAGCGGCGGTACTGGTGGCGGCGATGTCGACGAGGAGGATGTAGTGAGTAGTGCCGGAGGCTGAACAACTGTAAGAGACTTAACGTTTTCGCGCCGCCGTCCAAGTGATTGAGCACGAGCAAGCAGCGGCGAAGCCTCGGTAGAGTGTGATATGTACAACAGGGGCGGGGGAAGAACGGGGGGCAGTCTGCCACCACCGATATCACCCGGTATGGAGTCGTCAACAAGTTCGTCGGTGGAAGGCGGCTCTGTGCCAACCACAAACACCAGCGTAATAGCACTCAGCATGGATAGCAGGCACATTCCAAAGCCGACCCAGAGCGCCACAACTACCCCATTACCCACCAGATGAGACCTATTGTCACCGTCATTGTCGATAGTGTCGCTGCCGGGAAATCGCTTGTTCCACGCAATTGCTATCGCCGGACTTATGACGGCGTTGAGAACGCTGCCAACGCGCGGCACGGCCAAATTAAGCCCCAGAGCAAACGCCAGCTCCTTATTCATGAACCACTTGGTGGTGACGCAGCTCTATGCAAATGGCGGTTGGCTGCGGAACATTCTGGCTTGCACTGACACTGACCTGGGCTACGCTCACGCTCTCCCCACCGATGCCAAACACTATGCGGCCAATGAGCATTGTCGGCACGTTGCGCACCGTAGCACCCAGAGCAAAGATCATCTGGCCAATGCATACGCACCCCGACAGGAAGAGTAGGACGTACTTTGGCCCGAAACGATCGATGCAGAACCCAGAGAAGAATGGTCTGCATGCACCCCACAGAATTAGTGGCAATGCTTGCGTGTGGCAAGCGACTCACAGGATAATGTTGGGAAACGAGTACACAGAGTAAAAGAGGCCGAGCACATAGTCAAACTGTGACTTTGGCAGGTCGAGATACGTTTCCAGCAGCGTGGACATGGCGGCCGGGTTGTCGTAGGCGTAGTAGTTGCCCATCAGTAGGAAGCAGTTGAGCAGCAGGACCAGCCATCGCGTCTCGGCTCCATGGCAGCACCTCTTTGCGGAAGGGGGCCATGCACGACGCTCTGTGTCGGCACTGTCGGAAGCATTATCATCCTCGCCGTCGTCGGTGTCCATCATTAACTTGAGGAAGAACGAAAGAATTGTCGCAGCTCTATTTAGGCTCCCCTAACCCTGGTTAAATACTGTTTCATTAAAACCATCGATCAATTGCGACTGCCTTAATATACTTTAGATTATATACTGAATCAGGATATAATATATATATGCTCGGCGCGGGTCGGGTTTCAACGCGCAAGTTGGTGGGTCGGGTTGACCATGGGTCGGGTTGAAGATAGGCCCTAACCCGACTCGACCCGACCCACGCCGAGCCCTAATCCTGATTTCGTTCTTGTGGTGAGTGTGATGTGGCATTAGCGATGTTAAGATATAGATATGTGCTTTGACGTCTGCTTATTCAAAGCTGACTGACTTTATTTGCACTAAACGGGCATCTGTACACATTCACTGCTTTAAATGGCATTCAACGTGTCATGCTTACATATACCTTCATATATACATCATGCAATGTTACCCAAGAACGGTGGCGCGTTAATCATGCGCAGAATCTTACGCGATGAACTTATGCAAGCCATAGACTCTGTCAAGGAGCCAAATGTGCAGACAGAGCTGTCAAACAGGTTCAAACAGGTTCAACAGCCGCAAGAACACTTGCAACACTCACAGTTCATACAGCAGCAAGAACTAATGAACGGCGGCTGGGAGGAGAAAGTTGCGGCAGGCGGCGGCGCCATCGACTTTCTCGCCACGCAGCGCGTCATTACCGCGGCCGACAGGTCATGCAGCCGTGTGCGCCGCCGTTCACCGTCGACGTTCCCCGCGCTGGAGTCTACGTCTTCATTCAGTGCCGCGCATGGCGATCACGGCGATGCTGGCGATGGTTTGTCGCGTGGCTGCAGTCGGTCTGCGTCCAGACAGACCCGCGCGTCGTCCGCGCGAACCGTCTCCACCTCCATCGGCACAATAATCAACGACATGAGCGCCGAGTCGTCTGAGGGCGAGGACGCTGACGATGATGCCACCGCGGATAGTGCCATCGATGTGCGCGGTGGAGATGCGATGGACGTGGATCCCAAGGGCGGAGGCGATCTCAAGTGTGCACGCACGGCTGCGTCACGAGGCAGTAGCCGAAAGCGCACACCGCGGCGCTACTACCACCTGCTCGGCCGGCTGGCAATGAACCTGCACCGCGCCAACCCACACATCTCCTTCGAACTGTTCCAGCGATTCGTGTGGGAGCATTTGCCGAAACGGTGTCTCCCGCTGGACGTGTACATGGTACAGTCGCGCAACACTGCCCTGCTCAGTGCCGCCGTGTCACAGACCGTGTGGCGGGCCAGTGTGCAGCCGCTTCTGAATGCATTCTACGCCCGGGAGACGCGGCTGGCTCACTGTGAGGCGGCACGTCATGCCGCTGTCACCGATATTGACGCCAAGCGATACCGACTGGCCAAACAGCAGCAGCATATGCTAGGCGCGGACTGTGCCAGTGCCGCTGCCGCCAAGGAAGTGGTGGTTGATGTGGTGGAGGAGCCGCGTGCATCCGCCGGCTTTATGCGTGTGCGTAAAGTGCTTGTCAGCACTCGCAAGGAGCTCCTGGCTCTCACCAAACTGGTCAAGCGCGCCAACAAGCGGCTCTCCGTGGTGAACCTGTCTCCGCATGCCAGCCTGACTTCGGCGCCTGTGCCCGCAACATCCAAAATAGATTATGAACTGTGAAGCTATATCATACAGGTACACATAACTACGTATATATCTCGCCATCTAATATGAGTAAGTACTTGTATCAGAACTATCGCCGACTCTTTTCGGCGTGCAGGAGGCGGTCGACGGCTTTGCGAATGTAGGCCAGTTCATGCGCCATCGCCTCACGGGATTTACGCTCGTCATGCATCCACTGGTGCAGCTCGTCCCGCAGCTGGCCAATTTCCACAGCCGTATCCACGGATGATCCAGATTTGCCGCCCGGCGCCTGATGCTTCGTGGCATACTGCGGGGTTTGTGGCGGTGGGCTGAACTCTTCGGGAGACGCTGGCCCGGTAGCGCGGTTCAGCGAGTGGTTGGAGGTGGACGCGCCTGACCGCTGGCCCATATGTGCCGGCTCCGGTGGCGGCGGTGACAGTGGACTGATTCCGTCGTCCGGATCAGTGGCCTCCGAGTCCGATTGTGGAACCAGGTCCGCCGGCTGGTTGCGCGGATCAATGTATTGGGATGGCGGCCGGCGGCGCCTGCCCGATGCTGGCTCCGTGACACGGTCGCGGGTGACGTGGTTCAGAGGGCTCTTGGGAGGACTGTCGGCACCGGCATTCGTCGACGCCGACTCATCCGACAATGACAGTTTGTCTTTTCGGCCACCGCCCGCATCGCCGTTGAGCGAATGGTTGGACTGCGAAGCTTCCCTATTGAGACCTGTAGCTGAGCCGACCTGTCATCGTTAACAACACATCAATGCACATGTGTTTTATAGCACCAATACCTTCATTATCGGCTTGTTGTTCATGGCCTGAATAACTTCCGTCACTTTGCTTCCAGACGGTTTTGCAGCCTTGATGGGAGGTGGTGAGCGCGCTACTTCAGTGGCGGGACTTGATGCGGCAGTGTCATTGCGGCGACTGCTGCTGCTTCCTGGCTTCGTCTTTAAGTTGATCGACGGCTTGGACTTTGACTGGCCGGGACTCCTATCAGCTGATGCGGTGGATGCAGTTGAGCCAGTCGGTGCTATTTTGTCTTCGACAGGTATCTCGCTGACAAAGTTGTATGGAAACACTCCCGTCCGCCCCGACGGATCAATGCCTGTCCACCACCTGTGAAATGTTAGATGCATGTACTTGGAGTGGTGCCACTGTATCCTCATAGTACGCACCCCTCGTCATCCTTGCCAATGACGTCAATCTTCATCCCTTTGGTGAGGTTCAGTTCGTCGGGCTGCTGAGCGACATACTCGAACGTCACCAGTGCGCGGCACATGATCTTTGGTTCTTTGGCAGGCGATTGTTTCGGCGATGCCTGGGCGGCGATGGCGCTGGCCTCTGGACTCCATGAGCTACACTGTAGTATAACCGTCTAGCGCACATACTTTCTTGCTGCTGCATTTCCTGATACTTGCTGGGCATCAGAGAGATACGGCGCTCGCTGGGAGACAGGCCGGGCTGCGATGTCAACACCTAATTCTATGGTAAATAGGAAGTGCACTACATACCGCGACCTTCTTGACACTGCGCTTGTCGCGGTCTGCGTAGAAGTGTGTTACACAGCCACACAAGTGTAAAGTGCATCACAACTCACCCAACTCCGCCTTGGTCATCATCTTGACAAACTACGCGTGGCCATCAGACACACTCGCACATGGCATATACACAGACACCGCCACTCACATTGGCGGGAAAGAGGCCGACGCGGCCATTGAGGATACCGCGGTGCCAACCATCGTCCTCTTCCGTGTTGATCACGGTAATAATGTCCCCCACCGCCAGCTCCAGCTCATCCTCCTCCTGTGCCTTGTACTCAAAGTCTGCAGAGTGCAATGTGAGCACGAAACTTCGGAGAACATTTGGGTGTCTGACACGCACCGACACGGGCATACGTGATCCCTACATCGCACAAGTGGTCAGCAGGCCGGGATGAAGACACTATTAGTCGCTATACGCACCCTGCTTCTTCAGGTCAATGTTCTCTGGCTCGTAGTTGAAGTTGGACGGGAACCAGCCGGCCTTGTCCTCGGCGGGCTGCACCTTGCGTCCTGTAGGCAACAGTGCGGGTCAGCGGCACTTCAGGCGTCCCCACTGGCCACTCAGGCGCACTCACCGTACCACCAGCCGTCGTCTGCCTTCTTCAACACCTGGATAACGTCGCCAGGCACCAGGCTCAGCTCATCGGACTTGGAGGACGGGTACTGGTGAAGGGCAATGCAGTAGCTGTTTGCCGTGGTTACCACGCCGCCGCCAGCTGATTGCGCCCCGCCAGCTGCTGAGGGAGGTGCCATGTCTGGAGTGTGTGTGTATACGTAGTATGTAGGGCTGTGTACTCAGGAGACGAGGATGCCCGTGTGCTTGCGTGAGAGATGGCGGTGTATGTAGCCGTGACAACGCGGCGTGCAGGCAACAAACGGTCGACTCCCTGTGGCCTCCCTGACACACACACCTTGACTGCAAGCTACAGCTGCCGGCATATCCTCACGGCACAAACACTCTAGTCCCGCATGGCACATACAGCAGACGATGGTGGCAGCGTGGAGGCGGCAGTGAGACAATGCGTCAAGGACAATACCGATGTCGAGGAGCCGGTACTCTCCATCTCCACGGCACTGCTGGCAATGCTGCAGGACCCGGCGCGACGTCCTCTGGGTGCGTGCTAGTTTGGTGGTATTGTATAGTATGTGCGGCCTCTGTCTCATGCGCCCGGCCAGTGTACGAGTGTCTCCTGGACCGCATGCGCACCCAGCACCTTCAACACCACCACCAACTCCATCAAGCAGCCGGCCAACAGCCAGCAGCCGACGTGCAGAAGCGTAACCGCATTCTCCTGCGTGTGGTAAAGATACTGAAGAACCGCATGGTCAAGTATCCGCCCGACACCGACTTCCTGGTGGACCTGCAGTCGTGCTGCGCGGACCTGTGCAACAGTCACGACTACGACAAGGGACTGACGTCGCAATTTCGACACCTGCAGCTGGCGGTCGGCAAGGCCCTGCAGCACCGCCAGAATAGCGCTGGCAGCAGTACGGGAGTGCAGTCTGGCGGCGACGCGTCATCTTCCAGGCCAGGCTCTGCGCAAGCCGCTGTTCGATCCTCACCAACTCCACCTCCGCGCAATATCGTATGTGTGTCATCTCACTCACTGCACATATCACTCAAATACTGTCACACAAAGTCCGAGAATAGCGCGGCCACACCGCAGCGTCTTCCCTCGGTGCACACGAGCACAGTCCGTGGCAAGTTGTGAAGGTGCTTACTGTTTACTCGTCTTATTTGAACATTGCAGAGGTTTTGCCCGAGTCTGTCCTGTTCAAGAATGTGCTATCCATGCGCGCACATTCTATTTCCGGCCAGAAGAAAAGTAAGAAATATGGAATTAGTATGCGGCTAATGTGTGATAGAAAAAATGGCGGCACTCCTTATGACCGACTTGTTTGGGGGTCATATTCAGCACATAGTTGGCGCCGGCGGAAAGCGAGGTACGTGATATACATGGCCGTGCTTGTTAATCCAACTTGTGTGGCAGCAATCGAATTGAAGCACTGTTTCGCGCTCGCGGATCCGCCTGGCAATGACATTATTGAGGAGATTCTAGCATCGAGAAAGAAGTAAGTTTGCCTGAATTCTAACTGATCAGGAGATTAAAGCCTTTCCCAGTGATACAGAAAAGGCAGAGACGGAACCCCAGGAGCAACCGTTATTCCAATATAAGCACTACGCGGAGCAGAAACCTTTAGTGCTCCAGCAAGAAGAACTTGGACAAGTACGTTTTCGCGGCATCATCTTAGGACTAAATAGTCAGATAATGGACGTTATTACGGGAGTCGTGCCAGCGGACACCGAGGATGTTCTGTCGGCTTCAAAAGTTCTTATCAAGATCTGTATTGATCAATACTGTGCCGGCGATCCAGTCTCCGTGGAAGAACTGCTCTCTGTTTTCCTCGAAATGATTGAACGAGGAGCAGCCAAGTCCGTGAAAGTAGCACGGCACGCATTTGACTTACTGCTGAATCTCGGACTACATGCGCACTTACTGGAGGAGATTTGGGCCAACACTGGAAACACTGCCCATGAGTCGGACAAGGAGCCAGGTCCGGCGTATGGTTTTGTCACTTCGTGTTCATTTCGTAGGAGTTATGATGGCAATGGTCGTAAATGATCTGATGATCAAATTCGAACAAATGTGTCTGTGGTTGACGCTGTCCAACATTGAAGATGAGGCCACTTGGAATGCCGCCTTGACTTGCTTTGTGACATTTTCCATCACTGACGGAATTATTGACCGTCGAAGGTGCCAATTTCCATCATGCCACAATCAAATATTAAAGCACGTTGCAGGGCGCTACTTGACAGCCGAGTTTATGTCGGCTTTCTGCAACGACTGCCGCACATCAGAACTGATCTCGAGTCGGCACTAATTGCTTGCTTGGTCAACTCGCTGTGAGTTGTATCTATTACATAATGTTTTTACTGACCATACTTAGCTACTCCAAAGGTACCAATGATCTCCATATGCCGGCCCTAGCCAAAATTGGTGGTATCAATGTGGTCATTGATTTGTACGTCGGCGCTCGAGCTGTAGATGCCAAGAATTCGCTTTTTCTGGTAATTTACGATTACATTGCCATACGGCTGGCCGACAGAAAAGTGTTTGATGCCACATCGGGTACTTGCACTGCAACAATCATCCAGAGAACTTTATTTACTTTAGAACAACGGGGTTTAATCTTGGACTTTTTGCGCAGCGTCGACACTTCGCAGTTTGTCGGACATATATTCACCGATGTACCAGAGTCATTCGTGGAACGTTTTGTTCGCTACGTTTACATTGAGGAGCTCAAGAAGGACCCAGAATGGTCTAGAACTTATGGAAGGCTTGATAAGACCGCCTTGGTGGCGATCTTATACGATTTAGAGCAGCTGGCTCACTCCTTCTGTGACGTAGGATTAATTTAATCGTTAATTATTTAAACTGTAATAGCTCTCTCCTGAGCTGCTGTCGTGGTCTATTCCATCAGAAACTGCCAGATTGAAGTGCTTGTTGTTTAGCAGTCATCCGGAAGAACGTCGGCAAGGTCAGGTACGAATATTATCCTACTCACGCGTATATTTACGTCACAGTTGTGCTTGGCGCGATTCTTTATTGAAGACATGGACACACGAGGATTGCGTAAAGCTGAAGAGTGCAATGACTTGTTCTCAAGCCTGCTGACCTCGACATCAGTGTCTATTCGATTTGGATACATTGTTATTGTGCGAAAGATCATCATGCATCGTCGATATTTGGTACAATATTTCTTTATATCGTAACACTGGTCTCATGCATCGCAGATATCGCAGGGCAAGGGAGATGTCGAATCGCTACTTGACGTGCTCAACGTAATGCTCTCCCGTCTCGTTGATGTGGACGAGCGTGATCCCCGAATAATCAAGGCAGCTGTCGACATCATGGCCACGGATCTGATGTTTGTACCCGCAGCCGGTATATATGCACAAGCTTTTTTTTTTCGTTTTTGAGCTTGTGGCTAAACTGGCAGAGAAAATGCCCTTCGAGATGGAATCTCAATACTCATCCGTATATGAAGGTGCTCTTCAGGGAAAATATTTGGTGCGACGCGACTTTCTGTCCGTGACATCGATGAAGCTTTTGCAACACTTTTTCAAAGCTCTGGTTGGCTGTGATGGTGAACCCATTCGCGCAGTGCTGATGCACCTAATCATGGAAGGATGTCGTGTCGCTTCCTCGGCCGACTCCATCGGGTCAGGACGATTGTAGTGAGAATGTCTGCTAACACTGTGCAGCGGGATGGGATTTTTTAAGGATGTCGCCATGGACGCTGACCCACTAATTGCGTAGTAAGTTTGCTACAAAATTCACAGCCTGTCACGTTCATGATATAGCCTTGCGTGCGTGTTTCTGGTGGAGCAGTTGTCGCATGAAAAGCCAACACAGTACCAAATGCTGGTGAAAAAGATTAGCCAGCGCATGAAGATCACTGAGGATGATTTCCTGCACAACCGTAAGCAGTGTCTGCTACCAGACTGGAACTAACGTTACAATCTTTGCAGCCTACATTCAGGTGCACTCCATCATGGGCCTTTCCAGGCCGCGAAAGGAATAGTTAAACCTTGAGAAAATATATGCAACTGTTTATATTCAAATGCCGATGTCAATGGTTTTCAGCAGGTCAAAGGCGTCTACTTCTCCGCCGTCATCGAGCTCCAACAGTGGCGCAACCGCCGTCAGCGGAGAAGTGAGCGACGGGAGAGAGCTGCGTCGCCTCTCGTCCATGGGCGTGGACTCTCCGCTGTCCTTCTCGCCGACATCATTATCCGTGTATACGTGGACCGGTGCCGCCTTGATACGGGCAAACGGGTCAAATTTGGCCGCGGCTGCTGATGCTGATTTTTTGGTCCTACTCTTTTCAGTAAGCTGGCCAATGCGCTCTTGGCGTGATATTTGCTCCGCCTGGCTGACATCCCGCAGATTCTGCAACCGATTGCGCTGGTTCAGCTTGGCCCACACGTCCACTTTCTTCTCGGCCTCGCCGTCGGGATTCTCAATTTGATGCGTGATATCAGCTATTTGGCGGGTAAGTCGTTCAATAGCCTCCGTGTCCTCGAGCGCCACAGCTTGGTCCAGATCGGCTTGAAGCTTGACGCGCTGCAGTGACAAGTTTGTGGGCACCGCATATGTTTCTTGGCGCCTGGCAACCATTTCTGACACCTCTTTCTGTCACAGTGTCAATTATTCATTGGCTAATATAGAACTACGTTGATGGGAATACCTCGGTGTAAGCGCGGTGCAGGGCGGCTTGCAGGTTTTTTGAACGAGTGGTAACAAGCACCTTGCTTGGAGTGCGCTGTTTTTCGCTCTTCATACTCTTTATCCAGCGCGCAAACTCGTCATCGCTAAACGGTGCATTGGACAGCACATCCATCAGAAACACTTTTTCTGCTTTTCCGTGTCGGAGGCGCAACGCCACTTTGGCAAGTGTGCTGTTTATCTTGTAGATGCGATGGTACGGCACCACGCCAACCACTTCCGCCACGCGGTACTGCGGAATCTTTTGGCTGTTCATGCCAATGCCCAGGCGCACAAACAACCCTTAACAGTGAGCGAGAGGATAGAAGCTAAAGCCTGCGCGTACCAACAACCACCTCTTCCAGGAATGGGGCATACACCCACTTTTCCAGCTGGTCTCGTGTGATCTGAATGGAACGCAGCTCCTCCACCGTGATCAAGTTCTCCTGGCAACATAAAATAATCTTACAATACGTATGCATCTATACTTGCCTCGCGCTTTGAATCGCCGCCATCTGCGGCGTACGACGACCTAATTCTGCTCAAATAATCCTCGTCGTTGTCCTCGCTGCCACCAACATCAACATCCTTGTCCTCGTAATCCTGCCGGAACATTATTAAGTACAAAAACGTATACAAGAACACACCAGCTTGGATTTTTTGCCACTTCGCTTCGCCTTCAGCTCTTGGAGCTTCTTGGCCTTTTGTGCTTTGGCCTTGGAAGAGTCTCTCAGCTTTCCTGCGACAAGTCAGCGATATATATCAAACTGTATACAGCAGACACGGCGCACTTACGGTCCTTCTTGGGCGCGCTGCTACGCGCCGATTGCTTTAGGCGCTTCTTGATCTCACGGTGCTCCAGCAGTTGCTGCCGCTTCTCCTCCCGCTCGGCAATGAGAGCTTCACGCTGCAGCTCAGTGAGTCCGGCCAGCGCCGACTCGTCCAGCTCGCCCAGCAGCTCCTCATCCATCCGGTCCTGCTCCTGGTCGTCGTCGCCGTCAGAGTCAGCGTCCAGATCGTCGTCGTCGTCGCCATCGTCACCAAAGATGGACGAGAAGTCGGAGGACTCGGCATCGGAGAGCGTGGCGTCCGAAGACTCGTCCGACTCGTCGTCAGAGTTGCTGCCGGGGCGCGCGGATTAGACGTGCACAGAGGCGCGCATGTGGAGTACACACCGGCCCTTGCGCTTGCCGGGCTTCTTGGCGGCGACAGTCTTGCGCTTCTTGGGCGAGGACTTTTGGCGGCGCCGCGCTTGCTGGGTGAGGGCGCCGCCGGCTGCAGCAAGTCCAGCAACTCCTCGTCCAGCAGCCGCTCGTCGTCCATTGTGTGCAATGTTGTGTATGTAGGCTGCGGATTGTCGTTGCTATTTGCCGTGTACATAATACATACCACTCTCTCTGTGAGCCTTGTGTCTGCGCCGTGAGCCTTGCACAACGCGTCTACTAGACACCTGACACCGTGGATACTTGCCGTGGATGGAGTACGCGGTGGCGGCGGGGCTGTTTTGCGCGTTATTGGCCGCGCTGGCTCTGTTCTGGCTGTTCAAGTATCGGCGGGACCGCGTTGCCATATACTATCGTGACTATGTGCGCTACGTGATACTGGCACTAGCTTGCTTCCTCATGGTACGTATGTGGTTGCTCTACATGCTGTATACCGGCTGCTGACATGTTCCGCGCGCGTTGAGGTTGGCTCAAGCGGTGGATACGATTCCCCGTCCACTCTAAACAGGCACGTCTGCCTGTCTGTCTGTCTGTCTGGCTGTGTGTCTATCTGTCTGCCTGCGTGTCCACCTTGTAGCCAGTACTAAATAGCGTGCAGGATGCTGCAAGAGTGGCTGGATGTTCCATTCTCCACGTTCCAGTACCAATTTAATATGCTCTACTCGGCGTACTCGCTGCCCAACGTTGTGCTGCCCGTGTTTGCCGGTTCGGCCATTGAGCGGTACGCTGCAGCTACTTCACTTGCTTACTATTGTTATGTAATTACACAAGTACTCTTTAACTGGATATAGAATTGGATTCTCGGCCATGCTGCTCACACTGACTTCGTTTGTGTTTGCCGGAGTGCTCGTCTATGCCATCGGTGTCACGTCCAAGTTGTTTACTTGGATGCTCATTGGTCGCATACTTCTAGGTATATTTATTTATGTATATAATTCATGTAAATTATAAGAAAATGCACAGCGTTCTCTAATCCTGCTGGCAGGAATCGGCTCCGAGAGTCTAACTATTGCGCAGTCCAGCTTGGTGACCAAGTACTTTATCTCGGCCGATCTGTCATTTGCGCTGGCCGTTACAATGTCCATGTCACGTCTTACATCGGTGATGAACTATACTGTCATGCCCAAGGTGGCCACCGCGTACGGGGTGCCGAATGCCACGTGGATGGCTGTGGGGATGTGTACCTTCTCGTTGGTCGCGGCAATCTTGGCCGTCCTGCTGGACAAGTATAATACTGGCAGGCAGAGGGCGGCGTCTGGCACCGACATTGGCGACGAGGAAGTCATTGCTATTTGCGAGCCTGACCAGCAGGACGACACGCAAGGCGGAGTGAGGGACATGTTCCTGAATGCTGACAACAACATTGCGGTGCCCAATGTGGCATCAGCTGCCACGCTCAAACATCGCAGCAGCGCCGAACTGTTGCGTGAAGTACCGGACAGGGAGGCGAGAGAGCCGTTGGTTCAGCAGCAATCGACTGCCGCATACACTGGCACTACCAGCGGGAATTCCCCGCCACGAACAGGCATGAAGCGCACCACGTCCAATGACCGCTGCGAGGCAAACAAGAAAGTGGGCGCAGCACCTGCACACACTGCTGCTGCAATCGAGCTGATGATTGCAAAGTTCCCGCGGCCGCTTCGCTGGATATTCCGCCTACTGCCGTTGCACTGTCTGGAGTTTCCGCGCACATTCTGGCTGACCACCGCCTCGCTCATTTGCTACTCCACCGCCACCATAACATTTATTCCGATGGCACCGGCATTCCTGGAGCAGAAATACTTTCCCGGCGACTATGTCAGTGCGTCCAGTTTTGTGTCCATTCCCGACACCTTTTCCGTGGTGATGTTGCCGCTGGCGGGAATAGTTGCCGACAGGCTGAGCAAGCGGCGGCGCAACAGCAAGGGGGAATCAGTATCGTCAAGCACGACGGCGCAAGAATCATCGTACACCCGTTTACCAACTTCGCCGACCACCAACGAGGCGCCGACACCAATGATAATCAGCACCAGTGTCGACTCGGCGTCGGATTCGACGAGCAGTGCCGCGGTGACTATTGTGGCGCCCGCCACCGCCGCTGACTCCACCCCCACAACGAGCACCTCACTATCACAAGCAAACCTGCACTCGCTGCACACAAAGTCCATGCAGATCCTGCTCAGCGGCCTGTTCATCTTTGTCGCGCATTTGGAATTCACATTCACCGAGTGGCACCCGCTTCTACCGCTGCTCACGCTGGGTGTCGGATACTCGGCGTACGGTTCCGTGCTGTACAGTCTGATGGCCGAGATTGTGGCACCGCCTGGCACCGCTCCAACACCTATGCCACAGCTAGCTGCCAGTTCCGATAACAACAAGGCGGCACAACAACAATCAGCACAGCCGCAGGAGGAAGACGGGCGAGTGGCGTCTGCGTACGGACTGTCTGGATGTCTGGTGAACGCAGTCTTCTTCCTCACTCCCCTGATTGTGGCCTATTTGCTGTCAGCGGGCAGCGTGGATGAGGGCAACACCACAGTGGTGACGTCTGTGGGTAGCAGTAGCAGTGTGACGAATGCCGCGGAAGAAGAGGAGGAGGGTGAGATTCGGTCTGATGCCGCCGGCTACTTTCGCATGGAGTGCTTCTTCTCGCTGATCAGTCTGTGCGGTGTGCTGGCTGCGTACAAGGTGCACCGGATAATCCGCCGCGAGATGGCCAATGAACCGACGATGCGGCCATCGGCGACACTACGCGGATAATTCTTCGCAGAGAGTCACGTAGACCGCTTTAATAAACGCGCAGTGAATTTGTCAATAATTTATGGCTGTAGGCGGCGCGGGTCGCGCGGAAACAGGCAAGTGCGCCGAATGTTCTTCAGATTCAAGTACAGCATTACAAATCGCTCCAGACCTATACGACAGATTGGTAGCTTAAAGAGTTAAACAAGGTCAAACATACCGATACCGCCGCCGCCATGAGGAACGCAGCCGTACTTAAATGCATTTAAATATGGTTCCAGACTTTGCAAATCTACCCCGTGGGCCAATGCATTGCGATGCAACACATCCGGTTCGTGAATCCGCTGCGCACCAGACATTATTTCTTCCCCGCGCATAAACACATCATAGGAATTGGAGTACTCCTACGGAATATTTAGACACGAATAGGTAAAATGCAACTGATATGCACCGGAGAGCTCTCGTCGGCCATCGTGTAGAATGGGCGGACCTTTGTCGGAAACTTGTCCAATATGAAGAAATCAGTGCCGAATTTCTGCTTCACTATTCTGCCCAGCAGGCGCTCATTCTCAGTTGACAGATCCTCGTGGTCTCCAATGGTTGCATTGTTGTCCCGCAGCATTGACACTGCATCTGAAAACTTTAAGCGCAGTGTCGGCTCCGAGAACTGGAATTCGTCAAACGGAAATTGGCGTTTGATGGCCTTTAATTCATTCGTGAACTTTGCGCGAAGAGTTTTAAACATGTGAACAAACATGTCGTCCATCATGTCGAGTATCTGACGGTGGTGTCGTGTTAGCAATAATGTTACACCCATTTATATGTATCAACCTCATGATAATGCCTGTCGATGGCCATTTCAAAATCTAGCCCTGTAAACTCGGTCATGTGTCGGTGGGTTAGCGACTTTTCCGCTCGAAATACTAAGGGGGATAAGCTACAACTATCTATGAAGTGGACTCACCTGGCCCAATTTCATAGACACGCTCAAAGTCACCACAGATCAGCATTTGCTTGTAGAGCTGCGGCGACTGCGCCAGATAAGCATGACCGTTAAAGTAGTCCAGTTTGAAGACATTTGCACCGCCCTCACTCGCGGCAGATATCAATTTGGGCGTGTGGATCTCGACAAATCCACGCTCGTCCAGAAAGTCTCGGAAGGCGCGCCCCACACCTGCCTGAATGCGAAATATCGCCTGGTTGGCCGATGTCTGCGAATTTAATGTACTTTAAACAAGGAAGGACTAAGCGTACCCGCAAATCAATAACACGGTGATTTAAGCGCGTTTCCAGGCGGACTCGTGGAAGCGCTGCGTCTTGGACGTCCTGCACGGCAGCAACTTCAGTAGAACCTTCATTAGAGCCTTCATTGATATCTCTGTCTTCAGTCCGCTCCGCATCCTCCACAGAAAATGGCAGCTTGTCCGAGGCAGATGCACTTTCCACCAGCATATCACGCACGTGGAGCTCCATATCCGTCACGGAGCATGCCAACACCTTGGCCGCAGCCACCGTGCCTCGCAGCACCACGATAGACTCTGGTCGGACGCTGAGTCCATATGTGAACAGATATAGCAGAAATCGCAACATATATTATACCTGGAGGCCTGCTTGACCAGCGCGCGACCATCAACCTCATATCTGACTTCATCGGGAGCAGTGACCCGAGAAGCCGACACATATGCCTGCATAGTGCAAGACGACTGCCGAAGCACCATAAAGCACTGCTTGCCGCGGCCACGCACAGATTGCACGCGCGCCCTAACAACCACATCACGTCCGATATCGGTTGCGGCATTCAGACGCGCCAGCCTTGTTCGTGGCGTCGGCGCGGTGGGCCACGCAGATGCTTGTGCCAGCGTGGAGGCGAATCGCCACGCGCCGTTTGCCCGCATACAATGTCGCGTCAGCATTGTCATTGTCAGTGCCATATATATATGTCAGTCATATGTCAAGTAGCGTGGACACAGCTTATAATTCCTGGCACACTCACTGACAACCGCTGCACTGTTATGTAGTACCCGTGTAAAAAGTTGTTGAATTTTCTGCAACGTCGCCAAACGTGCAGCCTGTGCGCAACGTTACCGCAGACACTGATTAAGGATTCAAGTACATATACAAGAAAACCACCTCAATATTCATCCGATTGGACAACACCGTTGTGCGACATTAATATTGTGCAAAACGAGAATTTTTTGCGCACTACCATAACATTTTCAAGTAGAAATGAACGTTAGACTTTTTGTTCTGGGTGCATTGTTTATGGTGTCTGTTGGTTTGGTTGCGCACAACGTGGATGCAAAGCCGCAGTTTGAGATCAAACGGACCCACAGAGTAACGGATGGCGAACGCGTAATCGCGCGCACTTTTGATGCACTATTAAGCGGCAAAAGTCCAAAAATCGACACCTTTACCGAAAAGGCTGCGCGTATTCTGAAAAATGCCATTGTTGCGCGGTGCAAGTTGATCTATCCGAACAAGAAGCAGGTTAAGGCACGCAATAAGTGTATCTCGACCTGTCGCGAAAGCGCCAGAATCAATCAGCGCTCAAAAATCGATGGACCACAACATAGTGCCTACTTTAATTTTGTTTGCGTCATTTCTACGACAGTATATAAAGATACAAAGGCACTTCGTAGCGGCATCAAAGCGGAAGCTGACAAAAATACAGCAATAGCAGCAGCGCGCGCACTTCGTAGCGGCGTCATAGTGGAAGCCGATGCAGCACGGCAGCAATATTTTGAAGACCTCGATGTCACCTTCAACGCTCACGTATTGGGTACTCCCGGCCCACAGCCAGTATATGTTGCGCCACAGTTTACTGTTTTGTTGCAAGTCGCGCAGCCATTTGGATCGAGTTATGAATTACAGGGATACATCAACGATATGATGCCGCGCATAACGTACAACGCATCATTCTCTGCGCGCGCAATCACCAGCCAAGGCCTTGAAGTGTCTGTTTTCGTCGAAGATCAGGATTTCATTAATATTTTTATTCTAAGTTGGAATAGTCATGCAGAAGACATCAGGAGAATTGAACAACTCGAGTCTTACTCGATGTTTGAAGGTTTGCTCGGATGAGTTTGTGAGCATGGTACTTGACAAGGAGAGGAGCAGTAATAGAATAACATCATGACAATGCAGGCGCCATTAGTGTTTAAATTTACACTTCTTCTGTTTGTACAGGCCACAATAAACGTTATCACATTCTCCCCCACCCGCATGTAACTAAATCTTTCATAGCTGTAAACTCACACCGCACATCACATAAACACACTGCGCGAGATCCACGTCTCGGCGACCCATTTTCACGTTGCTTATAAGCAACATAACAATTGTTATGAGCTTTCTAAGGTGGTCGAAAAGTCTACTTTTTTATTCTCGAACTTGACTTCTACTATTCGAATTTATCCAATTTGACCTGCTCAATGGCATCCGATTTCCCCATCGCCTTTTTCAGCTTCAAATCAAATATTGTTGCTTGCAGTGCGTCCGCCGGTACTCGCAACGCTTCCGCCTCGACCACATAGAATTTGCCGGTTTTTTTTACGTGAATAATTCTTCCGATTGTCCACGAAAAAATATGCTATTTCAGCCGCCGGATATTTAAGCTTAAATTAAACTGACATACTATGCTTTCGCCGTGTTCGAAGAAGTTTTGAGGTTCATGCAAGAAAATAGACCGCGTTGTACATTTATATTTATATTTCGGTCAGAACTACAAAGTATATGAAGCACTTCGCTTTTGTCCCAGCCGTGACGCAGCAACCGCCGCTTCCTGCGTGACAAATATTAACAACTTTTACAAGTTGCAAACGAAAAGTGTACCTGGACAGAGCGGCCAAGCACACCCCTAATGTTTCCATCCTCCATGCGCATCAAGCCGGCGATAGTGCAGCCCCCGGGCGTAGTCACACGGTCACGCAGCACCGCCGGATGTTCGCCGGACTGCAAAACCATTTGAGCCGCTCCTGGGCAAATATTGTCAATTTCATATCGATAAGTGTTTTGTTGACTTGCCAGCCATTGCCTGCGCCGCAATAGTTACCGACACATCCCTGGGCAGTCCCATTAGAACGCCACCGTCTGCCAGTGCATCAATGATCACACTATAATGTTAGACGTGCAAGAAGAATAAGGATTCCAAGGTATTACTATGCAAACGCAGGACCAGAACCGGCCAACCCCGTAACAGTGTCCATGAACTCTTCGCGCAACTCCACCACCCGACCCAGCTTGCTGAATATATAGGTAGCACGCTTCATGGCCCTGTGATTGCGATCTTGACTGCGTCCACCACTAGCGGGGGCCAGCACCGTCATTCCCTGCCGTATCTGGCACGTTGTATTGGTCATGGCGCGAATTATTACTGCGATATTTGTGTAGACGCTTTAAAGTGACAGCAACCGACGCACCGACATCCGTGACCGACTGCTCTTGTAAAGCTTTGTGCAGCTGACTGCCACGAATTCCGGCACATATGCTAATGACTGTCTTGCCCGATAAATGCGGGGCGATGGAGGTGAGGGACTCTATCGCATCGTCGGGTCGAGTGCTGACAATTCGAATGAATTGTACAACATAATGTATATATACCTACCACAAGAGGACAACGTCAGAGCGGGCAACCAGACGGTCATTTGCATCGGTGCCACGCTCAATGCGCGGACAAGCGCCATCTGCGCGCTCACCAAACAATTCAACCAGCTCAGCTTCACTCTCTGCATGCCGCATCAGTACTCATAACTCTTTAATTGCATTAGCACAGTGAATAGTACGTACGGGCAGAGCGCACAGAACATGTTAGCTGATCACTGGTGCAGATGCCAGTGTCCAGCAGCGCCGTCATGATAACACGACCCATCACCCCGGCACCAATGCTGTGTGGAGAGTGAGAAAGCAAAATGTCAAGTATCGACAACCACCACCACCACAAAGAGACAATAGAGTTTACAGTGCAGAGGATTACAAGACACCTGCATTCCAACACGGAAGGGCTCCATGGCGGTCTGGTCGACGTCTGCCATCTCTGACAGGCGCAGATGATCGCACTGTACAATTTAGGTGATAAATACAGGCTGATAATAATGTCACTAATGTCAATAATGTAATATTAAATGCACGCTCAATATTAGAATAGCGGCTAATTTACACAGCCAGCGCCGTTTCAAGACGTGTCAAAGAACAATGGGCGATGGTGAAGTGATTATTGGACACGCACTCTGCATTGACGATACAAGAGGCTCACAGATCGGCCTAGGTTGTTGTCCAAAAATGCGCGCCATATTCGCGATAGTGACCGTGGCCATGTGGGTGCACGTGAGTAGCGGAATGCCGCCGCCGCGCATACTACCCGCACCGCCATTAGACAATCGATTCGACCTTGAACCGCTAGTGGCCGGGCTAGTAAATGCTATGAACCAGTATGGTCCGGTCCAGCTATACCCCATGCGCTGTCCAACTGCGGAACAGATGCGACGCGAATTACTCTACATCAATGATAATTCTGCGCGCCTCCAACGGCAGGCGCGCCAAGGCTGCTGCATTGTTCCCAGCTACTTTCTCGCCACTATGGCTGGTGATGCAATTACTCCGGGAGGTGGCCAGCTACTGGGTCCATGTGTTCTGTCCGCATGTCTAGGCGCAGATATCGCGTACACTACAACGCGCCAATACGATGACAACAGTTGTTGTCTGCGTCCACTGGTAACTGAAAGCGATTATCAAGAGGAGGACCTTGCAGTGTGCGCATGTGCTGCAGTTATATGCGGCCATTTTTTCAAAATCGCTGCTCAGGTGGGCTCCGTAATGTTACCGCATTCGCCGTGTTTGCTGCCCGGTATGTTGCTGGCTATGACATGCTCCCTGGCTGGTGCAGTACAAATGCCGCATGGATGCAGTTCGATGGTACTTGCGTCGACCGCACGGTCAACTTAATCATGATGAATGAGCGACCCCGGTTCGTGTATAGCTCACCCGACGCCTATGGCAGAACTTTGCATGTCTTCATAGATAACTATACACTATAACCACGAGACTATTTCATCGGATATGGGCAGCGGGGCAGTATCGCAGCGGTTGCAGTGCAGTTGCCGCCACTCCACCACATGCCGTGAGAACGACGACCACAAGTTGCCGACGAACCTGTCCGACTGCACGCCCACCCACTGATCAATCAGCGTCCGGTCCACTTCACTCAGCCCCAGTGCCGCGTCGTGGTCCTGCAGCTCGTCTAGTCGCGGCACCACGTCCACGCTGAACTGCACACAGCGCTGTAGCTGTGACGGAAGCAGACCGCGCAGTGTCCCAATTTGGTACGTGTCACCCAGGTGGGCCGCCATATCGCCAGCTGCCCCGCCGCCGCCCACATCATCCTCTCCACTGTCTTGTCCGCCGTAGTCATCAGTGACATCGGTTGCGGCACCGCTCTGCAAAGTCTGCTGTGGAGGCGGAGCTGTTGTTTTGCCGGCATCGTGCTTGACTGTCGGATCATTGGTGCTGATGTAGAACACGGCGGCACAATTGTCGGGCGGTGGCGCCGAGTCTGCCGTGATGTAGAGCTCGTCGTACATGCGGCTGATGCGCCGGGCAATGTCTTGGTCGCTGGGGAAGCAGCGGCGAAACAGTGCGAAATCTGCCGGGTCCGTCGACCACCCTGGCAGTGGCTGGGTGTCTGCAGATGCCGATAGTGGCGATGACGGTGGCGGAGTGGCAGCGCGGCGCAGCAGGAACTGATCTTCACACTTTTTCAAATAGTCGCCTCGGCGAACATGTATGGTGACCACCCGTGCTTGGAATGGCTGTGGTGCCGAGTGTTTGCCGCCAGCCTGCTTGCCTCCCGCCGGCTTGCCACCCTTTGCTGTTGCTGGAACCTGACTCTGCTTCAGTGCCGCCAGTGTCATGGAGGCGATGTTCTGGATGCGAGTGTGCGGCACGATTGCCCGCATGATGCCGGCATACTGGCTGGACGCCGTGATGTAGTCAATGTACTCGGCCCGGTGTCGACGGCTGCCGGGCATATAATACGGCGGTTCCACCCCGAAATCAAAGTACCAGAACATGGAGGACAGTGTAAGCACCCGGGCAGTTGTCGCTAAAAGCTGTGTGTCGTCGTGCAGTCGCCTGATAGTGTCCTCATTGAGGTAGTAGAATTCTTGTCCGCGCTCCAGCCCGTCGTGGTCCATGTCCAGCACATTCTGCACATAGTTCTCCAGCTGCTTCTCGTTGGTGGCCTCGTCGGCGAGATGGTGGTAGCGTATCTTGCCCAGCCGCTTGCCCTGGTTAAGCGAGATAAAGTTGTCGACAGAAGTGAAGCGGCAAGGCGCCTGCCCGCCACCACCCAGGAACTGTCGCAAATCAAAGTACCGAAAGAAGGACGACCACGCATAGGACTCGGGGTCGAATTGCGCGCCGGCCTTCTGCCGCTTATTCCTCTTGGTCTTCACGGCGCGGCCGACATCGGGAATAATGAGCACACGGTCGAGCATGGCTGCCACGGCGCACGCAGACTTTAGGCCGATCAGCTGGTTGTTCACCTGCTCCCACGGCTGGTACAGCAGGAACCGGCCATTGTGCCCCGACTCATGGAACCACACCACATTCTCCAAGGTGTGCATGAATTCCGGCACCTCCACCAAGGTGTCCTGGTTGCGCCAATAATTCTTGGAGTCCATATTGTACCAGTCGGTGGCTGTGCGAGTGATGACGGACTTTGGCGTGCGCGTGAAGCGATGCTTGTCCACGTAGTCCCAGTAGAACTTTGTGTTCTCCGGGTGTGTGTTCTCCCAGAACGAATAGTAGACGCCCATGCTCTTTGCGAGGTTCTGGTATATTGTCTTGCGGAATCCGAACGGGAACAGCTCGATCATGTACGTCTCGGGCCGCATGAATAAAGCGTGGGCCAGCGCCGCCCCGTGCACGCTAACCATGATGTCGGTCTGGTAGACGATCTCCACCTGCTCGTCAAAGGTAAATTTGTCAAAGTTGAGTGCCTTGACATTGATCTGCGGGTACCGCTCCTTGATGGCCGTGATCAGTGCGTCGGCATTGAGTATGTTGCGTGTGCTGCCCTCTCGGATAATGAACGTCATGCTGAGCTGGTCGGCGCGACGGTTCAGCTTGTGTCGGTCGGCGCTCAGTACGGCGTCGTTCATCACCTGGATGAAGTAGTGCTGCTCGCTGCTGTGTCCCTCTTGCACCTCCCGCTTGTTCATGGCAATGATGAGCTTGTTGTAGATCTCGTCAAACTCGTCGTTGTTGTTGTCGGCGCCAAAGTGCTTGTCCGCTGCCACGAACATGGAATTGCCGCCAGCACCTTCGCCATACCGACTCTGCAACAGCTGAGTCTTTATCTTGCCTGCATGCATACATTATTCCTGGCAGGTACTTGGAACAAGTTCAACAAGTACCGCAAAAGCTTCGCAGAGCAAATGAGCGCAGAATATATCGCCATCCACGATCTGTTTCCACCTGTGACGTGAGCACTGCTTAGAAGCGTGTAAATGCATACAAGTACATCTACAATACATATAGATATGGTACTTGCATCAATTTCACCCAGCCGAACATCCTTGCTTATACCAAACACGGCGGCCTTCATCACAGTCACTGTGGTGTCGGTGTCGCGGAGTAGCTGATGTTCGCGCACAAGCTCTGTCGGTGCTACCATCTGCAGCAAGTGGTCAAACTTGGCGGGACTAGGCGCCACCAGCACAAATCGGTGCTGATGCGGAAAGAAGACGCGGTAATTCATCATGGTGAACCAGGCGCCCACGCCGGCGTAAATCGTGCGGAAAAAATTGTCCCACAGCGTGCAGAAGAATATTGTCGGCTCGTTCAGGTAGCGCACAGAGGTGCTTCTGGAGTAGTCTTCACTGTGCCGCGGTACAAGATGCGCGGGTGGGTCCGATGCGTGGACACGGACAGTCAGACGGTGCGCCACTTCCGCAATGTCAGACACGTTGGTCGGCGCGCCCTTCTTCTTGATGGCAGCCTCTTCCGCGCGATCCGCCAACTCATCCTTGGACAGCATGGTGGCACTGCTGTCTGTCGGAGGTCTGGCCGTAACATCGGCGTCGGCGGCAGTGCTGAACTCGGCCAGATCCAGCACGGCCATGCTGCCGCCGAATCCAATGCCCAGCGTCACTGTTATACTCTCCAGGTGGCCGGTGGCGGGGTCGATGGCGCCACACACACCCCCGGCACAGCACTGCGATGGTAGCCGGTAGTCGGCGCCGACGTACGCGTGGTACTCGCCCCGAATAATGTACAAGTTCTCCACCATCATAGTGCGCTCGCCCAGGTTGCATGTTAGCGTGGAAGTGTACTGCCGCGCGTACAATCTCCGCCGCCCATTGCGCGTACTGTTTGCCCCGCCGCCGCCGCCACCACCACTACCACTACTACTGTCGGCAATGAATGATATCTGTGGCTGTTGTGCGTTGTTCTGCGAGCCGCCACCACCACGCGAATAGTAGACGGGCCTGCGCGGAACACGCGGTCCATTAACCGCTGCGCCACCGTCGTAGAACACGTGGAACACAAACATGGCCACGGCGCCGTAGACGCCGCACAGCAGCATGGTCCGCACACGGAACACGCGTATCATCCATCGCACGCGGTACCAGTTCATGGTACTTGTGCGGTGTAAGTGTCGACCGATGCTTGGTGATACACATATGTGTTTGTCTGCTGGCCATCTCATATTGCCTTGAAGTATGCAATATAGCGAAGGTACTGTTGCAATATGCCATCTGCACCACATAATATACACCACTGAAGAGTGTGCAAAGCATCAAGACAAAACTTTATTTAATTGGAGGTCCAACGGCGCGGGGATACATTTGCTCGGGGGTTGGTTGGCGCTCCGAATCGGCGTACTCACTCATCCACCGGCCATGGGGACCCTCGGCCACAACTTCCACGCGTTCGCCGCGATCTTTTTCCGCCTCCACCACACGGTGTCCAAACACCACTCGAATGGATTTGTGCAAGTAGAGCGCCTTTTGCAGTGTCTTTTGTTGCGCTGGGCGCTGTGCGGAGCGACGCTTGTCCGACATGGCCATCGCAGCAGTCAGTTGATCCTCGGCGGCACCCACAGAGCTGGACAGTGCTAACGTTGGCGTTGTGCCACTAGCAATAGCATCGCCACCGCTACTCCGTGACGACTTTGCAAATGACACACCAGAGCCGACAGAGTACGACGACCGGTGCCCCCGCGAGCGTCCCCCGCTTCCCGTCGGCAAGCAAATGAATGACAGATGGACTGCATGACGCAGCGACCCCACACCATTGTCGCGCCGGCGATCACTGAGCGACTGCTGATCCGGCCGAAGGAATGTTTTTTGTCGGATAAATGTGCGCGTGTGCACGGGCATCGCGGTGAAATCATAGGGCACCATAAACATCTTGACTACCACGCGGTGCAGGTTGCGGATCATGAGCTGCAGGCGGCCCTTGAGCGGCAGCCGCAGATACCCCGGCGGGTCAGACAGCGAGCGGTAGCTCGGTAGATTGCCCGCCCCGTACAGGCTGCCTCCGTCGCCAGACAGTGACGATGATGAGGTGGAGGACAGCGATTTGTCGTCGGCAGAACAAGAAGCGGCAGCACTGGCATAACCGTAATTGTTTTGCGGCCCCAGTCCCCACTCCAGGTCCACGGTGCCCACATACGGCGTGCCCAGCTCCTCAGTCATGTTGAAACTGGTCTCGGTGGATGGCTGTTTCACAGATGCCGCAGGTGCGTCGGTACTGGCAACAGGCTGCGATGACTGGCTGGAGGGCTGCTGTTGTGATATCGGCGGCGACTGAATGGAGGCGCCATTAATATTGATAGTGGCAGAAGCATCGGTGGCAGCTGGGGTGCTGCTGTTGCGATTCCACTCGTAAAACGACGCCTGGAACGGGATGGTTACGTGCGGCGGACATCTCAATGCCTGTGGACACTTGGCCTCCAAGCCAATGACGCCCACCTGGCATACAAACGACAGCGGACGTGATGGAGGCGTTGACAGCCGGCCATTCAATATTGATTCCTATTTATCTAAGCTGATTGTACAAATAACAGAATACGAAGCACATACCTCATAGGTGCCAAGGAAGCTGCCGTAGAGTTCGCCGTTGATGGCGGTGGCGCTCGAGATGGATGGCGAGGAGCGATGACTGCCGAAATCCGTTTGCACGCTCAAGCTGGGTCGCCGTATCGATGGCTCCATAGAAGTATCATCCACGTCGGCACTGTCATTATTCTGCAGAGACATTTTGTCCACCCAGTCGGGCAGCGTGTCAAACTTGGCGCCCAGAGGCGATGGCGTTATGGTGGACCATTCATACGCGGCCGTCATAGGTGGGGCAAATGACCGGCCAGGGCTGGACACTGTGCGTTTGCGGCGGCGGCCCTCTTTCGTTAGTGGCGCGGAGGAAGCAGAATGCGGGCGTGAAGTAGATGCATCCGATATCACCGCTGCATTAGAAGATGACAGTGACGATGTTGACACGGCGTACCCGGCGTCCCGACCAGACATGGCCAAGTAGACGCGAGAACTGACACTGTCACTTGGAGGCGAGCGACATAGCAAGCTCCCAGCACCGCCACCAACTGCCGCAGCATCTCCAACGCGATATGGCGCTGAAGATGTGACAATTGTGGAATCAGACGGTGCTGTGACAACCATGTCCATGTGAGGCGGTGGGGCGGACATAGTGCAGCCAGCTTCCCCAACAGAATCACCAGCAGCACCATATTCTTGTAGCTGGCGCCGTTTGAAGTGCCGCCGCTGCTTGACCTTGTGGATGGCCAGCACGCGATCGTGCAGCGCCCCGCTGGGCATGGGCGAGCCGGTGCGCCTGGTGCGTGCAAACTCTTCATAGTGGCTGCAAAGTTCGGGCGAGGTGGGTGGTGGTGGCAGTGCAGATTCCGCGTCCCCAATTGGCATCTCCACCGCGCAGTCCATCATCGCTGCTTCAGGGCGCTTGGCGGACGTGTCTCTGGCGCGAGACGCCTTGCAACCACCGATATTATCACCGAGAGGTGGTCCAACACTGTCATTGTCGACATCAGCTTGAGGCCCGCTGCCAGCCGAGTCCATGTGCTGTGCTGCCAGCGTGCTCAGCAACGATTGTGGACGGCTGCCGAGAGTTGCTGCGGCGAGCGCGGATGGCGGGGACGGAGAGCGTCGCCGGTCAATGGCCATATCATCACTGGCGACATCATTTTGTGACCGTGACCGCTCCGCTGGCTGTGATGGCCGTGATGGCGGCGGCGACACTGGCCGGTATATGCACGGCATTAGTGTATGTATATTGCGCTCCGCACTGTATAACACGTCTCTGTTATCTCTGTCTGCGTATATATAACACGTCTGCGGAAAAGCGACGCTGCTAATCGAATGGTTTACGCGCGCGCGCAATTTTATCACAACTCTACGAAAGAGAAAACAACGACAAACTGCGACAAACTAGCAGCACCCGATCGCCCAATCACATGCACCGTCAAGGCGCATTGTATTGCATTGTACAAATTGTATTGCATTGTAAAAATTAATCGCATACATCGAGCATCCTTAACCTGCAACAATTTAATTGCACATTATACAGTCTATTGACCGGCTATCCAATTAGAGTGCGACTGGCACAGCTCATGTATAATGATGGCTTCTATGGGGTGGGTGTCGATCTGGTTCTTGTCCACTTTGACCACTTGCTGCGACACTTGATCTGCAGCGTTGCCTAGACAAGTAAAGTCTACAAGTTAAACATAATGCAACTGTACCATTGATGGGGCGAAATAGTACTACGGTGTGCTTGCGGCTATCCAATAAATTGCCAATGACCATGTGGTGACCATAATTAAGTAGTGCAGTGGTAGCTTTGGTGGCAAGCAACGACTCATCCGTTTCCAACTTGAATGATACAACGTATCCCCGAGCAGACCAGTCACGGACAAGACGACCAAGCATTTTGGGCACCGGTGCCATGTTCAGCTGGAAACGCGGTGATTGTGACGATTGTATCTTGTGCGTGGCCTATTATAATCATTTTTGCGTCTGTATGTACTTATGTATCTAGAATATTTACAACGAACCAGCTCCGAGACGGGAATGTAAAAGTCCGAGACTGCGGCAGCCAGGTACCACATGGCACGAGGGCCCAGCACGCGTCCAATGGCACATGATATATCCCGCAGCAAGAACAGATAGTCGTGCACCGTCACAAAACTAAGCATCATCAGGCGATCGTTGCGTCTGGCTTCACGCATGTCTGCCGCGGCCCTCAACAGTTTACTGGTGGTGTCTGCACGACTCGGTGCCACAACTCTGGAGGAATCATCAAGTGCCGCATTACAATCGTCACTGGGCACCAGTCTAGATTCAGCCAAAAAGTCCAGGCTCCATGGGGCTTCGCCTTGCTCATGGCTGCCGCCACCAGCCGTGAATTGGTGTGAGAAGGGCTGCAGACTGCCGCGACGATGCAGAAACAGCACCGCGTACTCGGCCACCGTCTCACGCAGAAAGCACTCGGCCGACACCGCTCCCCGGGTGCCCTGGCTAAAGTTGTCCAGGAAGCGTACCGTGTTTCGCTCCAGAGGCACCGTAGTCCCGCCCGACTATCATAGGGATGATGCAATTAGTGAAGCGAGGCACTTAGAGTGTACATATGCACGCATGCATACCGTGACAAGTACAAGGCGGCGATGGGGCGTGGCAGCGACCTTTTCCACAAACTGTCGGGCCAGCGCGACCTGGTTCAGCAGATGTGCCGGCGTGGCACCGTCAAACTCGGTATCGTCGGATATTTGCATGAAACAGGTATTTACATATATTCATACGGTCCGCTTATCTGCTCTCGCATAGAACGTTCCAACACAATGGTAATCGCTTTGCGTCATCTACATAGGAAATGCCTGGGTCCCTACTGTTAGCCTACTATGTATTAGCCAGCAGGTAGCCGTCTGTCTTCTGATGGATAGCGTTTTAGCTCATACCAGATCATACCTTCTGTGTGTAGACAATGATAACACGCGATATAATATTTAATATAAATTACATGAACAAGAAGAGCTGGACGACTGGCACGAATGCTGCAGCGAAATGCAATATTTGACCAACCCAGGTGGTTTGAACTTTCGTTTCAAACACAGCTCACTCCCATCACCCACTGATTACGCTTTGGGCTACAGAGTCCTGTTCCCGAGTACGCGTTCATCGGAATGACGGCAACATGCGGAATGACGGCGGCAGCACTTCTTATGCATTAGAAGGTTTATCAATGCAAGTGGTGCACGCCAAAGAGCGCAGACCAAACCAAGTTTGATTTGATTTATTCATTACACGTATCTAACCGGTCGGTCGTGACGTTGCACCGTTGGTTGCCCGAGTGCGTGTTGACATATACAAAATATACTTCAGTTCACAGTGATGGACTCCATGCGGAGTAAAGCGGTGTGGTCAGCCATCGCACTGCGTGAAAAAGTTTGCAAGTACTGCTGCCGCTTGTGGATGTTGTAGTATCAGACGCAGCTCCAGCGTGAATATGCCGAGTTGAGCCAGGTTGTCACGGAGTTGAGCACGTTCCGCCTGTCGAGACAGACAATGTCGGACGCGGTGGGCAATGTCATCACGCGTACCACATTATCGACAGTCGGCACAGTCTGTGAGTCGCAGTCGTTTTAGCACAGAAAATGTTGGGTAGTAGCCGGAACGGAGCTGAGTAAGAACGCTCGACTGTCGTCTAGTGCGGCCAGCATGCAGACGCTGTAAGAGAGCCGGGGCCGAGAGAATGTCATCATAGTACAGCGATGACTCGTTCAGCTTTTCCTCTGTCTGAACTTGGCTTGATGTTGCCGCCAAGCATGGCGTTGTATACTACGCTTGGCATCATTCAGTCGGATGCCTTCATGCAGATCAAAAAGCGGCACTGCGTGGTCAGTGGCTGCTACCCGGGCGGCGGCATAAGCAGCATTTGCTGGAGTAGCATGGTGCGGCATATGAGGAAGCCAGTGGACCGTGACTTCCTGTGTTAGTGTGCACAACAGCTGATTCAACTGGTGTGCCAGTGGTGACTTGCTGACTGCCAGGTGGCAAAGACTTTGCACTGTAGCTCGATCCTGACACCACATAACAACCGGTCAATGACACTTTTCTGCAGCAGCGCGACGCAAAGCTGCCACGAGTGCTGCTAATTCCGCCTGATGTCGCTGGTAGAATATTGGGATTTTGAACCAAACCAGGTGGCTTAGAAAATTGATTCACGTTTCACCAGTTCATACACCATGGCCTACTGGATTGTAAATCTCGGTGAAGCTGCCATCTTATCGACGGCAGTATGTGTGATGTTGTCGGTGGCTCTACTTGTGCGTGTGGCAGAAAATTGTCGCCGCGTTTCCGATGCCGACGACGGCTTGATCATCTTCCCAGCGCTCCTGGCAGCAATCAATATTGCCTTGGTGTTTCTGCTGGAAGATCGCAGCATTCAGAATGAGCGTACCTATTCTCTGTGCGCGTCTGGTGCGCTCCTGGTGGTCACCATGGTCTTGCTAGTGCAGCGTATGTGACACTGTGTATGAATGTCTGTGTGCGCACGTGTCTCTATGTATCAGTGTGTGTGTGTCGTGTATGGATACATAACTGTAACGTCTTTCGAGTAATCCTCTTCTAGGTTGCACGACACTGCGCCAAAACCTCTTGAAGCATCAACCACAGCAATCGCTAGGTATTGGGCTCCACTTGGTAGCAGCTGTGGTGATTCTTGCGGCCACCGTGGCATTTTGCATCGCAGTGGAAGCTTCCTTCATGAATGACGGGTTGCGCATTGTGGTGTGGTATACAAATCCGTGGCTTGCATCGGCACTAGCAGGATTTCAGTATCTCCATTGCAAGAGAAACACGAACAATAGTGACGCTGTCGTCGCGATATCAGTTATCTTGACACTGGGCTCGTTCATCGTATTTGGCTTCATGTTGCTGCTGAGCGTAATTTATAATCTTTCGGATTCGCGACCTGTGCCGCCATCTAACAACGCAGCTCTTAATCTTGCTTATTTATCACTGTCTGTCGCCATCATTATGCCATTTCTGGTAAGTGTGTCTATGTATGTACGTGTTCGCAACGACAGAAGCTAACGGTGGCGTGTAGCTTGAGCGACAACTTGCTCCCTTCAATTTCAAGCGAATGGCAAGTACCGGCAAAGCTCCATCGCCAGTTTCCAAAGTATAGCGCGACAGTCCAAGTAATACACGTGTTATGCTAAATCTTCTGCTGGAGAGGTTTATTACCGCTATACTGTCGCATTTTGTTATGATATATTTTTGGCGAGCTGCATACATACTTCATGCTTAATGATCTTACTTACTATGCCATCCTCTCTATTAAGTCTTGCCGCCATTGCCCACCTCGGCAGTGATGACACAGACGGCACAGGTGCCCAGCACCGCCACAACCACCAGCGCCAACATTGACCAGTATATACGTCTCCGCCTGGCCACTACATGTCTGAGTGCGGCTTCGGCCTTGGCAGCCGTGGGTCGGCACAGCTGATCTATGTTGTCGTCGTCGGGATATCGGTGCTCATTCAAATGTAGCTGTTGCTGCTGTTGACGATAGCGGTGCCGCTGCGGCAGAGTGTCCATTGCCAGCATGTCGTGGCAGAGATCGCTCGCATCACCCTTGGCCGGCGAGGAGAGTGATGGGCGCGCGTCTATGTGCTTGGACAGCAGTGACACGGCGTGAGCGGCCGGGATGGGCGGCGCCGGTGCAGCAGGTGGCGGCGGCGGTGTGGGCGGCATTGCTGGCGATACGTGGTTAAAGTTGCCAGCCGTATCTGCTGGCAGGGAATCTCCACCACCACCACCGTCCATGTCCACGGATGCCGAGAGCCGTGTGACTGACCCATTGAGATCGGTGCGCGACGGTGCCATGTCGGCAATGTACTGCGGACTGCCGGCCGGTGCGGGTGTCAGCCGCGGGTGTTGCCGGTGTGCCAGTGCGACCTGTGTGGTTGTTGAGGAGGTGTAAGAGACGGCATATGCACACTCTGTACACGTACAATGCGGAATCGGAGCTTGCGTAGGCGGACGCGTATCTGCAGCAGGGCAGCGTCTTCCACGGCGGGTGGCGCACTGCACGCCGGCGACACGGTTCTCAGCGACACGGTGCACTCGGACAGCTGCCAGCCGGGATGAGTACACACTCACAGAGAGAGATAGAGAGAGAGAGAGAGCATAGACACGCGGCACGCACGCACCAGAGATTCCAGCTGATCCACGCGGACCGTCAGCGCCGAGTACTCGCCCACCGAGGCGCTGTCCAAATCGCGTTCCAGCGCCTCCACCAACGCGTCCAGATCGTGTACGGGTGGCGGTGGTGGTGGCACACACGGCGACGGCGGCGGCGAGGGCGGCTCTGGCTGCATATCAAGCGTTGTATATATATTCGGGGCGCCAGGGGGCCTTGGAGGGGTCGCCCGCTCGGTGCCTTATTTGCTCCCTTTCTCTCTCCGCAGCTCTGCTGTTTCGGCACACCCCTATAGCCATACAGAGAGAGAGAGAGAGAGAGAGAGTTGTACGGCATGGGCACATTGTCGTGGGCGCTGCTGCCGCTGTCCGTGGCGTGCTGGCTGTGGGCCGCGCTGCGCATCTATCCGGACGCCGTGGCCAGTCTGAACGCTGTGCGGCCAGCGGCTGCCGGCTATGCTGCAGCTGGCACCGGGACACCGCGGGCCCAGCTAGACAGCCACCGAGATGCACTGGCACCACCTGGGGACGGTTCCGACAACATCTTTTACTTTGCCCAGATATCGGACCTGCACGTCAGCCACCACAAGCACGGCCATCTGGGCAATCTGCGGCGCTTCCTGCGCGACATCCTGCCCGCCGTGGCGCCCGAGTTTGTCGTGGTCACTGGTGGTACATATGGGGTCTATATATACAGTACATGCATATCAACATTCGGTGCAGACCTGACGGACGCCAAGGAAAAGAAGCGCTGGGGCTCACATCAGTTCCTGGACGAGTGGCGCGCCTATGAGGCGATTCTGCGCGAGTACGGTGTGCTGGATAGGCCGGCCGGCTTCTGGTGGGACCAGCGCGGTAACCATGACTGTTTTGCGGTGTCTGGCTGGGACAGCGCCGAGAACTACTTTCGCAACTTTTCCGCCACCAAGGAGGATCGGTACGGCTTCGTCTTTGAGCGGCCGTACGGCTCCTACTCTTTCATTGGCGTTGATGCCTGGTGCGTCTTATCGTTGCTTATGTATTTCTCTTCTATGCATGTGCTTCCACGTTGGTGTGCCGAGTACTGCTTATCACCCCTTGTTAATGACTCTTCTTCACTGACTGAACTACACTTATATTACTGTAGCCCCGTTTACGGACCGGGACGCCCATTCAACTTTTTTGGCTACTTTGATACGGCGGATATGGACTTTCTGCAGTCGCAGCTTAGCAAGCATGCCGCGCGCAGCAATCACACCTTTGTCATGTCGCACTATCCCATCAGCACAACCATGACCGGGTACACCAGTGATGGCGTGGGGTTCAGTCAGCTTGCGTCTCAGTTTAGTTTGTTTCTCTGCGGGCATTTGCACAAGCTTGCTGGTGGTACGTATGTACTGTCTATTGATAGTTGCTCTTATAGTTGACGTATTAATTGCTTTCAGTTGTATACATTACACTTATGTGCTTAACAGGACTTGGCAACGTATTGCATGCGCACCATCCGGAGCAGTTTCTCGAACTGGAACTGGCCGATATGAAGGAGAATGGGCAGTACCGAGTGGTGGCCGTTGATCACGATTTGATCTCATTCAACGAGGGCTCCGTGAACAACAGCGCTGCTCCACTCATCGTCATCACCAACCCGAAAGATGCTCGGTACGCCGTGCCTGCCCACGAACCTTTGCACCGCATAGCCAAGAGCAGTCACATCCGGTGGCTTGCGTTTGGCAATACGCCTGTGGCTTCTACCGCCGTGTCAATTGACGGAGTGCCGCTCATGAATGCCGTAAAGTTTGTTGGACGGGTAAAAGGACACAAGGACGGCTATCTGCCGCTCTATGCTACTCGCTGGAATCCATTGCTGTACAACGATGGGCGGCCGCACGTACTTGAAATCACGGTGACCAATGACAATGGTCTGGTGAGCAGTAAGCAAAGTACATTTCGTGTCGATGGCCGGCGCATGAACCTCGACATTGGTGCTGGCGGTTACATCATGTCTGCGCGCTTTCACGGCGGTGTATGTTTGCTGATTATGTTTTATTAGCTGAATAGTGTAACTCATTCTTAATATTGCTGCCACGGCTTGCATCTGTTTCTGGAATCGTACAGCGCATCATGTTGTGGATACAGGCAGTCCAAGCGGATTTCGTCTATTTTTGCCACGCGACGCTGTTCAGACTAGTCACATTGGCGTCGGTGCCGCACACTTTCTATCCGCTGTACGCCTATGGGTTGTATGTGATCATTGGACCGTACTTTATTGGCGAATTGATCCCTTTGGACCGTCTGACTGCCGGCACCACTCTGCTGGACGCTCTTGGATCGTTTTATCTGTATGGCGTGTACGTTGAGCACAAATGGATCCCAATGGTGGACACGTGGCTGTTTGGACTGTTTGAATTGATCTACCTGTTTGGCCCCATGGTTATCTACTTGTCGTTTTGCATCACTCCAGCGGAACAGTTGTACGCACCACGGCCCTCCACCGAACCAGCCAAGAATCAGGTGTATTTTCCGCATCGACATAACCGTCGCCAGGACCCGCTGCACCGCCGTCTGTCTGTGCGACTCATGGTGGCCGTGGTTGTTTTCTATCAATTCGTTAATATTTTCTTCATCGGGTATGAATGTATTAAAAATATTCATATGTATGCACTTATCGCCAACTAAATAGGTTCTGCTACGGTATCTGGGCAGCGGTTCTGAGCCCCGGCAAAACCTGGTTCGTGCTGTGGTCCTGTTACAAACTGTTTGTGCACCGATGGAGCGCTCAAGGGCACGAGATCGACCTGTGGACGGAGAGTGATTTGCGCAGCAGAGAAAGAATTCCGTTGAAGGGGTCTTCGACGACCACAGGTGCGATTTATTGTATTTCAGATTAATGTGCGACATTATTTATTTATGCAATGTAGCCGCTGTCGTGTTGTCAGACTACCTCGGCTCGACTGCGGGCGTCAGGCGGTCTTCGCGATCAGCTGTCCGCAGCAGAAAGCCAGGCTCCGGTTAACAACAGAATAAATCATTTGGTATCAGGTTCAGTTTTGACCGCAGCGTGCTGATGTGAATCATGAGACAAAGCTGAGATTGCTTCATTGACAGACGGCTGTGAGATATCGTCTTCGGTTTCCTCCATTTTTTCCTCGTCGCCTTGCGCAGAGCTATCTTCCCGAGAGTCTTCGTCCGACAGCTCCATCGTTTCCTTATCCTCTTCCTCATCTTGCTCGGATTCGTTGGAAGTGTCCTCGTTATTGTCGTCACTGTCGGAGTGCAAAAGCCGCGAATCTGCCCAGCCGCGCGGTTTGTTGGATCGACGAAAGTAGTACACATACACTGGTACACCAGCCGCGATCAGAGTCTTGGCGATAATCTTTTCGGTGCGGTACCAGTCAAAATCCGGCGTGGACTGGCCGAGGCGAGGCATGTGTGCCGATACAGAATGTGCGACGCAATACTGCGACAATGCGTAAAGACCCTTTTCCAGTGCACTAAAGTCGATACCAGACACGCTGCCGGACTTTGAACGCCGCTGAGCTACAATTAGCGCGACGCTTATCTTAATGTCGTTCGTATCGCATGTGGCAGTGTGAGCACAGTAATCTGCGCTTGGCACATCGACCATGTGACAATCGCCGATCGCCAAGTCCTTCATTCGATGTGCCATGCTGTACGACTGGGCAATGGCCGGAGATAGCCATCCGAGTGCACCAAAAACGCCTCCGGCACTCCACATGCCAGAATTGTCAACGCAGTGCACTATGACAGCGTGTTTCCCGCCTGCAGCAACCATGTCTGGCTTGGAAACATCTCCGACGACAAAGCGGATACGGCGCTCCGGCGGTGGAGGTGCGTCAGCATCCGGTTTAACCGCTTCAATCTTCAATGATGCGTAGGCATTCTCGAGCCAGAGCATCGCTAATTTCTCGCGGCGTTCAGCGTCGCGTTTTTGCTTTGCCAGTTGCTCCTGCAGCTCCAACTGCTCGTAGTAATCACCCGTTGCGGGATCATTCATTGCTTTACGTTTGCGACTACCACTGAGATCGGAACTGGCAACTATGGATTGTTGAAAGCGCTGCAATGCTTCCGAGTCGCGCTCAATTTTCTATGCGATAATCAATGTCAATAATTTAGCCGCAATCAGCCGCTACTGACTTTGGAGTAATCGACGCCGCCATATGTATAGATCGAATCTGGGACATTGTCTTTATCGTCATCAAATTTCACGGCACTCGACTCAGTGCTATTGTCCCCATCACGCAACGCCAGTATTTGAGCAAGGTCTTGATCTTCAATGGTTCCCTCGTCATCCGCCATCAAATCCCCCAGACCATACTTTAATATACCGGCCAGTTCGTTTGTGGATTTGAATCGCAATTCGTCATTTTGCCTGTCAGATACAGAAGGGCCCAGCACCGAGTCATTGCCAGTAAACGCGCCACTTTTCAATACATCAAGGCTTAGTTTTAGCTTGTGTTCGGCACGCCTATATCCATCAGCATGATAATCCATCTAGTCTCACTAACTTGATGATGAGTTCTTCCATCGTGCCACGAACTACCAGTCGCACAATAAGCACTGGCTTACTCTGTCCAATGCGATGCGCCCGGGACTGCTCATCAGTCACGGCATTGGTATATCATACGATGACCTTACCGCAGCTTGCAAGTCCATTTGTGGGTTGAAATCTACAACTATTAACACATACAAACACCGAGTTAAGGATATACCGCTATCATAGAATATGACGGTGTCGGCTTGCGCTATGAACAACGTCAGAATAAGTGCCGAAAGAGGTGTATTTACCTAAATTGAGTCCGACTCCACCAGCTCGAGTACTAAGTAGAAAAACAAAAGTATCAGAGTCGCTATTGGTGAAGTTCTTTACCGCCAAGAAGCGCTCCTCACTGCGGATGGACCCATCTAGTCACATGAATTCTTAGTAGTCCTACATGGTCAAACGCTACCTAATCGCTCGTATGAATATCCTCGATACTGCAAATAGTCTTGAAGAATGTCGAGCATTGCCGTCATTTGTGAAAATAGCTGCATTAGTGTTAACATGAAATCGTAGTGTTAACGTAAATCGTATGCACAAGACATGCTCACCCACCAATACTCTGTGACCGTCACGTGACAGATGCACAAGAAGCTTGTCCAATATCCACAATTTGCCGGATGCGTCTACTAAATGTTCTCCTATTCGGAAGGGTTCGGGCTCAACGCCGGAAAAAATGTATGGATGGTTGACGCATTTTCGAAGTTGCATTAATACTATGAAGTTTTGTAGAACTTGTCTTAACACCATAAATACTTCATATCTAACCATTGTTGAGCCCAATTTGTTTCGTTCCATCAAGTAGCACCATGTCTTTGCGCAATATGGACTTGTATATTTGTTTCTGCACCTTTGAAATTCCTAGCAATAAGAACAACGTGAGACACAATGATAAATGAGATAAATTATATGAGAGATACCGCTATACAGGATCACTTCGCGCTTCACCGGTAATTCTTTGATGACCAGCTCCTTCTCGCGGCGCAAGATAAATGGCTTAATGATTTCGCGAAGATCGCGCATGTTTTGTTGGTGGTCCATTGCATCATTGGCGGGGAACAATTTGGTCAAAATGAGAGCGTCATCATAGAACAGTGTAGAATTCGCAACCCATAAGAGAGTGCTCAGCTCAGCTAGGTTATTGTGTACTATATATGAAAGTGTAAGGGTTACGTCTAAAGAGCCACAGAACGTACTGGGTGTGCCAGTGAGTAATAGCTTGGAGGCGGCCGGCAATCTAGCAATATTGACTGTTGAGAGGGATCGATAGTTCTTCAACTTGTGCGCCTCGTCCACAATGACGCACTGCCACCGCAGAGAAGCGAAGAACTCAATGTCCTTCAGAACTATAAGTTGCAGCATGTACGATTATTGCAACTGATCGCACCCGATTAATGTATTCAAACGTGCTGAGGACTGCGGTGTGCGCATTGTCGGGAATCTGTGTGTAACTTTACACGAAAGAATCGAATAATTGTGCGAGCATACCTGCATAATGGCGGACTGGATTGTCTCGCGTTGCTCCCGCGTGCCCACATAAGTTGCGGTGTGCAGCGATGGTGCAAACCTTTCAATTTCGCCACGCCAGTTCTCAACGATACTGAGTGGCGCCACCACCAGGAATATATTGCGTGTGTGCAGCGTGCAGAGATGCAGCAGGAATGCAATTGCTTGCACAGTTTTGCCGAGTCCCATTTCGTCGGCTGCACGAAAGTATAAGTGCCCGGCGCTCATACAGTAATACATATGTATACGTGCCAAGTATGCCGTTGACACCGTGTTTGTGCAGTGTGCATATCCACCGATATCCATCCAGTTGGTAGTCTTTCAGCGTGGCACCAGTAAGCGCTGCCGGGGCCGCAGAGAACTCGCCCTGCGTATCAACCAACGCCGCCGTGGCTTCCCGAATGCGGCATATAAAGTCGTCTCGCGTGCACAGAGGCGCGCCGCCAGTAGACTCTTCTGCAGAGTCCCGCGGCTCCTCGTTGTAGTCGCTGTCACCGTCATCGCCGGCGCCGTGGGCAGCCATGATATATAAGAATGGTATTACAGTGTCGGCAAGGCTCTCTAAACACTCTATTTCACCAGCCACGATCGCCACAAGTTGAATTGGCGTTGGCGGTGTATTCGCTGCTGCTCGCGCTCGCAACCTTGTGCCACCAACAGCACCAGCTCCACATCGTCCAGTACCTGCAACATTGCGTCTACATTGTACAGCTGGAGGAAGCTTGAATGCAGAAGCGGCGTGTCGCACTCTTCCAGCTTGGGCGATCTTAACTCATTCCATTCGCACAATACTGCATGGCCAGGTTATTGCAAGTGATTATAAACGTGATAAGTGCACCAACTCTCATGCCGAGCGTCCAGATTGTGCATTCCCGGGTGCATCTGTTCCTCTTCGTGCCAGAGAAGCGAGTGCGGCAGTGGTGGACCTCCGTCATCAAAGTACAGCTCGCCGCCCAGCCTGCTCCACAGCCGCCACACGTCGACTAGGCGATTCAAATTGATCGATATGCCACAGGAGAACGACCCGCGCGCTGTGTATCACCGTCAGATGTGTATTACAGACAGACACTATTGTGAATTATGGCAACTACACACATACACACTGTATATACACTCTTGCTAGACACAGCCATCGACACAGCCATCGACAGCACAACCACAGCCATAGACATCCACAGGCATATGCATGTATGTACTACAACTATCAATAATACTGACATACCCCCCGAACTGCGCATGGACCGCGGAAAGCACTCTGCAAAGGCAGCGGACCATTTCTCTTCAATTATACGAAGCATTGAGGGAATGCTCCACGGACGGCGACGCTGCGGCTCCAACATCCTCGGGTAGACGTCGCCGCCAAAGCACCGATGCAGCTGGTCATCGATTGCTGGCGGAAGTAGCAGCAGCAGGCACCTTATCACGCCGTCCATAATGAGCACGGGCGCATCGGGCGGTATTGGGGCCGCGCCCAGCGCCGGTGCCAAAGGCGGCAATCGGGCGTTGATCACGGCTTGCAGCGGTGGCGGTGCCGGCGGAGGAGACATGCCCGCCATGTCCACGTCCATGTCCATTGCGGCAGTGTTGCCAGTCGCCGTACTAGCCATAGGGCGACCGTGTATCGGTACACTCGTAGTAAAGTGGTGGCCGTCATCTGTCGCCATGGCCACATCACCGTCGTCCATGCCAGCCGCGTGCTCCAGCGCGCGCATCAGCCGCCCGAATCCCGTGTCGCCACCCTCATAGTCCACCGGCGCCAGCACACCAATGCCATTCACGGCCGCCTTGACACCGAGGTTGCGGTCGGCAGTGAGCAGCCATACGACTGCATTACGGGCGGTGCCATGGGAGGCGCCGGCAACCACATGCTCCGCGCAGTAGATGCACCAGTCCAGCAGGCGGTCGTCGTTGCCGTCCACTTGCGCCACGTACTGCGCCACCCGCTGCCCGTACAGCAGGCCGTGCAGCTCGTCACACGCAAGCCACTCGTGCAGACGCCGGATCGCCTGCTGTGCGGCGCGCGCAGTAACAACATCCGCCGCCTGCTTGAGACCGTCCAGCTCCTGCACGACCACCGCCGGCACCGTGACGTGCAGCCAGCCGGTGCCGAGATGGGGCAGTGTGTGCAGTAGGCGCTGCAGCAGCTCGGCGTGGTGCATGAACACGTTGGTGTCCACCACGATGACGGCGCGTGGCCCCAATCTCGCGGCGTCGGCCATTGTCAGCGGGGCATTGCGGCTCCGTGTGTGTCGGTCTCCTTGGTTACGGGGCGGTGCCATGTGCACATGGCAACCAAGTGCCAACCGTGTGCCGAACAACGTGTGCCGAACAATGTCCACCACCACGACTACGACTACGACAATGAGCGGTGCCGGCACGCTGGAAGGCCGCTTCATCTATCTGCGACAGGTCGGCGCCGGTGCCTACGGCGTGGTCAGGTAGGACTACGATGCGGCCTACATCTATACACACATATACATGTATTTAACACGTATATAACACACGCATAGCGCGGCCAAGGACACCGCGACCGGCGCCGTTGTGGCCGTGAAGAAAATCGGCGACGCGTTCAACAACCTTGTGGACGCGGCGCGAACACTGCGCGAAGTTCAGCTTCTGCGCGCTCTCTCACACCGCAATGTATGTGCTGTCCGTTGTTCCGTCGGTTTAGATAAGCTGATATCTCCGCGGTGTAGATTGTTCAGCTGTACGCCGTGTGTCTGCCACGCAATGACAACTGCTGGCCGGCTGATGGTGACACGCACGCAGACAGCGATGCCTCGGATGCGCATACATTGTTCAAAAGTGTCTTTGTGGTCACCGAGTTTGTCGAGATGGACTTGGCCGCGCTTATTCGCACCACAGTTCTGTCTCGTGAACAGCTGCGTCTCATTGCGTACCAGCTGCTGGATGCCGTCAGCTATCTGCACCAGCTGGGTGTCATCCACCGCGACATCAAGCCCTCCAATGTGCTTGTGCACCCCAACTACCACGTCAAGGCGAGTTATGACTTATCATATGTTGTGTTCTAATTGCGTTGGATAGCTATGTGATTTTGGTCTGGCCAAGATGGCTTTGCAGACCAACAGTTCGGACACTGTATCTACAACTGCGCCCGTCTCTGTCCACAAGTGGAAGTTTAAGACGCAGCACTCACGCTGGGATGGCAGGGCTTCCGAGGGTGGAGGCGATTACGATGCACAGCACCCAGCCGAGGCCTTTACCGAGTACGTTGCCACCAGATGGTATAGATCGCCTGAACAGTTGCTTACGTGGTCAGTCTACACTGAAGCCAGTACGTATATATGCATGGCTGATATGTAGTTTGACACATCAACAGTTGACTTGTGGGCTCTTGGCTGTGTGCTGGCTGAAATGGCCATCGGAAAGCCGCTATTTCCCGGCAGCAATCGTAAGTGAAGAATTATATCCTCTTTTTACTGCAATTGCTGCTTAACAATCCTTATACCAACACATACACATGCATTCGCTGAACTGAAATGATTTGTAGATTTTGACCAAGTGCAGTTGGTCATGGAAGCGGTGGGAAGTCCTTCTAGTGCCGAGATCGAGGCTTGCATTGTCCACGAAAGTGCCCGACATTACCTACGTACCACACCACCGCCGCCACAGAAGCAACTTAAACGTTACTTTCCTGCCGCAGCGTCTGACCGAGGTCTCATTGACTTGGTGCAGCAGATGATTGTACTGCGGCCCGAGCATCGGCGCCCGGCGCGCCAGTTGCTACATCATCCATTTCTTCACGGGATTATGCCGATACAAAAAGTGCCTGGCAGTCCTCTCTCCCCGACGGCACTAGACATTGACTTTTCATGGGAGTCTTGGACTGATCTGGACACACAAAAGATCAAGAGTAAGCCACATAGAATACAACTCCTAGCCTCACCATCACAGAGCTTGTATTTATGCAGACAGAAATCGGACGGTCAACGGGGCAAGTACCTGATGACCTGCTGCCGAGTAGGGACAGTGACAGCGAGAGCGACTTGTCGAGCGTAGACATCACGCTGTCCAGCAGTACTCTCAATTCGTCAACCTCGTTGAATTCCGTGCCACTGACGGCCGCGCACTCGTCAGCATCATCGGGCGCAATTGTGGGCGATGATGAATCGGCAAAGTCGTCCGAGTCATCGTCGCCTCGCAAACGTTTGTCCATCCGTGGGCGACTGCATTCGGCATCTCCGTCGGGAACTAGGAGCTCTTTTATCGAATCCTTGTCGCTGAGTCCACTGGACACTACGTCATCTGGCAATTCGGCACGATCATCCCGATCTCTGCGTTCGGCTAGCATGACTCACGACCGACCGTCGCGGTCTAGTTCACCGCTTGTCACAAGTCGCCGTAACTCCATATGGGATACGCTGAAACAGCAGCAGCAGCAAACCACTCATGATGTCAGTGCCGCTTCACCGGCCACTCTGGATGACATGCTCGCACCGCCGCACGAACTGGACCCCACTGTCTTGTCGAGTAATTTGTCAAAACTGTCGCTGCAACTTCCTCCGCGGACATTCACCCACTCCCGACAGGGTCGCACACCTCGGAAATCCTCGGCAATAACCAGACCCGACTTGGCCCCGGCCGCCTCACTCAATACCGCTGCTCTACCAACTGTTGGTACAACGGCCACTCTGCCCGGTTTCCGGCGCCCGCTGGCCTCGCCACTGAATGACGTCACCTATGGCCGTGCTCAGACTTTACCATCTGCCGCCGCTCAGTACTACGCAGCTGCCATGCCCCGGATGTCGGAACCCTCGTCGCGACAATCAACACCATCTCAGACTAGACAACAGTCTCGGCCACCTGGAACGGCGACAGTGTACATGCAGCCACTCAAAGATCCCGACTCTAGCTCTGACGCATATCCACATCAGGGTGCTGCAGTCGCTGTTCCATACCACACGGATGCAAGGCTAGAAGTATGAATATATGCTTGATCGATCTATTTTGACTTGCGAGCTGTAAATGTCATTTGCCGTGTTCCCGACTTTGTGCGCACATTTAGCCTGGCGTCCTTTTTCTTCAACTGTAGATGGTTATAATGATGCTAAAGACAACTATGTTTTACAATAGACTTACAGCTTTATCAACGACAATACTAGTGAATGGGTCAAATACGGCCGCAGCGTCTGCTTTCTGCGCATCAGAGCTACTCAGTTTCTTTTGCACCTGCTTCAAGTCATCCAGAGATTGAATTGTATCGGGTAATTCATCTTCTTGCAGCGAGGTGGTAAACTGCTTTGAAGAGCGGCGCTTGGCGGGAGGTTCCAGCGACTCATCAACTGCTGTCGCCGCAGAAGAGCGATGTAGCAGTGCTGACACAGCATCCCATTCAGATGATCCAGGTGGCTGGTTGGCGGTTTTGGCTTTAGCTGATCTTTTCCTCTTCCTAGGAGCCGACTTGGACAGCACCATAAAATCTTCTGGAGTTTCTGGCTTCGTAGCTATCTCCGCGGCTGATACTTGTTGTTTAATGTCGATAGTAGCGTCCTCGACAACATCACTCTGAGCAGCAGGAGTAGGCTCTACAGTAGAAAGAGACACGTTAGACTCTATCGACATCATCGTTGCAGGTGGCGGAAATTGAATGGAGTCGATAATTTGGCCAACAATATCTTCGCAATTGTTATCTGATTCTCCGTCACTTGACTCGTCATCGCTGGCCAACAATGTGCTCTTAGCGCACACCACAAGATCATATGCAGCAGGCGCCGGTTGTACTACATCAAATGCAGTTGATTCGTGCGCAGCATCATCCAAGGCGCTTTCTTCATCCACACTATCATCGTCATCATCGCTCGAAAATCCAAGGGCTGATTTGGCCTGCAGCTGCACTGCAGCAACTTTCGGCGCATCGGCGATAATCTGACTACTTTCAACTACTATCGGCGGCTTACTTTTAGTAGCCTCAGTCAAGGATTTCTCAGCCACAGGAACGCTGTCGTCATTTTCACTGTTTTCATCAACGTGGACAGGTAGCGAAACTTGCATGCTTTCCTCGACCACATTCACGCCAATCTGACGACCGTCATCGTCAAATCTCACATGGTGAGAGCGCGGTACTGCTTCCTTGACTGCGGCCAGCTGTGCTCGTTGCATGGCCAGCGCCGACTGTTCTTCGCATTCTTGCCGCGATCGCCGTACAATCTCCACAATCTCTGCCGCACATGACTGCGCAACCCGCGTCACCTGCTCCAGAAGCAACACCTGTGCCGTCGTTTCTGGCATCGCCTTACTGAGGCGCAGCAAAGCATAGTTGGGCAGGATGTAGCGCACAGACTCGTCCAGCTCGCGCGCCTTAGCATCTCGCCAAGCATGCAGATTCTTGAACGCCTGGATCTCGCACGCGGTCAGCACACCATCCGAGGCAATCTTATTCAGGGTGACGGCGTATGAATTGGAGCCATATATCGGCTTGATGTACGTCTTTAGGCAGGTCTCGCTAGATTTTCGCAGAACTTGTTGCAGCACTTCCAAGGACTTGCTTGCTAGCTCGTTTCGCATTCTGTCGTACACATATAGCAGATAATGTGTGTCTTGCCGTGCGTAGTATAACATCTCGTCACTCAGCGGCCGCAGGCGCCAGTCTGCCATCTGATACTTCTTGTCTACGTATAAATCCACATAGTGCTTCAGGAGAAATGCGAGAGAATGGCCGGGCATTTCCAGCGCGTGCGATGCATGATAAGTGTCAAACAGGTTGACAAGGTACACGCCAAAATCTCGCTGCAGCCACAAATTATCCATTTCGGCACCGTGCAGCACCTATGTATGACATAATTAAAACTTTGATAGAAATGATATTGCTTGTATGTACAATAGCACACCTTTACAATGCGCGGGTCTGTGAATGAAGTGTTAAGGGCGCGCAACTCTCCACGCAAAGCCAACGTGTCAATGATGTAATCTTGCGTGCGCGTGGATATTTGCATCAGACACGTGATACCCTGATATGTGCGATAGTCATGCGCCTCCAAGTCCACTGCGAACTCGGTCTGTTCGTCCAGCACGGCAGCCAGCGCAAGCAGATCGTCCTCAGTGTCGATCCACTTGTATGCGCACTTGTCTATGGCGGTGAAAAGCTTCTCGGGCTGCACGGTAGTCTCGTGTGGCGGATAGTCGATCGATCGAATTTCCGACTCATACGGATGCGTGTACACCACTTCAAGGTTCTCGTTTATGCCCAAGTTACGAATGTGCATCTTTAAATGTTCCGGCAAGGCCTGGTAGCCTGCAATCGGGTCAAAACATGACCCGTTAGCAAAATGGCAAAATACGCACCCGGACTAGTGTCTAGCGGAACCTTGGCGTTGGGCTTAACCGTAAGCAGCGGCTTGAAAGGCTCCTCGGCAGAGTTGTTGACTGGTACTTTGAACTTTTGCTGCGGCTTCATGATATTGGCAGAGCGGGTAATTGTTGCACGCTGCTTGGAATCATCTGGCTCGCCATTTGACACTAAGTACGTAGGTGAAAACCGCGTAGATGACGTGGCGCCTGAGGGAGCTTTTGTTCGACTTCCTGCTTCGAAGTCAGACTCGGTAACGCCACGGCCCTTTGCCAGGTCAACCAGTGTGTCCTATATATGCCGCGTAAACACGCGATATAATGTAAATATCGTCCATACCGCGCGCTCCAACACCGTGTCCAGCACATCGACGACGTCAGTATCGAAGCGATCAACAAAATCATCCAGGCTACTCAGTGGCATGAACCCGTCATCCGCCAGACACAGCAGAGCATTGATATCACTACGCAGGCGACGCTGCAGCGCGCCGACATCGCGTCCCAGATCGGGGAACGCGGTGGCATAGAATGATATGTCGGTTGGCAGGGCGTTGGCGGCGGACACACACTGCATTAACGCGTCGGACACGCTCTGCACGCACTCTTTGAACTCTACATCAGCGGCAGAGGCAGCCGCACCGGTGGTTGACGACATTTTCTGTGCTAATTGCAGTTTGTATCACCAAAAACACATCAAATCAAGATCGAAGTCTATTCAAAGTCCTGCTTGATCGCATCGAGCAGCGGCCACAGCCCAGCACTGTTGCTCTGCAACTTGTCAAAGAAGCTGGGAGTTGTTTGCGATGTTATCAACGTCGCACCATCGCTCTCATCCGGCAATATCTGTGTGCCAGTCGACGCAATCACGAAGCGGCGGACCACATTCCTGTGCCGCTCGAAGAACCGCTTGCATCGTTGATGCCGCTGAGCATAGGCCCGGTTGATGCTTCCAGTTTTCTTGTTCCAGTACAGTTTATCCGGGTTGGTAGTACAGATGGCCTCAGACAGCTGCATTCCCTGCGACAGTGTCTTCTTGAATTTGACTTGAACAATATCGATGCTTCTAATTGTACTTGAGCACGTTCCATCTAAATGTAGCACCTTCCGCACATAAATCACCAAAAAGTCTGGGCCGGCGCATCTGTTGGGGTAGCACAAATAGGCAAGAGGATCTTCCTCCACATTCAACTTTTCAGTCAGAATTGTGTCGAGATGGCCAAAGCAGACCTTAACGGAACCGTAGTCAACTGCCATGTTTTCTAGCCACGCATAAGCGGCGAGATATTCAAACTCAAAGCCGGCAGAGGAAGACGAATTCGCTGTCTTAATCTTTTCCAAACAGTGGTCAGCCAAGAGTTTGAAACTTAGCAACGAACGCAAGGCTAAACAGACGGCGGCCTCTTGCACAACAAATTTACCCGAATCAGTTGCTGATATGTACTCAATGCTGCGGAAATGCAACAATGCCATCGGAAATCATTGTTGCAACCACATCATGCTGCGAACCAAGTGAGAGCTCCAATGCATCTTCATCATCACGACGGGCTGCTGCGGTACACAGAATGTGATGAAAGGTTTGATTCCCAACAATTATATCAGTAGCCGCATCCAATGCCATTTTCTTGTCCACAACACGATCACGCAGAAAACGCACCGGATAGATGACGGAATCCACGTTGCACAGAGCGTCTTGAAAAGCATTAATTGATTTGATAATATTTCTTTTCCTGCTCCTCTGCCGCATGTAATGATCGATGATGAATGCAATAAAACGGGGCCGACCAATACAGATTGGAAAGCTTGTGACGGCTTGCAGGACTTCTTGGAGATTGGGTCCATCAATGCGATCTGCGAGAGCGAATTTGCAAAACTTGACAATTTCATCCATGGTTGTATACGGCTTCAATTTGGTGATCTCTTTGTAGGAATTGTAGGCATCAAGCTTCATTGCACTTGAAAGGACGCAGGCTTTCAATGCTAATAATAGGTAAGCATAGTAACTATATCGAACATACTATTATCACTTACAAGTATAGTCAATTCCAGTTCCAGCTACCACAAAATTTCGGAGAACTTCAAAGTTCGATCTACAATGCAACAGTAATGCATAAAAGAATGGACGGCGATTACTTCCAAAGTGTGCACCCGTCAATGAGGCCTGGATTTCGTCGATGAAGCAGGTGGAGAGTGCCAATTTGATAATATCTGGCCGCTGATCCACAAATAGGGTCGCGTTAAGATCCAGATCCAGACAATGGGCATAGAGTTGCAAGAAAATGTCGTTTCCATCAAAGTATGCCTCCGGATGAAGTTGTGCCAATAATAGTGACTGAGGTGTGAGCTGAACATCGGTCTGGGATTTGAGCCAGTTGACTGCAACGATGCGGCACAGGAACAGTAGTGTGACTATGTTTTCAACATGACTTGGCCGCTTCAATGACTCGTTCATACATCTTTCTATATCTCTTGATCCAAGTGGACCAAATGCAAAGAAATAGCCTTCATTGGCGTAAAGATACTCCAAGATCGACCTGGTCTTTCCGGCCCCTGATGGTGCCAACAGTATCTTTAACAACCTGGAGTGTGATTCGTCGTCCTTTAAATCGACAGCCATTGAACTGTCTGACTCGCCCTCGTCCTCATTCATATGCAACTCGTCATCATCGGCGTCGGTGATTGGCTTATCAATGGCCAATTCGTCAACTATATCAGATTTCAACCCCGGTGGCGCAACATTTTTCATGCGGCGATTTTCATTGCGACGCATTACAGGCGGCGATTGAAAATCGACATCATTCAGAGGATGGTGAAGCTTAATTTCTAGACATGTTTCCTCTTGAAAACGCGCCTTTTCCGCGGTGATACGACATTTTGTAAGAAAAGTGTGCATCACAGTAACGAGATTGACATCGGGTGGCCCTAGAGACAATTAAGTATGAAGACGAGCAGTCAACGTAACAATCGGAGAATCAGACTACTTACTATTGGGCTCTCCAGTCACGTTGATTATACTTATTCCAGAGAATGAGTGGCGTGAATCGCCGTGCTCATCAGTACTAATGAGAAATGGACGGTCGTCGTCGATCTCCTCAAGAGTTTTGACGTCAAGTTTCACCTTGAGGTCGCGAACGGGTAGTTTTCCATCAGGCGTAAGCTTCGTATATACAACTTTCGGACCTCCGGCGTAATCGATAGATTCGTAAAAGTGAACGGCTATTTTACTCATTTTGAAGAACAGTTGCACGGCGCGGCTGAAGTGGCGTCAGTCTGATTCCATCTGATTGGTCAAAAATAGATTGATATCCATCCCGACAGAATCGGCACAACTTATTCTCGACAGCGGACTCTCTGGACTGCAATCAATTTAAATGGTGGTAGTAATTTAGTTATTGTTACATACGTCACACATAGCGGACATTCTCATGCAGCCATCATGAATTCAACAAAATCCGCTCCATTCAAATACAAAGGTTCTATTTATTACACACAAATTATACTAATCGCCGTACGAGTGCATGGATTGCTCAAACATGCTGTCGATGGACTTGGCCACGGAGAAGTTGGCACCATGCTGCTCCGCTCCGGCGTCATTGTCACCGGTTGTCTGACTGTTGTCGCCGTTACTGTTACTAACGTCTGCGGGCGGCGACGCATCACCACGCTTCTCTGGCACAAACGCCGGCATACTAAATTTGTCGCCGCTGCCAGCCAAAAAGTGCGAACGAGCCCTGGCAGACACCGATGGTGCTGCTGGCGGCGGTCTGGGTGGCGGCATCGGGACTTCCACTGCGTCCATGAACGACAGCTCTTCGCTGATATTGTCGTCGAATTCGCTGACACGTGTATCGTTGTCCGACTGCACGGCTTCATGAGACTCGGGCGCCTGTGGGGCAGTCGGTTTAATATGGTCATCTACGCCATTATCGCTGCTGAGCGGGATAATCACATCTTCTGGCGGGTAACCAATGTCCAGTGACTGCGTGCGCGGTGGTAATTCCGGTAGAGGTTCGCTAGGTTCTATAAAAAATTTACAATGAATCTGCGGAATACTACCAGCGACATACCATCAGCCGCACTGGTGTACAATGACGCTTTGGACTGGAATGCCGAATCATTAATGGCAGCCTTGGCCAACACTTTGCTTGGTTTCCGCGGCAACTCCACTGCCGGCAAAATATGTGGAAATTGTTGCTGTGCCATGGAAGTGGACTCCAAAGTGCGGGTGGGCGATGACACTTGCCGCGCTATGCTGAACTTGGGCGGCGGATTTGCATTACACGAGTGGTAGACATCAAAAGGCAGCTCAACAACGATATCCTTGCTGGCACATAAGATAAGAATCATGTACTTATCTTCAAGCGCCAACGTACCTCCATAACGCACTGACGGTGACACGCAACACAAAGCTAACTTCGAGCAGTTGTGCTCCGGCGCGAACTGATCGTATCTCCGGCAGCGGATAGTCGAAGATCACTTCTCGCAAGCGGTCACAGTCTAGCGCCCAGTCATGCCCGTGGAACACACGGCAACTCAGTTCGGTCCGTTTGAATTTGAGCGCCTCAAAACGTCCAGAATCCAGTTTTCGAAACGACTTTACCCGCTCGATAAGAGTGAGTTTAAGTGCCGATACCTATAAAATTATTTAATGTGCAAGCTGGACTCAAAGCTTGCCTTCTTGTTGGAATCATTGACAACTTTAACAGTCACATACGCTTGACTGCCGGCCCAATACTGCGGCTTGTCCAGCATGCTACCAATTGTTTCAATGATCACACCAATGATGGCATAAACGCACCATTGCAGTTCCACGGAACCTTTGCCGCTAAGCATGCCCCATGTCTGCTTCTCGGTGGAGAATAACGGGTCGTCCCATGCAGTCAGCACGTCTCTGTTCTCATAGACGACAACATCGCGACTGGTGCGCAGAGTGAATGGTTCTCCGCCACCCCGCATCCCAACCAGCCTGCACATGTGAGATATTTATAAATGTATGTATATGCATAGGTATTTGTTGCACCCGATGAGCTGGTAGAACACATTGCCGACCCGGGTATTCACCGTGCTTGGCAGGCCGTCGTCCAGGTCAAAGACAAATCGGAAGCGCGCCGTGCCCTTCCTGGCCGACCAGTAGTGATGCGCATCACACCCGTTCTCGGCTTGCACAGCGTCCGTGGGCGGCGTGCCGGGTCCTTGCAGTATCACCGTGCGCCGGAACAGACAGTGCCGGCTCAGTCCACCGCGATCGGCGCCGGCGTCCCGCACCTGCTCATACCCGCCCAGCTCCACCTTGATGCTGTTTATCTTGACCTTGCTGGAGGTGCAGCGCAGGTCCATGTGACCAGACACCGTGCGGCCCGCCATGAAGAAGGTCTGGTCGGGGAACAAGGTGGCCGCGAGACTCGAATGTTTCTCCACCTCCTTGAGCAGGGTGGGCGCGCCCTCGGTGCCGTCAAAGTCGTCAAAGAACTGCGAAGAGTTCTGCATGGCTCCGGCGGCCGTAGACACTCGGCGCAGGTTCATGGAGCTGTTGTTATTGGCCAGCGGGTTCGAGTGCCAGTTGGAGGCCACAGTCACCGTGGACAGCCGGCGGTCATCAAACTGTTGTTGCTTTTGCTGCATTGAATGTATGGTGGCTGTGTTGAGTGTTGAGACACACTGGAGGACAGACAGACAGACACCACACACGCAGAACACACCGGGGCAAACCGTAGACACACAGACAGACACACAGACAGACAGACACGGCTGCCGGAAGCGCAACGATGACACAGACAAAGAACACGCTGATCTGCCGCGCGTCACCGAAAATGTTTGCGTGCAATGCGCGCGCTCTTCCGTGGCCGCGCCCGTCTCCGTGTTGGCCATCCGTGGCGTCTGTGCCAGCAGCAGTCTCCCCGGCACGTCTGCCTCGATGCTGGGTGCCGCTGTCATGTAATCGACAGCTCGGGGGTCTGCGCCGCTTCTGCACCACTCCGCCATCCAAGCCGCCCACTTCACCAGACACCCCTACTCATGTTGCGCCCAGTTCCGCCGCGGCGGAGGCAGCCACGAGTAATGCCGCAAAGTCTCTCCGCCGCAACTTGCGCAGTGTTCGCTTTGGTCGCGGAAGGAGGCACGCGAACCGACTGCAGGAATCTGCCGCCTACCTGTTCCCGCGACTACACGTCGCGCAGCTTCAAAGCAAAACATCAGCAGCGACTCGCATAGCCACACCCCTGCCTGCGGATGATACGGCGTCTCTGCTGCTCAAGGAATCACAATGGCCAGCGGAAGCGAGTCGCGCCGAGGTGGAGTTGCTGCTGCGCGCACATGCCCATCAGCAAGCCAGACAGCCCGACCAGCGCATCCTAATGCTCACCATGGACCATGCGGGCGGCTCGTTGCATGTGGATGCTTTGGTGCAAACTGCAGCGAGGAATGTTGGCTTTCAGCTGCTGACTATAACTCGACGCGATTTGGCCCAGGCCGCTGAACGTGCTGGACTTGCCACTTCTAGTGATCATGGTACGTCTATACTTGTATGTATGTATATGTATGTATGTATGTATGTGTGTATGTGTGCATGTCTGTATGAATGTAGGTATCTATCTATAGTTGGATGTGTGTATAGTTGGATGTATGTATGCATGTATGTGTGATGTATGTATGTATGTATGTATGTGTATGTATGTATGTATGTATGTATGTATGTATGTATGTATGTTTATGTGTATGTATGTATGTATGTATGTATGTATGTATGTATGTATGTATGTATGTATGTGTATGCATGTCTATACTCGTATGTATGTATGTATGTCTATAGTTGGATATATGTATGTGTATGTGTGTGTGTATGTATGTATGTATGCATATCTATACTTGATGTTATATGTTTGTCTACGCTCTGTGTGCATGCATATATTAAATTGTTGCACATATGATGCCACTTGGACTAACGTGTTGATAGGTAACAAGATGAATGTTATCGTGGACACTGATGGCGATGATGAAGACGACGATGAAGATGACGACTTGAGTGGAGATGATTCTAACAGCACCACAAAACGTTCTGGAGCTTTCATTAATACGAGCAGTTTGCTCAAGTCGTTTCAGCAAGCTTTGGGCTCGCATTCGCAAAGCGCCAACGGTGGAGCTGTCATATCAATTGTCGGACGGCCTCTTGGTGACGCTGCGACAGGTGGCGGGCTATTCACCGGCATTCGGCGTGATACCGACACTTTTGAAAACGTGGCCGCTGCAATTGGCGCTCTGGTTCGATCTCGCAGGCCACAGCTTGCAACAATTGTAATTTATCTGAGTGACTTGGGGGCGCTTGGGGAGCACCGCGCCGAGCAGCTTTTGCAAGAGTTGATATCAACCAAACTGCCTGGAAATGTCTTGCTACTAGGCTCATGTCTCCCCGAGACAGTTTGCAATGACGATACCGAGAATAATTTAACCACAGCGACCAAAAGTGGAGCCGACGCCCGCAAAGTGTCAAACCGCATCACCCGTTCTCTGTCACCGAAAAATGTCGATATTATCAACCTGACAGTTCCGGCGAGTAACGTCTACAACAAACAGCTACTTGAGCGTGGTCTGCGTGAGCGAATCATGGACTTGAATACGGCGGTCTTGACACATGCCTGTAACAGGCTCAAGATATCTACAGCCTTTCTGAACTCTCCGCTGTCTGGTGTAGACATCCTGCACACCTCGGTGCAAAGTGCTAGGACTGCTGAACGAGGTTTGTTGCTGGCCCAAGGCCGGTCAATGGAAAAGAGATCGTCGCCCAAGATTAATGCGGATGACCTTGCCTATGCTCTCACCATGATCCAAGATTCACGGGCGCTGTCGGCGGCTGATGCTGAATCGCGTCGTGTGTCAAGTCCCGATGCAAATCCGCTCCACCATCTGCTGGCCAAGTTCAAGCAGTCTGGAGTTCAGGTCACAAAGTACGAAAAGCGACTGCTGGCAAATATTGTACAACCCGGTGCGACAGGAGTCCGATTTCGCGATATTGCCTGTTTGGACAAAATGAAGGAGACGCTTCAGACACTGATTGCACTGCCTCTGCTGCGTCCATCGCTCTTTACCGGCGTTCTGGCGAACACTGTCTCGGGTGTGCTCTTATTTGGACCACCTGGTACCGGCAAGACCATGCTGGCGAAAGCCGTGGCCACCGAATGCGGTTCCAACCTGCTCAATATCACTGCCAGCTCTATATTCAACATGTACGTGGGCGAAGGCGAGAAGAATGCACGTGCCGTATTCACACTGGCGCGCAAACTGTCGCCGTGTGTAATTTTCATTGACGAGATCGATTCGCTGTTTGACTCGCGCGACTCGTCAAAGTCGCACGCATCCAAACGGGAGATCATCAACGAGTTCATGGGTGAGTGGGACGGCCTCACGTCCAAAAATGACGGCGTGATTGTCGTCGGAGCCACCAACCGGCCATTCGATCTAGACGATGCTGTGCTACGCCGTCTCCCTCGACGCCTTCTGGGTGAGTTCGATGTGTTCAACCCATTGACTTCAAGTTTTGACATTAACACATCATAGTTGACTTGCCCACCGCCGCGGAACGAGAAGCCATTCTGAAGATTGTACTGCAGGCCGAGCAATTGGATTACGATGTGGACTTGAAGCAGCTGGCGGCACAAACCGCTTCGTATACCGGCTCTGACCTGAAGAATGTTTGCATCAACGCCGCCATGAAGGCAGTGCGAGAACAATTAATTGTGGAGCAAAGTGAATCGTCGGGCACAGAATACAATGACGGCACATCGCTGTTGGATGCTGAAGGCACATTGCTAGTGCAACCTGAATTGCAAGGAGTTGAATCTGCCGCCCGGGTACTGTCCCGGCGACACTTTGACATGGCGCTGAAGGAGCTGGCCAGCTGTGTTAATGAGCAGCAACAAGACACACTGGAACGACTGCGCAAGTGGGACGCCACGTATGGAGAGAGGGCTCTTCGTGGCCGCCCAGTCAAGCACTTTGGTTTTGGGCATACTCAAACCACCATCAAATAAATATACTTCAACCGCACCACAAAATTAAACACAAATGTGAAGGCAATAATTCTACTAGTATTGCGGCGGCAGCACTGTCCAACTGCAAGTAAACGCGGCGTGAGTCATAAAGTGCAGATAGCAGCCCTCTGCTCGCTCAGCAGCAGCCCCCGCCGGCCTTCTGGTCGATGGGCTTACTCTTGAGGTCAACGCCCTGCTTGCCAGCCGGTGCGGCCACATTTGAGGTTCCCATGCTGCATAAATTGAGTATAATTATACAAATGAATATAATCAAACTACTAACCGATCCTTGATCTGCTTGGCCATGGTCAGGAAAGCCTGCTCGACGTTGGTGGCGTTCTTGGCCGACGTCTCCAGGAACGGAATGCTCAGCTGGTCGGCAAAGTCCTTCACAAGGTATCAAATACAAATACTCATAGATAATACACAATAGACTAGACCAACCTTGGCAGTCTGGTATTCGACCACCTTCTTCTGCACCAGATCGCTCTTGTTGCCCACCAGCAACTTGTTGACACCCTCGCTGGCGTAGCGGTCGATCTCCTGCAGCCACTGCTTGACGTTGTTGAAGGTGTCGTTGTCGGTGACGTCGTACACAACGATGATGCCGTGCGCGCCGCGATAGTATGACGACGTGATGGTTCTGAAGCGCTCCTGGCCAGCGGTATCCCACTATACAGGTGGCGCAGTGAGACCCGTGTGTGTGCAATAGTGTACAAGTCTCTGCACACGTACAATCTGCAGCTTGACCACCTTGCCCTCCAGTTCAATGGTGCGGATTTTCTACGGAGATAAATGGTTGTGTGAGTCGATGGGTAGTAGTTGTGTGTGCGTGTGCTGTAGGGGGCACACCGCACACCCCACAGATAACCACGTACAAAGTCCACGCCAATGGTGCTAATGTAGCTCTCGGTGTAGGTGTCGTCAGCGAATCGCAGCAGCAGACAAGACTTGCCCACGCCAGAGTCGCCGATGAGCAGCAGCTTGAAGAGGTAGTCGCTGTGCGCACGCAGCGTCAGTACAAGGAAAAGCGCCGTGTCCACACTCACTATTCTTGGTTCATCGTGGCTGTGTGCGTGAGTGGCTGAGCGTGGCTGTGTGTGTGTCTGAGTGGAGGCGACTGCAACGGGCGGCGACGGCAACGGCAACGGCACAGCGATTACAAGCGAGCGCGAATTGGAAACACGCTGGCGGAATAATCAAGCAAATCACAATCAAGGCGCAAATCACATGCACAATCGGTCGTGGGGCGGCGGCGCTGTTTTCTCCTTGTTGTCGCTACTGTGCGCTCTGTATCCTCTACATGTATACGGTATGCGCTATTTTCTCCATGTTGTTGCACTGTGCGTTCTGTATCCTGTATATATGTGACAACCGTCTCTTAGTTTTTCACAATATGTTATGGCAATTCATATAAATTTACATAAATACTCTTCCAGGTAGTTCCTTGTGACAGCGGCCATTTGTACGGCACACGCATTATTGGCTGTGATAAAGATGAAGAATATTGACCTTTCTTGCCAGTAATTTTCCTTCCCGCAGACATTCATAGCACTACATACATGTAATAAATTGAGAATCGATCTATCAATGACATGCATGCAATACTTATATTGTAACTGCGCCGGAACTCTACCAATACTTGTATTTACATTACACAATATTATAAACTAACAATCATAGGCAGCATTGACATGGCGCGCCAGATACTCGTCATAGCTGTCAGAATCAGGAGGCCGGCCAGCTGACTCTGAGCTGGTTGACGAATGCACACTACTACAGCGCTCAGAGTGTTGACTTGAAAGCAATCCGGTCCAGTCGATGCCGTGGAAGAATGGGTGTTCCATCATTGACTGCTCTCCACGGTGCCAGGATCCCAGGCGGTCACGCGGCGAAAATTCGAGCAGCATCTTGATCAGTGACTGGGAGTAGGGTGACAGTCTGTTGATCAGTCCAGGCAGCTGCCTCAGGCAGTAATGCTCTGTAACGGTGTAGTCGGCGACAGCACGCGGGACAAGAATCGTCTTGGTCAGCAGTTCGTACAGCATTACACCCAGCGCCCACCAGTCTACGGCATGATCATGTGGTTCCTCCAGATACACTTCGGGTGCAATGTAGCCGGGGGTGCCGCACACTCCGCGGGTCCACTCTCCCACCTTGACACCGACCTTGCTCAGTCCAAAGTCCGAAAGGTAAATGTTACCATCCAGACGTACGAGCACATTTTCCGGCTTCACGTCCTGGTGTATGATGTCGTGCGCGTGCAGATACTGCAGTGCAGACACGATCTGCGCGGTATTCGTCTGGCCGACTCCTCACTGAATGGAGAGCGTCTTGTGGACAGTGCATGGTGCAGATCGCAGTCATCCGCATAGTCAATGATGAAGAAGACGTGGGTGGCGGTGTGCAGCTCATCGTGCAAATGCACCAGGAACGGGTGCGCGGGTATCGCCAGTACGTGCCGCTCCTGATCAATGAACGGCTGGAAGCTCGTGCCGAACTTGCTGCCATGTTGGTCCGTCACCACGAAATGTCGTGGAATTTTCTTTGCCGCGTACAGCGAGAGATCTTTCAGGACGCACAACACCTCGCCGAATGACCCATGGCCGATGCATCCCACGGCCGTGTAACCGTGCTCCTGCAGCAGTTGGGCATCGCAAGGTGACCCACCGAAGCCGTCGTCCAAGATTTCGGTGTCAGTTGCTGCCGATTCCCCGGATAAATACAACGCGCCGCCGCCGTGCCCGCTGGGTGGCGATTGATGTCCTTGTGGGAGGTGCTGTGATGGAGCAGCACCGGCCACACCGGCTGCATTATCCTCGACGGCCAATTCCGAACGCCTGCCATGCGTCACGCTACCCGCGGCGTGCACGATGGTTGGCCATGTCCATAAGACAACTTGCAGCAGCAGCAGCAGTGCTGAATTTAAAGTCATCATGGCGATCAGTAACTGAATGCTCTTGTGGCTGAATGCTCCTGATTGAAAAGAGCCGGGTGTCCATACCGCAACAAGCCGTAGCTATGTTTGGGCGTTACTTTGTTATATGCTTTGTTATAGACTCATGCATGGCTCTCAAAATATATAGCAGCAAAGCTGATAACACCCAGATTAACTTTTTCTAATTCTTAATTCTAGTGGGTTTCGGCATAGTGTCGTCGGGAATGAATGGCGGTGTCACAGATTTTGCTCGAAGAGCATCCCAGTCGGTGTTGCGAAAAAATGCATGGTCCATCCGCGGTTTTCCCAGCCAGCACAGCCACACCTCCATCATCGAATATGACCCCAGTCGCAGTCGAGGATCCACCGTCAGCAGCCCGCGTAACAGGTCTCGCACTTCAGCGGAGAAATCGTCGGGGAACTGCCACAACGGCTTTTCACAAATCAGTATTTGAAGGATTTCCTTGCTGTCCATTCGGTCAAACTCGAAGGGAAATCGCTGCGTTGCGTCTTGCACATTGAACAGCTGCTCACCGGTGAGCATTTCATAGATGACCGCGCCCAAGGCCCAATAATCCACTGAATGATCATACGGTTCATCAAAGACCTTTTCGGGCGCCAAGTAGCAAAGAGTTCCCCGCCGCCCAGTGGTGGTCCGACCTAGTGCGACATGTGGCATGCTCAGGCCAAAATCCGTGAGCACAATATATCCATCACGGTCCACCAAGATATTTTCGGGCTTCAAGTCGTTGTAGATCACAGAGTGTTGGTGCAAGTGCTTCAATGCTAGAATGATTTGGGCCGCATAAAACTCGGCCTGCTCCTCCGTAAGCTTTCCCTTCTTCTTCATCAGAGAAAACAAGTCACCGCCGCATTTGTAATCAAGGAGTAAGCCAACCTCGTTATTTGAAAGTTCAAATGCTCCATGGAAGCCAATTATGAATGGGTGTGCTGGCAAGGACAAAATCGCGATCTCGCGTTTGATATATCGAGAGCAATCTTTCCGACGCATCATTCCATCGCGCGACTCGCACATGATTTTGTTCACCACCTTCAGCGCCAACCGGTGACCTCCGTCGTGTTCGACGAGATACACTGAGCCATACGCGCCTTTGCCAATTAGCTTCTTTACTTCAAAGTCGCCGCATACTGTAGAAACGCGCTGGTTAGACGACGAGCTTGGTGAATGCTCGTCGCGCTTCAGTGACGGCGGCGCAAGCTGCTGGCCATCATAAGCTATAGCATCACGTGTAGCAACTGGTATTATCGCACGTGCGACAAGTGCCGCGACAGAAATCAGCAGAGAATACGCGAGAAGTGGCGTTTTCATCTTACGGATGGATTGGTACCCCTGAAAGCAGGCTTTGTAACAACTAATCTAATTCATGCGCATCAGCATCCACAGGCAGCTGAATGCCCAGCGACCCGAGAAGGGTGCCCACTGGGCCAGACAGTCCCTGCTGGGAGGCAAAGCTTTTGAGAAAGTTTTCCGCCAGATTAACCTCCGTGTCGCCGTTGGTATCGTCGGCGGGTCGCACATTTGAACCACCCAGCTCGGCTACCATGGTGGCAAAGTATTTCTTGAACTCGGATTGCATTTCAGTCAGGTCTTCGTCATTTAGGCTGTCCAGATCATCTTGTTCGGCGGCTTCTTCATCATCGCTATCCTGCTCATCGCTTAGTGCGTTGTCATCCCCTCCGATGCCATCCAGCACGGAACTGGACCGGCCGAGCAAATCACGCACTCCGCCCACCACTTTTGAGACCGGGTCGTCATCGTCATAGTTGACACCACTGCGATGCTGTGCAGTAGGCGGCGACATCTTGCCCAGCCTGTCGTTGAGCGTCTGTTCCAACTGCTCTGGTGTCACCACCATCCACGACTCGTCCTCGTCGTCGACACCATCGGCGCTTTGCGTCCAGTGACCACCAGCCTCCAGGTACTCGCGGTCAAAGTCGTCATCCGTGGGATACTTGTCGCGTGATGCACGCAGCAGCGCCGCAATGGTGTCGCGGGGATTGAGACGAGTGCCGGTACTCCACTCGGCAGGAAACGTCTCCACATTGTCATCATTATCTCCAGCGGCTTCATGCCGTTGCAGCAGTGCAGTCAGATACGTAGACTTGGCATTGACAAGTAGCTCATTGTACAGCTTGGAGCCCTCCATTTGATTCTGAAAGTATTGCCGCCGCCGCAGGTTGAGTAAGTGTGCCTTCCACTTTGGATCGCGATCGAATGGGAATGTCTGCAGATAAGTAACCTTGACAAAACTATATATCAGAGCATACCTCAATAGTGTGTGGAAGACCCGTGGCTTCATTGTGGCAGACGTTAGTGACACCGCCGCCGCCATACAGCGGATCGTTCATCAGTATCTCAAAGCCGCACGCCACCTTCATGCCAATGTCGGCCCATCGACACTCTGCCGGACGATTGCGCCTCATGGCCGGCGATGGAGTCAGCAGCGCACGCAACGGCGACTCGGCACTCAGGAACGGTTTGGGTGGTGTCTGTTGCTGGGCGGCTAGCTGCGCGTATATTTGCCGCGTGAACCGCACCTTGGCCACCACACTTGTTCGCGGCGCATAGGTGGACATTGTCTGGCAGTGGCGCAGAGCCAGTGTGTCACGCGTGTAGAAGGCTTCGACGGCGCGCGCGATCCACTGGGGCTGCTCGGCCAGCAGGCGGGCAATGTTGCGCGGGACAATGCAGCGCGCCGTGTGCTGCAGATGGCGACGCTGCAGCGCAGGGCTAGCATGGTGCGCGATACGTTGACGTAATCCTAGCTGCACTGGTCCACCTGCCGCTGGAAACAGTTTGCGGACAGCGCGCACTGCTTCTGTGGTGGACGGGACGCGGACGCCGCCCGAAGAATGCTGTCGGTCTGCGGCAGTTGGTTGCAGCAAGCAGAGCTGGCCACGGTGCAGAAACGCGCGGTTCTCCGCCGTCTCGGGCGACACCCAGCGCGGCAAATGCAGCGCCGTCTCAATGAGCAGAAACTGGCCGTCACCATCCACCACGCTGCCAGCAACGGTGAGGGGAAGAGGGACCATCACAGAGAGTGAGTGCGTGATCACCGTACCTTATCACCGCGTCGGGGAGCACAGACTCGCTCAATGCCACAAGCAGGGACACAATGAACCACGCGTCCTCCACACAGTCTCCAATGGCCACGCGGCCGCCCACCTCGCGGACACCGACGTCGCCGTCTACAAGGTAAGAAGGGTGCGTACTTTAACGCGCAAAACTACCTCGAATGGGCGGAGATAGCACGAACGGCTCCTTGTGCCACAGATACTCCGCTGTGCGCTCATGGAGGAGCGTGTATATCGCGTCGCGCCTGGCCGTCAACTGGTCGCTGTGAACGCGATATTGCACCCACTGATCGTCCATATTGGTGGTTTTGTCTCTTAGTCGTTTCTAGCTGAGATACTTGTCATTTCACTCGCACTCTTGTCTTTACAGCTTGCAAATTAAAATAGTAGACTATTTTTTTCCACTACCAAAATACTCACTTCCACTACCGAAATACTCACAATCCACCTGCGGTAAAATTCATAGTTTTTCAGAAATCAATTTTTCACAATACTGCTGCAGAAATATCTTGAGGACATCGTGCTCTACCCACATCCGGCGTTTGTTCATAAAAAAATTTAAAAATCGGGAATATTTTATATATGTACTTTAAAATATACGCTAACTGATAACATCACAATTCTTCCACCATCATTTAACTTGCCATCACGCTTCCACCACCATCTCACTCAAACTCCAACCCTGCGAGTTTGGAAACGTGGAACAACGTCACCGCCAGTCAGAAATGGCGGGGCAGAAACATATTTCGAGCTGATTATGTTGTGTATCCACTTTCTAAGCGACGTCGTCTGAATTGCATGCTCTGAAGCCTAATTCGGTGCTGTAGGCAGTAAGCATATGCGATTGTAAATGCACCGCAACTGCTTCCGTCGACTTGTTGAGGTATGTCTCGTGCATACTTGAAACGAACTTGATCTGGCAATGGATGACAAGCACGAATGAATGCAGCACTAGCGAGATCAATTCGGCGCGTGTTAAACAAAGAGTCGTACACCCAAACAATCGTTGCAAAAATAAAAAAAATAAAATAAAATAAAATAAAAAAAAATGTTGAACTTGAATCTTCGGGACTGGTCGTAGCAACATGTGACTGCACCGGAATACTGGTCGTGGCCACTTGTGAATTCAAAATGGTGCCGCTATCTGAGAAATTGTGGTTGCTTTGGTAAGCATCCAGTTTGATAGTCTTCATCAATTTTCGGTGGCCCAATGATCCTTTAGGCCGTCCGCGGCGCTTAAAACATTGTATAGTTGCCACCCGAGGCAAATGAGGAAAGTCAAGTGTTGAAACCTTAAAGACATAGTGAATGTGCGGGCACTGTCTCCATTTGATGTAGTCAACACACGAGCACACTACAACAACTAAGCACGTTGCCGGCTCAGAAAATTGCTGATCTGACGAGTCGATGGCATTGCAGTATTAGGACATAGTATGGGCTTGAGGTCGTTTTGGATCTCGACAGCACCGTATGCTTGTCCCTTATGGTGTGAGCTGAGCCATTGATATGCTGCATAGATTCCCACCTTTTTTCCATCGACAAGCTTCACTATAGCCTCTTTAACAAAGTTTGATAGACCATAAGCATGGTCAATAGGTGCTGCGTTAGCATGTCTGCCAGCACTCTTGCAGTAGAACGTAGCAGTGCCGAAACACTGATATACTGTTCCTCGCCAGGAGCAGGTCTCATCAGAAGATGCAGACTCCTCGCTGTCGCAGTCTTTACAGCCATAAGTGTGGACAACGGCTCGATGGTTGCCCTGATGCCCGCAGACGCCTATAGCACATCCACGGCTGTTGTTCCTGATGTACAGTGTCCCGCAGGCAAAATGGGCCCGAGCATTGGCCAAACTGTCGAATTTTTCCCACTCGGACATTGAGTATTTTGGTAGTGGAAAAAAAATATTTCTGTAGTGGAAGTGAATATTTCTGTAGTGGAAGAAAATATTTTGTAGTGGAAGCGAATATTTTGTAGTGGAAGCGAATATTTGTGTAGTGGAAGCGAATATTTTGGTAGTGGAAGTGAGTATTTGTGTAGTGGAAGTGAGTATTTCGGTAGTGGAAGTGAGTATTTTGGTAGTGGGCAAAAAATAGTCCTCATTAAAATAATGCGAAATAATAATTTATTATTTCTCACTTCAGCTTGCTTAGGCTTCCGCTACCATGCGCGACAGGCCAAGCCGTTCTAATAATTTGCGATTGTCCCTATCTAACTCACGGCCGCAATCCACTGGCACTGCAGTCAAATCAGGAGGAGTTGATTCCCCACGGGCAAGCATATCCCAATTTATCGCATCTGTAAAATACGGATGGTCGCAAATGTCATCAGCGCTGATTCGCTTTTCTTCAGACGGCTTCAAGAGACCGTTGATCAGTGAGCGAGCATCTGGTGAAAATTTGCGGGCTTGGTCAGGAAACCTATTAAAGATATCCGCTTAATCTGTATGTGACAGAATCTGTTCCTCGGTGGTCCTTTTTCTGTCTCGCCGTACACCAAACGGTACTACAGAGCCAATTGCTTCACAAGCAACGACTCCAAGTGCCCAGCAGTCGACGCCATAACTGTAGCCTCTCTCTGCAGATATCTTCACCATTTCTGGTGCCATATATCGTACAGTGCCGCAGTCATCAGTAACTCTAGCTAAATCTCCGACATAGCGGCTACATCCAAAATCAGCCAGCACAGTGTGACCGTTTCGATCGATAAGCACATTGTCTGGTTTCAAATCGCGGTGAATTATCTGTTGCTCTCTCAAATGCTTCAAAGCCAATACAATTTCTGCGAGGTAAAACTTTGCATGCTCTTCAGTGAACTTGTCACCTAGACATCCCATTAAAGTTGCCAAGCTACCTCTGTGCTTAAATTCCATCGCGACAATGGCAATGTTGATTGATTCCGCGTTGAATTTTTCCACGACGAAATGCGTTTTCAGCATGAATCTGCTTGATTTGAGTTTGTCGCCTTTGATAAGACTAAGCTCGTTATCATAGAAGGTCCTCCGCGATTCGTCGTCAGGGGTATCCATGATTTTTAAGGCATATCGATCATGCGTTTTCGTGTTCCTGGCTCCGAAGACACGGGCAAAGTTTCCTTGTCCAAGAAAACTCTCAATTTTCAGATCTTTCAACTCCATATCCGCAGCAGAATGCGCTCGCATCATTATCGCCAGAACCTTCGGGAATTGATTTTTCTGCAGAGGATGAAATTGCGTGTCGACGGATGGTCTCATCGAGTTGATCAGACCGGAGCCCATCGTGTCCGAGATTTGTGGTAGCACCAACACCGTTGACGCGAGTACACGCAAAAATGCGCCGCTGACGAGGAGCAAATGAGCCAGCAGCGCAAAGTTTCATTAACGAGGAGCATTTTCTGCCACGGTGAGCTTCGTGGACGATATGATCATCAGCGGTTCTTACCTTGATTGGTCCGTGCGCGTGTCAGACACGATCACTTGCAATGACAGTGGTCGTGCGACGGATACGCAGACGCATGTGGCAGCATGATTGGACCGCACGGTCGCGACATGGCTAGCCAATCAAGTCAGTCGAGTTTGTCGACCGTACATTCAGCGCTGCTGACGATATTAAATCAAGTTGAAATGGTTTGATGGAGGGTACAGAATTGAGACAGTTAAGCTGGGACTATACATGCACCAGCGGTAACGATTGTCGGCTACAGAAGCATCCAATTGAAGCAGTCTATTTACCGTGACCAGGTCAATGCTCGGCAAAACTTGTCCTGCCAGACGTGGCACTGGACGCGGTGTCACGCGTGGTATAGCTCTGTCCGTATCTGCCACGACTTGCCTCGGCCAGCGTTAGTTTGGCGGTGTCGGGCGGTGACTGTTCCGCGGTCGCCGCCAGTCGTGGTGCGCCGGTGCGGGACTGTGTGGCTGCGCTGGCGGTATCGTATGTTGCATTTGATGCGGCACTGGGTTTGTCGACGCGTGGAACCGCGCTCGATCGCCGTCGCTGCCGTTCCGCGGCCAGGTACTCCCTGGCAGTGTCCACGGTGGCCGAGTACTCTGCGATACGCGTCTGCACTTGTGTCATCTGGTCGCATACATCCGGCGCTGGCTGCTGTGACACTGCTGCACTGACGGCGGATGCCGATGCAGTGCCGGTCACTCCGACAAACGTGGCGGATTTTGTGGCGCCGGTGCCAGCCTTGACATTTGTGCCGGACTTGCCGCCGCTCGACAAGGCCGTCTTGAGCGGGTGATCTGCCGGAGCCGACGACTGTGACTGTGAATGTGACTGACCTGCTGACACCACTGGCTGCACAACATAAGTAGCATTAGCCATCTGGTTGCTCCACCAGCTGGGAGCGACATTTGTGCGGTGGAACAGATTGTCAATGGCCAGCTTGGCCTCGCTGAAGGCACTGCTGCGACGACGGTTGGCGTGAGTGGCCTCCTCGCTCAGGTGTTCCGATTTCAGACCGTGACCACGGATGCGCTCCATCTGCTTGTGCTGCTCGTGCAGCTCGGCATTGAGCATCACGCGCTTCTCCTGCTCCACGCTGATCAGTGACGCGAACCGCTGCTGCATCACGTCCACGCTGTCGGTCAGTTCGCGCAGTCTGTTGCACAGTTCGCGGTTGGTGTCTGCCAGTGTCTGCTGTCGCATGATGATATCGGCAATGGACGGGTCCGTGGAGTCGGTGAAGCCCGCGGGCAACATTCCCGTAACGGTCACCAAATAGCGTTCAATGCACGACATCCTCTCTGTGGCAGTCAGTGACACCACTTGTATACAGATAATACGCACCAACATCTTGCAGTAGTTTGGTACGCTGCTCCAGCTGGCTGGCGTGCAGTTGACGCAGATTCTTCAATTCCGTCTCCTTGAGTTCGCGCTGCTTGCGCTCCGTGACCGCTTTGGTGTTGGCGCGCTGTTTCTTGGCGTCGTTCTCCTTGATGAAGCGCTCGAATTTGGCCACGCGCTCGTCCATCTGGGCTTTCTGCCGCCGTAGTGTTACTCCAGTGTAACATAGGAAGTAGGTACGGACCTTTTGTGCCAGCTGTTGACGCCGTGCTTCTACGCGATCTAGCCGCGCGCGACACTCTTGCCGCTTCTCGCGCAACTTCTCATTGATGGCCTCTACTTCATTTTGCTTCATTAGGAGGCGTGTCGCCTGCAGCATGTGCACCTCCTTGACCTGCTGCTGGTTGGACAGGCCGACGTACGCCTCCGAGTCGCGTTCAAGTCTGCAGTGATGGTGTCAGTGTCAGTGCTGCTCGGTGCCTGTACACTCACATTTTGCCCGCCTGCTGCGTGATGAATACTTCGCGCCCATCCGCCGAGTCAATGACCGGATCCACACTGATCAGCTGCCTCTCCGTCATCAACACGTCGCCCGCCATGTGCTCGACACTGGACCGCGTTGCCATTGCAGTATATTTCTCTTCAGCAATACGTTGCCATGCACAGTTCATTATCGTATATATATATACATTACATAAGTAAAAAAATGTTTATACTAATAATAATGAGGGACTAGGAGGTGGCAGTGGCCTGGCCGACGATGGTGAGGTCGCGCAGCTGTTGCAGCACCTGCTCCACCCGGCCATCCAGCGACCCCTGTCCCGTGGCCGCGTGTCCCTCAAACTGTTTCCGCAGATCCGACAGCTGGTGATATGCGTCTGACGAGAACTTTATCTGGCACTTTATCAGCGCCTCGAATGACGGGTCCAGGTACGGCACGCGCAGGTCCACAAGCTTGGGCAGGTCTTCGATCAGCTGTCTGTTGATGGCGGCATACAGCTCTCTGGCCTCGTTCGTCTGTCTCTCCGCCTGGGAAATAACTGTTAGCAAGTAATAAAATGTATATATAGTAATACAATGGCACACCTTGGGAAGCTTGTCAATGTCATCGGCAGGCTTCTCGGCTAGCTTGCGCACTCGAGACCGGCAGCTGTCATAGTCCAGCAGTTTCTTCTGCCGCTTCTTGATCACCTCATTGACGGCGGGGAAGAACTGGTGGAAGCGGGACAGCGGGTCCAGCACGGACGCTCGGTAGTCCTCGTCCAGCGCCGTGCGGGCCTGTTCGTCCATCGCGTTGGCCGTGTCCTTGAACTTCATGCCTAGCTCGGCGAACGGCGACGTCTCGTCGTAGAACTGGTTCACGGTCTCGGCAATGCGCTGCTGTGCAATTGTCATGGCTGTGTGGCGGTGGCATGAGCATGAAAGTATGAGTGTGAGAGTAGGAACTTCGCCCTTGCCTCGCAAAGCATCCAGATATCCCTTGGCCTCCTTGTACAGCTTGTCCGCCTTGGCCTCCAGACTACAGACGTGTAGATGCATTACACATGCAGTGGATGGGTGAGGGTGGTGACCATCACATACTTGCGGAATCGACGCTCCTCATCATCAAAGTCCTTGTCAACGGTGCGCTCAATAGCGCCCGCCTTTTGCATCAGCTGCCAGCAGTTCAGGTGTGAGTATAGGTAGATGGGGGATACGTCTGCAATGAAGAGTGTATCATAATAGGCATACCGTGGTGCTGGCACGGTCCACGGCCTTCTTGACACCCTTCCAGCTCATGATTGTGTGTTGTGTTCTATCTTTATTTTTTTATTTTTTTCCAAAAAGAAAGGAGTTTATTAAAGTGAGTCAATTACTGCCGCGCGGCCAGTGCCATAGCCGTCTCATGCGCCACAATAAATCTATCTTTAAGGTCTAAATCACAGTCACTCCATCATATGTATCCACTATCGTCCGATGTATGCATCAAATACATATACATATACATATACTTCAGTATATTCCAGTATCAAATACCCTGTCTCTATTCAGCCTGTTATAGCACGACGAAATGTGAGCGATATCCGGCGTTGGCGCATAATCACTTGCCCGTCATCGGCAACCTCTCGCAACTCTTTGCCGATTTCGTGTGACCAATTGTACCGCGCATCGCCGCTAATTATCAACAACGACCGCGGGGCTGCATAGCCAGATAGTTAACAACATGCACAAGTAGTCTGTACTGCACTTGCGTAAAAGAAACCTTGCACGAACAACACCATCACCGCCATCACTGTCTGCTGCAGTAGACACGCGTTGAAATGTAATGATACAGGGCGAGAGGAGAGACAGCACGGGAATGACGGCACCAAATGCCACGGGAGAGTCCGTGTGCGCCATAATGCCCTGACCCGGCTCGTACTCATTGATTACCACCATGTCGGGCTGATCGCGCGTGTCCAGCTGGCCAGCCTCGCTGATACGCTGCACAATGCCATCTAGCCACTGTGGCATTGGATGGTCTGCCGGCTGGAGACACCGAAGCCGATACGAGAACCCGTGGCCGTACATTTGCGTGCGGCGCTTCATCTCGGCATTTGGCCTTATTGATCATTAGTCTGCGTGTATATATGGACATATGGCCATCCAGGAACACGTACGGCACACCGCGCCCAGACCACTTGCCGGCATCAATGTGGTGTAATAGACGCGTCTCTTCCTCCGCCGATATGAAGTCTTCGATCAGTGTGATTCCCGTGGGCTTCATGTGTACATGTTCTGCCTTCATCATACATGGCCTGATAAGTATGTACAGAGTATATGATTCAAAGCTAGTTGCGTTGTTGATGTATTGCATAAAGGACGCTCTCCTGTTACTCTCGGTGCTTATATATGTATATCGCTGCATGTCTGTACAGAGTGCTATAAATAACCGCTTGTCCCTCCATCATCACGATATCGACAATGAAAATCGGCCTGCTGCTGTTGCGCGTAGTCGTGAGTATAATCTGCGTGCTGCAGCTTATTGCCTTCAGCCTGATGGTGGCGTACGGCGTGGAGGCCGGCGACCTATTTGCCATAATTAACTTGATCGAACTAGTGTTCCCCATTGTCGCGCTGGTGGCGGTGTGGCGCTACGATCGGGAACGGGACAACGTGTGTTTCCGACTGCCGGCCTCCGTCTACTTCATCATATACGGGGTGTGGACGTTGGCGTCGTTTTGTTTCGTGCTGCTGGTGATGCTGTACTGGACCGGTGTGATCAAGTCGAATGGGCAAGATTGGTTTGGGCGACTGTTTGGCAGCGAGCCCTCCCTGCTCAGCCTGCGCATCCGGGCCACACACGTTGTCATATTGTGTCTGCAGGTGCGTATTAAATGTGATGTATTTAATGTTCTGATATGTCAGGTGTTTGGCGTGGCGTCCGCCGTGACTGCATATAACGTGACCAAAAAGCGTGAGGTACAATGTAGGTGACAATGTATATGCTTATCGCACATTGCCACTGACTCCCTGTAGATCAAGGGTTTGCATAGAGAGTTGTAGATGTGTATTTATACTTATGCAACGGTGTGGCGATGAGTGTCGCACCAGCTAAACCAGCTCGTACAGATGGTCCATAGTCAGCAACGGAGACTCAAGTTGCCAGCTGTCCACTCTGATCAGGGCAAACTTCCAGTCCTTTGCCGCAGCCCTGAGACCGCAAATGAAAGAACGCGATGCCGTCATCCGCAGATTACCATCGGGCAAGTGCGCCAGCGCCGAGAACACATGCATCTTGCACCCGGTCTGCTTGAGGGACGTCAGCAGTGCCTGGCCCGTCTTGAGTGGCCAGTGGTTCCTGTGTACGAAGAGCACGCTGAGCGATGGATAGAGCAAGTACTCGGCCGTGCCAGAGTCTTCGTTGCTTCTCGCATCGCCCACATCTTCGGACTCTATGATAAAGTGTGTAGCGTCGTTTAACAGTACGGCAGGCACGGTGAAAAAGTCGGGCATGGACGACCACAACGAAGCAAGTGCCGCCAGTTCTTGCTGAAATGGCTGCACATTGAAGCTCCCGGGCTGATGTTTTGTGTTAGATCTGAACATTACACACAAGGAACTATCTAAAACACACCTTGAGTGCATTCAAGTTTTTCGGAACCGTGCTGGGGGATGCGGCGGGTGGATGTGCAGCTGTTGTCAGTATCGGCTTGGTGAGCAGCTCCATCAATATTCCGGCAAGCCAGTGTGCTGCGACTCCGCGGCGATACAGAGACTGTATGGCAAAGAAGAACACATTCAGCGTCATGTGACTGATCTCGGAGCACGTGTTGGTAACTTTGCGCACTGCCGGGTAGCAGATGCCGAGGAACAGTCGGTTCAGCCACAGCGTGATGGCAGTTTGTCCGAGAGCTGGATGTTGATCTTGATCTTTGGCAGTAGCTTCTTTGAACCAAATCAACGGGTTTTCAACGTTGAACAGGGTACCCTTGAACTGTAGACCCAACATGGTGCGGGTCTCATGATTGTCGGGGAGCATGGTGTTGCTCCACACCAGCGCCTCGGTATCCTTCCACAACGAGGTATGTACATCCAAACTGCACCTGACTCCAGCGTGAGCCGCGGCAGATGTGGGCTTGAGAACCGGCGCGAGGGCCAAGAGGGACGCCAGGAACCCGCTCCTCTCAAACAAGTAGCCGCAATGAATTCGGTGAAATTGACATGTGCTGACAGTCACGTCATCGCAGGCATCCACGCTGAATATCGGTTGTGCGGATGGGCTGGCCATGTCGCGAAGTAAACGTAACGGTTCGCCACAGTGAAGCTGCAGTTCAATGTCGGTGGAGTAGGTGGCCAGTCCGCGGGAAAGTCGCCAGAACAAGTACCCGAATGGATCATAGATGTCCTGTGCGTGACTGTTGTGGATCGGTATATACTTCATGGCGTACAGCATATCAAGCACGCTGCACGGGTGAAAGATTATCGGCGGCCAGATTCGTCCCTGTATCTTTTCAATGAAGCGGTAGTCGAGCATGCACGGATTCGGTCGGTATGACTTGTGGAGATACGACGCCAGCGCACTGCGTACGCTATTATTTACAGAAGATCGATTGCCGCCGGTCGTCCGTTCTCGCCTTACTGCATCGTAGAATGAGCCGCCGGTGCCAAGGGTGGCCTTCTTCAGACCCGGGAAATCCAGAGGCGGCAACAGCAACGAGTGCTGAGAGACAAAGTCAAAGTCGGGGTCATTGCCGATGAATCTACAAAACATTCTCATTTTCTCATCCTTGGACACTTCACTCATGCGCATCTTGATAAACATGCGTTTCTCGTGGCTTGATCCCGGCCCCGGCAAGTACCTATAACAGGTTACAATCTAAACTACTACATACACTGATTATATACGCACGTGTCCAGCTGCTCGTCGGTCACAGCTTCCAGCGTCAACTTCATCGTCTCAAATTGGTGTTCCCAGTGCAATTTAGCATTCGCAGTGTCCTTGTCGCCGCTCTGCTTGCCAGCCGTGGCATCCGCCTCTAAATTAGGCACTGCCTTCGTGCTATAGTTATTTAGCAATTCCTTAAGTGAAATGGAGCCAACGTTGTCGCGCCACGAGCAAAACACTTGTTGAATCGAGTCCACGGTAGACTGGTCGCTCACCGACAGGAACGGAAGCCTGTCCAGCCAGTAGCGCGGGGAATCCGCACAAGCACCAATCGTCTTCTTGAGGTCCTCGTGCGCCAAGCGCGGCATGCCCACTCCCGCAAACACGTAGGTGAGATAGGCGACGCGGTACGAGAGATCACCGAGTCGCCGGTCGTACTGACCAAATGACTCTAGCCGGCGCATCTCCACCAGAAGCAGCACCAGACGGGCCAAGTACGAGGCATTCATCTCACTCAGCATTATGAGCATCTTGGCCGAGATCTTGGGGTCCTTTTTGCGCGCGGAAAAGTAGTGGCTCAGGGTGGCGAGAAGGTGGCGGCCGTCCCGGACCTCAAACTGCAGCAGGCGAAGCGGCTCCGACAGCGCGGCAAGGTTCACGCGATCGTCGGGGTTGTCGGTGAGACCCGTGAACCGCTTCTGCTCCGCCACAAACGGCGACTGACTGGCATGCGGCACCATGTGCCCGGCAAACATGCTCTCGGCGATCTGGATGTCGAACGGGTAGTACTCTGGCGCACCGAGTGCCAGCGGGGCCGCACGCACCATCACACCCGTGCTGGCATCCACCACGGATCTGCGGTGCCGTTGACGCAACACGCTGGACACCAGAGCCGTGTGTGCCTCGGTCATGTGCGCGACTACGGCGGAATCGCGCAACTGGTCCATGGAGCGCGACAGAACAGCCGCCTGCACCACACGAGTCACCAGCCGGTCGCGCTGCCTTGCAGCCACCTCCACAGCACTGTCCCCTCCATCACCCTATGCAACATCACGGTGAGCATGCGGGGACGATATACAATGTCGATACCATCAGACGGAGAGCCAATTTGGCGTCCGCAATCGCCTCGGCATACTTGCCCGACTCAAAGTAGGCGGCTGAGCGGTTGCCGGCATACACGGCACACGCAGGCGCCAGAGCCATGGCCGCGGTATAGCACGCGATCGCCTCGTCCAGCTCCTTGGACGCGTAGTGCTCGTTGCCCATGGCCTTTAGCTTCTCGGCAGCATTACTCGCGCCGGCGGTACTCCTCTGTGAACGGGGTGGCGGTGGCGGTGATGGCGCGTCGATGTTGTTGTCTACTGCGTGTGCAGATAGCGCCGACTGAGCAGCCAATGCCACCACTGCCACCGGTTGCGGCTTGCGAACTCCGCGGCGCCGTTTTGTCATGGAGTAATTGTGAGTGTCCAACTGTTCACCCAATTGTAATCATGGCACTCGTTACCTATTATGTATTGCAGTTCTATGAAGTACACACTGATGGACGCTATGCTTACGGTATGGTATATGGTATACACTGGCAAGAGACACTGGAGCCAAGAGAGAACCTCATTAAGAGAAAAGTTTTCATTTATACCAACTACTGGCTGATATAGATTCGGCGATAGTGTGACATCAACTGTTGACACTTTAAAATGCGGTATACAACCTCCTGAATGATATAAAAGTTGTATAAATATATACAGACATGGTAATGTACAAGTACAGAAAGGCGGCATGACAATGTGAATGGCATTTACTGAAAGACGCCATTCAAGCCAAAGAACTCATTCAACTGGCCCATCTCGTTGGCATCCGAGAATTCCGCATATCCCTGCAATTGGAGAATTAAGTTGACATCAGCATGGAGGACTCCGCATACATAATACAATGCACACATCACACTTTGCACGTACCCCTTTGTACTTGCCGTCGACAAATATCTGCGGCACCAGCGCCTTGCCGCTCACACTCTTCATGTGCTCCTTGGCCTCCTCGTCAGCTGCCACGTCCACCTCTTCAAACGCGACATTCTTGGCCTGCAGCACCTGCTGGATTTGCAGCTGGTTCTTCTTGATCTATTCATGTAAATGGGTAACACAATACCATAGGCTACACTGGCACGCAGCATGCCGGCATCCATACCTGCAGATTGCCCGACACGGACGAGATGTACACGATGATCTTTGGCGTGCTGGCCATAATTGAATGGTCTTTCGGGATTGGAAGTGAATGTTGATTGGTCGCATCAACTTAATGTTGGTACTTGAACATGATTTATCGCCTAAATATTAAACATTGCAACTTAAAAGCTGCATTTGACGTTCACATTTCCTTTAGACCACTACCATGCGCTTTTCTCTTCTAATAATCTTTGTTTTTCTGGCTGGCGTGCATTGCCGCGGCGAATTGGGCGAACGTTGTGGTCCTTTAGGGCCATAATCATTGGTTGCAAACATAGTAATACGTACTGCAGTATATTTAATGGCTTTATATGTGTTTTAAAGGGCCTATAATCATAGGTTGCAAACATAGTAATACGTACTGCAGTATATTTAATGGCTTTATATGTGTTTTAAAGGGCCTATAATCATTGGTTGCAAACATAGTAATACGTACTGCAGTATATTTAATGGCTTTATATGTGTTTTAAAGGGCCTATAATCATTGGTTGCAAACATAGTAATACGTACTGCAGTATATTTAATGGCTTTATATGTGTTTTAAAAAAATTCGAGGGCGAATTTTGTCTATCTGGCTATGAGTGTCTGTCTGGAAAGTGTTTGGACTTCGGGAGGCCCGGTGGGACCGACATGAAGTGTAAGAAGTTATCTGATAAATAACATTAATGAACGCAAAATTGTGACAACTGACTTCAATATAATACAGTATTGCAAAATTCATTTTTTGCCACTCAAAGCGTGCTCTAGCATATTTTATATATTGGAACCACTGCCACGGGTAGTTGGCAACTCAAATCACACAAGTACTGGCAACCTATCGCTGGCGACAATATATCACTTTTTCTTTGGTGCTGGTCGGTACACGCCCACAACCAGGGCGTGGTCTCGCTCATACGGCTCCAAAGTCAGCTGCTCCTGCGGCTTGATCTTCTCCTCTTGCATCTTCTTGACTTCACGTGCAAACACGGTCGCGGCGTCCACGGTCGAGTCAATGCAGTTGGCCTTGATGGAAATGACAACGTGGCCAGTGTTCTTGAGGAAGTGGTGCGCATTCAGGGCGACGATACGCGCCTGATCCGGCTGGGCCACATCGGCAAACACCACATCTACCATGGGGACGAGCATGCGGTACTTTTGCGGGTGGCGCGCATCCTCGATAATCGGGATAACGTTGGTGCGCTTCTTGGCCACATTGATCAGATCACGGCCTGACCGGTGCGAGAACTCGACTGCATACACGCAGCCCTCGGGTCCCACGATATCGGACACGTGGGACACTGACAGTGGTTAGTCGTAAATTATGCACTAAATAATATAATCACCGACCAGTTGTTCCAGAAGAGCCACCAATGTAAAGCACCTTCTTGCCGGGAGCAATGTGAATTTTGTCAATACCGCCCAGAATGCCGGCAGCCAGCTTGGAGCGGAAGGGATTCCACACGCGGTACTCAATCTTGGTATTGTCGGGTCCATCGACAGAGATACGCTTTTCGCCGTACACGCTCTCGCCGGGCACAATGTTCTTGGTCACCAGCAAATCTTCCTTGCCACGAGCGATGAAAACTCCTTCATGTCGATGAGGTTCGACAATGACTTTGGCACCGCCGCGAGCGCCACCACGGCCTCCGCCACGACCACCACGGCCGCGAGCTCCCAAGCCACCACGTCCTATTCAGCATGCTAAGAAGCAGACGATAATAATTCGATTTACATACCTCCGCGCATTCCGGGCTTGGATACGCCACGGTCACCGCCGCCAAAGCCTCCGCGACCGCCACCGCGACCACCGAAGCCGCCACGGCTACCACCACGGAAGCCGCCACGACCACCACCGCCGCCACCTCGGCCACCGCCACCAAATCCACCGCCTCCTCCACGTTGAAAGCCCATTATAAAAAAGTTATATGAGCTGTGTGATTAAAATCTGCAGGCGATGTACGCGTCAATGTCGGCGCGAAAAGCTTTAAAATTCTGATGGCCTCTGATTGGCTCAACTTGTAGGGTTAAGGCTGGCCTATCCAATGGCAACATGGTGGAATACACATCTGTAATTAAATATTCTTGGATATTCTAACGAGAATGTCCACGACCAGTCGCTCCCCGTCTCGCTCGCCGCTCCGACTTCCCATAACACACATTCCGTCATCGGCGTCGGCTAAATTTCCTTTGAACTTTGTCGTGTCCGATTGCCCGTCGCCAGACACCATGCGGCAGTACATCAAGGAGTTCCTGGCGTTTGGCGTCACGAATCTTGTTCGCATAAGTGACACGAGTTACTATGATGCGCGTGCGTTCGAAGCGATGAGTTCGGAATTGGCTGGCGTAAGTGGTGCCGAGCCTGGTCTGCAGCGGCCTGCCATCATCGTTCATGATCACATCAAGGCATGTACAGAATGGCTACTTAGCTCAAATCCATCTCGCTCAATACATACATTCGTCAGTTTGAGGATGGCAAGTGTCCATCCCGCGAACAGGTCGACACATGGCTGGATCTGGTGGTGGAAATCGTACACGATTCTCGGCAGCGTCAAAGTATGAATCCCGTTTCTGGTAAAGATGTTCCGGCGGTGGCAATACACTGCGTGTCTGGACTGGGGCGGGCGGCCGTGCTGGTCGCAGTTGCCATGCTTGAGTTCACAGATATGGAACCGCTGGACTGTATCGAGTACTTGAGACAGCATCGGCGCGGTGTGCTTAATGCATCTCAGATTCGATGGCTAGAAACGGATTTTTATGCCCATCAGCGGCGGAAGCACTTCAAGTCGCGACTTAAGCGCATGAATTCCTCTTCGGTGCCGCTGGGCGGAACCGCTATCGATTCGCAGTCAACAGGTTTGACCCGGAAATTGAAGAAACTATTTTCCAGGCGAAATAAATAGAGCACCGATTATTGTGGTTGAAAGGAAAACCAGCGCTCTATTAACATTACAAGGCAACAGTGGAACCATCAATGGTGTTGGGCTGCGTGGTCGTGGCGTTTGTTTCGGCGTCAAAAGTGGATCCGGCCAGCACCCAGTCGGCCACATACGTAAAGTTTTTGAACTCTTCTTGGTCCGCCTCGTGCAATTCATTTTGAATTGGCGTCAGCACCGGGAGCTCGCGGGTGAACTCTTCGTCAAAGTTGGATATGTCCTTGTCGTGGGACTGCACAGGGATTAATCAATGGAGAAATATAATAGCACGTAGACATACGATGGTGGGGATATACGGCGACGGCACCCGCTTGTGCAGCACATCGTCCCAGTTTATGCCTCTGAAAAAGGGCTGTGCCTTAACCTCGTCCGAATCCATTGTAGTTGAACCAAGGCGCAATGCGGGATCCTTGGTCAGTAGTTTTTGTAAAATCGATACAGCGTCTCGATTCATATTCGCAGGGAATGAGACTTCCTCTTCAATAATCGCCTGGAATATCTCATCCTCGTCCTGGCCCTTGAACGGCGACTAGAAAACATATGGTAAAAAAAATTGATTCAGGGAATACAAAGCGTGCCTGGCCAAGAAGCATTTCATAGATGAGAACACCAAATGCCCACCAGTCGACGGCTCGGCCATATTCTTGCTCAAGCAGTATTTCCGGTGCCATGAACTCTGGCGTGCCGCAAAATGTGTTCGTCGTCATTCCGTACGTCATTTCCTCTTTGCATAGCCCGTAATCGGCAATTTTTATATGTCCATCCAGGGTGAGCAGAATGTTGTCAAGCTTCAAATCGCTAAGGAAATTAGCGCGAGTGCCTACATGCTGAAATTAATACATACCGATACACAATATCGTTCTTGTGAAAGTATTCCAGGGCTAGCAGCACTTCACATGCATAGTATCTGGCCCGCTGCTCCGTGAACTGTTCTCGCTGAATGTGCAGCATCAAGTCGCCGCCGCGAACATATTCCATCACGAAATAGATGCGGGTCTCTGTCTGGAAGCAAGAATGCAGACCCACCAGGAACGGGTGGCGTTCGCGATTAACGGTCACAAACACTCGTTTTTCGGAACGCGTTGACTCTACCTCATCGTTTTGGATGATAAATTCCTTTTTCAGCACTTTGATTGCGTATAGCTGATGCGTTTTCTTATCCTCGGCCAGCATCACCTTTCCAAAGTTGCCCTTGCCCAGCACGGCGACAAAGTTGAAATCATCGAGCGATGGTCGCTGCTCCATCACTGTAGCTTCAGGAAGTTTCGCTGCTGAGGCCAGTTTCTTGGACGATTTTTTTGGAAGCGAGTCTGCTGATTTCTTTGCATCGGCCAGCTTGGCTACACTCTTGTTCGCCGCCGATGATTTCACCTCGGGTTCCAGTGTGGTCTGGTCAATGCCGCATGCGTTGGGAATGTACACCTTGCAGTCCATGTGGCAGCAAATACCACAACCTTTGCACTTTTCAAAGCCCTTGCGAGATCCCAGCGGCAACATGAAACCGCAGTGGCCGCACCAAGTCGGCACCACACTGCTCGTATGTTCGAACGAGTGTGCTTTCGTTGTCTTTATCAAAGCCCCGGCAGCCTTATTAGTTAGATTAAAGTTTAACACAGTGCATGATGAGTGAAATCGTACTTCTCCATCAGCACGCGAAATGCACTTCATCGCCACCTTGGGATAACACTTTGGATGGCATAGCAGGTGACAGGCTATTTTAATTAACGAAACAGTGGCAATCCATTATGACACCTACATTCACAGTGGTAGCTAGCGCCAGAGGCCACAAAATCTGAGCAGTAGGCACACTTTACAATTTGGTAGTAGCGATGGAACTCAAACTTGTGGCCGCTGACAACAAAGTACTTCCGTTTGCGGACGGCAGTGTGGCGCTGCAGTCGAGCCGTGTCGCGCTTGGACTTTCCCTTCTTGACAAATGCAAATCGAAGCCTTATTTCTCCCGCAGGCTCCATGGCCCATTCGCCCTCATATCCATCAGCAGATTCGCTTTCCTACATGGTATAAATTAAAGCTCAAAACAATTACAATTCATTCGTACATTCATCGTGAGACCCTCGTTGACTTGCGTTTCCAAATCGCCCAGCTTGAAGAATATGATGGCAAGCAGACCGTCGGTGTTGTCGTGTACCGCAAACTCGATATCGTTTGCCTTGCTGCAGTGCACGGTAAACTCTTCATCCCACTGCAGCTTGGAGCGCGGCTTAGTCTTGCCGACTTGTTCCTCGTCGACACGGATCGTAACAAAGGCATCATTCTTGGTAGAGCGCTTGCCCATTAAATTGCGCGCGTGCACAACTTTAATCTTCAACGTTGCAGTGAGCGTCTTTTTGTTGGCCTCGCTATCGAGCTCTAACAATACGATGTCACAAGCTATCGGAACTTACACTAGACAACTACGTACCGCTCAGATCAGCCAGGCCCTCGATGTGCATGCCTTGATAGCGCTGAATAGCGGTTTTGAAGAGCACGATTCTCCGCAGCGACTCCTTGAGCTTTTCCTCGCCCGAATGCTTTATCCGCTCCTCCTGCACGCTGAGGTCGGTCTTGTCGCTGAAAGTCTGGTTCATTTTTTCGAACCCAGCCTTGAGGCGCAGCTCAGTGTCCAGCTTGTTCTGCAGCTCGGTAAGCCGCACGGCAATCTTCTCGGCGGTCAGAGTGGCGCTGGTGCGGCTCATCTCCAGCGAGCTGAACGACTGTTTCTTGCCGCCCATCGTCGAGGTGGAATTGGACCTCGCAAGCGAACTGCCGCCATTTGTGGCCGCCACAGACACGGTGGAGGAGTTGACATTGGTGCTGAGCGATGCCTTGCTGCCAGCAGTGCCTCCAGACCCCGCGTGGCCGTGGCCAAATTTCATAAAGTTCTTGAAGAATCCAACGGGCCGATTGTGTGACGACTCTGTGCCCGAGAGTGACGCCTGACTGCTATTCCGTCCAGAGTGCACCTTGTCACCCTCGGCTAGCGTGGAAGGTTGGTGTTGCTGCTCCGCGCCAGTCGAATCAGCTGTACCATTCTTCTTGCTGAGCAGTTTCGACATTTGCTCCTCGAGAAAGTTGAGCCGCTTCTGCGACTCTGACAGCGAGATCTCGACCTGGGCCAGCGAGTTCTTGTCCTTCAGCATGGCCTTCATGTTCTCGGCGCCCAGCTTGACCTTTTTCTCCACCGCGATCTTCTTTTCCAGCTCCACAATCTGAGCGTCCACCTTGTTCTACGAGAGTATGGGTAAGTGATGTGTTAGCCAGGGCCAGAGAAGATACAAGTGATGACCACGCACCATGATGTCGACAGCAGCTGGATGGAGATGGAGATAGAGATGGAGTAGGTGGTGTGGCGAGCGCGGCTACTGTAGAGTAGTACGGAAGTTGCAGACGTAGGAAGTCGCAGAGGATGCAAGCGTCTCACAGTATGTACTGAGTGTACTGCGTGAAGGCTCTTTATCGCGCACGGTGACTGAACTGCGTGAATGAGCGGCGGGCGATAATCCGAAACAGCAAACAGCTTTGCCGATTTGCTTCTCTGCTTATTAGTTTTCTTCTTTCTTTCCTGCTTTCTTTTTTTTTTTTTTTCTTTCCGTGTTTTCTTCTTTCCAATGAAGCTAAGACTATTTAAACTACAATGGACCAACAACCGCGACACGCATCCCCGTCTTTCTCACATGACTCGCTTCCAACCAGGGAGGAGCTGACGGCTCCACCAGCTGCCGGGTCATGCCACGAGATAGGCCAGCGCAGTATACGGTGTGCGATGGAGCATCCAGGCGACGATCGCTCAGTCTGCCAGCCGCTCTTTGACGCGTTCAAAGAGTGCAAGCGCAAATATGTACGTGACATCTGTTTGCTAGTGTGTGCATCAACTAAATTAGACGTTAAATAGTTGATACGGCGCGGTTCACTCGGTTCGTGGTGGCTGCAGTGATCAGTGTTCATATTTATAAATGTTATGTAATTTGTATGTGTATATTATCCGGCAGTGGCAGAAGAGAGCCGACTGATAAAGGCGTCAAACATGGCAGCATTAATGTCCGGGACAGCCGGCATGGCTGATGCGGAAATGTCGGCGGCAGTTGCCACAGGGAGCATTGTTCCATCGGCGCTGAATTGGATAAGAGGCAGAGCGGCCGTATTGGCGGCATCCAGTTCGTCCAGCGGCAACAGCTTGACTAGTTCGTAGGCTGAGCTCTGCCTGCGCTGATCGTCTGTGTCGGATGTCGCCCTCTGCGCCACAATGGATTCCAGAGCTTCGCGGTCTCGAGAGCGTGCTCTGGACTGACGAATTGGTTGGCTGGCGGTGGACAATCTGGCGTCGATACTCGTGCTAATGGACACGGAGCGGTTCTCTGAATGCTTCGACGACGTTGATGGTCGCCTTTCGTCGCGACTCGAAGCAGGAGGCAAGGTGCTGCTCCTGCCGCGGGAATCGGGATGCGGCGATCTCGTCGAGTGCGGTGGCGCTCGATGGTCGCTGCCGTATCTGCCGTACCTGTCGCCGTCATGTCTGTCGCCGCGATAAGATGATCTTGGTGGCGGCGGAGGGCCGAGAAACAAGCGCGACCCCTCGCAGTACGGCATGATGCTGACACGCGGCGACGATGCTCGTTTGAACAGCGACGTGCCACTTATTCTCTGCCACGAATGGAGTGTCAATACTTATGCAATTGAACGTGGCAGCCACGTGGTAGTTACCTGCACGGCCCTGGAAGCGCTCTCCTTGTCGGCGTAGTAAACATCGGCCATGTCCAGTCCCCAGCGCACATTCACCGCCACCACCCTGCCATACTCCGAAAATATGTCATACAGCGCACGCTCCGACACAGGCTCACTGCCCAGTGGTCGCACCACGCATTTTATCATAAAGTGCAGGTGCTGGCTGCGTAACAGTATTGGTGGAGAAGTTATAGTAGTGGATTACATACGGCGCGAGACAGGCGTGCAGCTCATTGCCATTGAACTGGGTGTATGCACGCTCTTGTATGGCAGTGATGGCCAGCGGTAGGGACTCCTGGCGTGGTGTCAATTATAGATGCACTCAGAGAGTTACATCGGTACACGTACAAAGCACACGACAGCGCACAGAGGTGAATCGGATCCATGGGGAGGTGTAGCCGATTCACGGTCACCGGCACGCGTCTCCTCACCCCGATATGATGGACGAAGGCGGCACGACACGGCATTCCCATTAAACATGCGCTCCACGTCCCCGCGCGCAGTTCCCCGCGGCAAGTTGTCCACCAACACCGTGTAGAATGGGGACAGCGATTTCCGGCTTGTATTGCTGTTACTATCTCCACCATTATTATGGTTGTTGGTGTGCGGTGGCCGGCCAGAGTATCCCTGAGGAGGAGGAGGAGGCAGCGGTGGCGGCGGTCCGTGTCCACGCGGCGCGCTTTCACGTCTGTGCGCGCTATTCATTGCGGTCTCGATCTTGTGATTATATACTTTGAAGTGGCACTGCAGACCATAAAGACACCGCCCACACCATCCACGCTTCTCATACATCTAATAAACACATACATAAGACACCATATTCATTCCCCGTGCATCAGACGGAAAACCTTGTGCACCGCCTGGCACACCACGGAAAAGTTGTACTCGAGCAGGGCGCGCTTGTCGCTGAATGAATCGGCGCGCAGCACACACACCAGCGCCAGTCCCTCCGTAGCCTGTCGCAGGTACAGTATCATGCCGTTGTTCAGCCGTATCACCGACGCAGACTTGTTATCGTATGGCATATATGTCGCCGCCGTTGCTGTTGTTGCTGTGGGTGATGTGGCTGTGCCAGATGCCGGTGGCAGAGATGACATTCGGAGGGATTCGGCGCGCGGTGTTGTTTCCGCTAGAGTCGGCACGGGACTGACCGCCGGTAATGCAGCTGCTGCTTTAACCGCGGGCGACCTGTCCACATGAGATTAATATAGTACGGACAGCAATACCGTATCATGCATACCCGTAGATGTAGCTGAGGTCCATCGTGACGTCAATCATGTCGCTGCACAGCTCATAGGTCTGCATGTCCACCGGGGTGCTGTCGGTGGCCACGTAGATCTTGCTCAGCACGTCAAACAGGAACGCCTTCTCCACCGCCGAGTGTGAGCACAGTATGTTCAGCAGGGTCTCCAGTGTGGGCAGTTGCGGTATCAGTTTCTGTATGACCTTGCTGAATGCTTCGAATATCGAGTGGTCGTAGATGCTGGTGAGGTAGAAGCTGAGCTGCACGGCGTCCATTCCAGCATCTGCCAGCTCGTCCGCCACCCGTGAATTGACATCTCGCTGTGTCTCTGTGGTGTTAGTGGAGCCATACAGCAAGTGCGCCTAGTATACAATATGCAGCGCGTACCGATCTTGTAGTCCTCGGAAAGCCCATCCACCTTGTGTAGAAACACCTCAAAGTGTATGTCGGGGTTGGCGCGGTATGCACGTGTCACCACGGTGTACAGCTTGGACAAGGCCTCGATGTAGTCGTCCTGCACGTCGATTACAAACACCAGGGCGCCCACGCCACCAAACACGCCGCCATCCCTGCGCATACATTTATGCATGTATGAGGACGCAGTAATCAGTACCTGTCGAACGACGGCTCATTGACCGCGTCCATCTGGCCGGGAATGTCCAGTATTTGGAAGCGCATGAAGGAGCTGTGCTGCGTGATGGTCTGCGTGCGCGCCGCCGAGCTGTCCAGAAAGAGCGTCTCGCTCGGAGACATCTTGTGAAAGACCACCTCGTGTATGGAGGATTTGCCACTCCTATGCACGTGTATGAGTGGGATGTACGTCGCGCTACTGGAAGGTGTGCATGCACGTGTCACCTCCGCAGCCCCATAAGAAGGATTTTCGTGCTGGCCATCGGTGTGTGGATTGTATTGTAGTAATCTATGTATCGTGTAAGTATGTATCACAGTGGACTAAAGCAGACCCAAAATTATTATGACAGCCAACGGACACATAGAGTATTTAGCGCCAATATTATATTTGCATTACTGGCAGAGCGGGATATTCGTTGCGTGTCTGTGTGTGTGTGTGTGTGTGTGTGCAGCAGTGCATATGGAGTTATGCCATTCAGGCCAGCGGCACTTCGCGCACCACAACTACGGGCACCTCCGAGTTGTGCACCACAAAGTCCGATACGCTGCCCATGAAGGAGCTGCACAGTGTGAATATATATATATATCTGTATTTATACAATATCCATACCGCTTGATGAGGCCAAGACCACGAGTGCCCATAACGATGGCCGCTGGACGCAGCTTCTCGGCATACTCGAGGATCTGGGTGCGCGGGTCACCCTTGACAATGACGGCCTCGGTCTGGATGTTGTCCGCCGAGCTCAGGCTGCTGGTGTACTGCGACATCAGCACGCGGGCCTGCTCCTCGACCTACGGCACCGTGAGTGGTGCAATATATATATATATATATATATACAGGGGCCATCGTATCAACTCACCTTTTGCTCATAGGCATGGATGGCCTCCGGTGGCCAGTCTGCGTACAAATATATATATCAGCACTTACACCAGCAGCAGCACAGTAGCAACACAGCAGCACAGTGGCAGCACACAACGACTACGCACTCTTCTGTCCCGGCTCCACCATCTGCGGCTCCAGCTTGTTGAAGTCCTTGGTGACGTGCAGCAGCATCACATGGTCGCCGCCGCGGAAAAAGTTCTCCGTGGCCCAGCGGAAGGCGTAGTTGGCGCACGAGGAGCCGTCAATGCAGACGATGACGTTGCGCGGCATTTTGTGAAGGTTGTTGTTGGGAGCTGTTGGAGTAAATATCAATCAATAATATCAATTGGAATTGTGCAAGAGTGAATCACCGGTTGCGTGCCTGTGTGTGAACAGTTTGCGAGAGTGTTCCGCGCGGCGCTTGATTGTTCTGGGCGCATCGACATGCGCGCATCTATATACTTTCTGTCAAATATATTCGCTGTAGAGTGATCGATAGAGTGATAAATATTATGTTATGCTTACAGTCAAAATATATTTGGCCGTATGTCGGGTGATTAAAATGTTATGCTATTTCATCGATGGCCATGCAGAGGTGTGGTGAACTTGTGGCAACAGTTAGTGATGACGAGAGTGGCACTATGCCACTCTTTTTGCCCTTTCTTGTCAGTATACTTATATTTACGCACCCTAGTGTTTATTAATGAATAGCTTGTAGATTATGTATGCAATAATACGATTGATGGAAGAGATTACATTGAACTACATATATACATACAATATACATTGAACTGACTTTATAATTTAAATTAGTTGATATTAAAGTGATATTTATTTAAGTGAAGTATGACTTAAGAGCTGTATTGTTGTAGTGCTTCATCTGAACACTACTGCACACTTGTACCTTATTTATACATATCTTGTCAAAAAAAATTATTTTATTCCGCTGAAACAGCCAAATGTGGCGCAATCAGTGCCCCTGGCAAAGTGCGTCAAATGCGGCGCAACCGCAACCGCTCTCCTTCACTCTGATACGCGCGTAATCACGAATCGCCACGATAATATGCTAACCACGGTTTTGGTCGCGGTACTTGCCACGCTCGCCACATGGCCACTGGCACTCGCCGGCGACAAGTCGCCCACCACTGTGCCTATGACGTGCGAGATCTGGCAGGGTTTTAGCATGGGCAGAGGTGGACAAAGTCGCGTGCACCGTAGCGAAGACGACACGACGCCGAAGAAGCGAATGGGAATTGTCGGCGGCAAGAGCTTTGACGTCTTTTGCGTACTGGAATCCCGGCCAGCTAGTCCGTTGAAATTCCGCATAAAGATCTTTCAAGATGGATGGTTATTCGGTAAAACATTACTGGACGAGTCGGAAATAGTGCAGGTCACGGAAAGGAATCTTAGGGCCGAATTGCGCGCTCCGCCACTTAAAAGCGGCGAAATTTATCTCCGCATTGAGCAGTATGACAGCGACGACTACCGTATTGGCTTCAAAGACTTGAAGCAAGATCATATGCGCCTGAAATTGACCAACCCGCTTGATAATGGTACGTGTGCGGCGTCTAGTAATATACTTGTGTGTGCATTAATCCACGTCTAGTATTTGATGGCGTCAAGGAAGCTTCGATGAAATCGATGTCGCGCAAGCTTGACAAGCTGAGTGATGCAATGCGCCGCATCAAGGCCAAAATGGAGCGCCTAGTCGCCAAAATGACCAAGGCGATGGAAAGCGGATTGAAGAAAACGGGTCTGGTTCTGAAACGAGTTACCGGTGGCGGCTACGAGTGCGTCAAGACTGTGGTGTCGGGCACGTGCTCGCTGGCCGCAAACGTCGTCCGTGGCTCCTATTTCGTGTTGAAGGAGGGGACAAAGACTGTGTTCAAGGCCGCCGTGGCCACTGTCAAGGGGCTGTGGTCCGCTGCCACGTACATCATGGGAGGAGTCTGGTCGGGAATCAAGGTTGTCAGCGGATACAACTTTGTTCGCGCCAAATTCGACATCATGTACAAGTACCTGCGTGACAGGAAGGACCGCGAGAATGGAGAGCGTGCAACTGCCGCCCATCCAGAGAGTGTTCAAGTTTCCTATGTGCCTGGCAAGTGCACAGAAATGACTCGAGGCGGAGATCATTCGAAAGCTATGAATGCGCTCCGCTTGGCACTGGAGAAAATCAAACAAAAGGGTCACAGCAGTGAGGCGATAATGAAGGTGATCTGGGAAAATTTTTGTGCCACAAACGTTGTGGTTCTCCCGGATTTCACTGATTTGGAAACCGTCCTTGCTAATGTATACCACAATGAAGATCTAAAGTGCAATAAGGACAGGGCACTCGAGTACGCGTGCGAAGTGGCTTGGAACGAATTTGGCATCAACATGGTCAGAGAGCTGAACGAGGTGGCAACACGACTGGAGCGTGACCGCACCCCTGCTCCAACATCCGGCGGCGCAAATACAATTAACGACGTGGATTAATCAAGAATAAATCAAAGCATAAGCGATTTTTTAAAAAAAACCTCATAACCTCCAATGACTAGATACAAACACTACACAGCCATTGCCATTGGCAACTTGCCGTGCGGGGCATAGCCCACAATCTCAAAGTCCTCCACGGACATTGCCAGCAGCGCCCGCAACCCCCCTCCCGGCTGCGTACGGATGCGTAGCCGTGGAAATGGGCGCGGCTCTCTGCCCACTTGAACGCGCATGGCGTCGACGTGGTTGGCGTAGACGTGTGCATCGCCCATGCAGTGGATAAATGTGCCAGGTCGCATGTTGCACACGTGTGCCAGCATGCGCGTGAGCAGCGCATACGAGGCAATGTTGAACGGGACACCCAGTCCGACATCGCATGAGCGCTGATACAGCTGGCATGACAAGGTCGACACCTCTTCACTGTCGTCCACGTAGAACTGGCAAAACATGTGACACGGCGGCAGGGCCATCTTTTGTAAGTCTGTGCACAGCGTCAATTAACATGACATATATGGTATTACATAGCACGTACATATATATATATATATATAAATATACATATTATAAGTATTCCATTGTAGGCAGACATGCAGATAATAGAGAGTAGCGCATATGCACGGACCGGCAGGGTTCCAGGCAGAGAGAATCAGCCGGCGGTCATGCGGCCGTGTTTGAATGGTGTCAATGAGGTCGGCAAGCTGGTCCACCCCGTGCCCCGTGTAGTCGGCATCGCAGTCCGTGTACCGCGCCCCGAAATGCCGCCACTGGAACCCGTACACGGGGCCCAGATCGCCCACCCGACGCCCAGTCAGCCCCACACTGTCCAGGTACTCGCGCGACCCGTTGCCGTCCCAGATGTGCACATTGCGCGCGGCCAGATGGGTGGCGTCCGTGTCGCCGCGCAGGAACCACAGCAGCTCCTCGGCCACCCCGCGGAAGAACACGCGCTTGGTGGTGAGCAGCGGGAATGAGAAGCCTTCGACGGCGCCGGCCTCAACGCCCAGATCGAAGCGGAGTTGGGGCGGCGCAAACAGAGACAGTGTGCCGGTGCCGGTGCGATCGTTGCGCACTTTGCCCCGCTGCAGTATGCACCTCACCAGCTCCAGGTACTGATGCTCCTCGTGAGCGCTCTGATCTGCGCCGGGCTGCTGTTGAGCAGCACTGTCTGCGGGAGGCTGCACTGCGCAGACATTGACGGTGGCAAATTCGGTGGCGGTCATGCTGTCAACACAGATATCGTTCTGCACTGTATTTAACGCATGCGTCCAGTTAATGTAATGTATAACGGTCACTCACTGTGGCCATTTACACAGTATAGTGTTCAGCTATTGGCGTTGCCAGGAAACAAAATAGCGTTTCTGTGTCCAATATAGCGCGCCGTTCTACCTGCGTATTCCACGGCTCACGCACATCGCAACTGGGACAAGTGCAGCGGGTGGTTGCCAGCATATGTCGATGTGATGATGGTTTGCCGTAAGGCGTCGGCAGTATGGATCTGCCAAGTGACCATGCAATGTGATGCGGACAGCTTTCTGGATGGCATAGAGAGAATTGTAAACACTTGATGGTCAACATCGCCCACGCCAGGTGTCTACACACTTCAAGCAATCTAACAAGACCTGACATTGAAAGGCAGGAGACACTTCCAACTTCCCACACCGTTGTGCTGTTGCACCACCAAATAAATATAATTACAAGCTTCCAACAGAAAATGTACATCAACGGTTACATCAACATGCTGGGCGTCATTGGATGTGCGGCACTGCTGCCAATACTAATGCTGACTGGCACCGATGCCATGCCGGCGCGTCGTGGATTGCATCTTTCGCGGTTGAATTGCGCTGGTGGTGGGCGGTGCTGGGGAAGCGGCGCAGCCAATGCAGTTATCGGCGACGACGCGCACCGCCATTCGTCACCTCATCGCGGAAGCCGTGCACATTCCCCTGGTGTCGCTGCACCAAATAATGATGCCACGCTATATGTCACCACCAGTGAAAACACACAAGATGGAGCGCGTGGTCAGCAAGAGGAAAAAGGAGCTGCAGAGGAGCAGCAAGCTGACGATCCAGCAGCTGGACATGCTTTGGAGGCCGATACTGTGATAGCCCGCTGTGATAGCCAGTCACCGCCGCCACAGCCTCGCCGTGGCCTTCGCACATCGTGCTCGTCGTCGTCATTTGACATCTGCTTTCCAGTGAGGAATGCAGCGGCAATGCGGCATGCAAGTGCGTCGCCCCCACGCAGCAAATCATCTATCCGGCCGTTGTATCGTTCCCTTTCGAGCGGTAATAACCTGCGGGCGCCAACCGGATATGGCAACCAAGACAGCTTGGACACTGTGGACCTGGGAGACTAGGGCACAGTCCGCAGCGTCAAGCTGTTCATCGCTGCCTGTCGGAACTTCTTACATTGACATTGATAGTACAATAGAACTAACTGTGCTTGCATGCTTGCCCGCTGTGCTCGGTAAAGTCACGGCACAGCCGTCTTCTTGTCAAAGAAATGCAGTAGTTCTGCATAGAGCATCGTTAAGCGATGTCTCTGTATACAGATAGCTGCAGCAAGGCAGACACATCTGCTCCGAGTGCACCTGGAACAGAGGCAATATGCCAGCTATACCGCGCGCCCAGCAATACATGGTATTAATTCATGGTAGTAATATCACTCCTTGTATTAAACAGACAGCACTTACGTAAGCTAAGCACGGAACCAACCGATACCGACGCCTCTTGTGCTGCGCCACTGCTGCGCCACCGCGACGCATAAAAGCCGGGTTCCCACGCGCGCAGTGGACGCACACTCTTTTGCGCGCAACGAAGAATATGTACAACAACGCCTCCATCAACCTGCTGGCCGTCGTTGGCTGTGTGGCACTGCTGCTACTAATGCTGACGGGCACCGATGCCATGCCAACTCCTATTGGCTGGCCGAACTGCCGTGGATGGCGCTGCTGGAGCCGCCGCGAAACCGCCGCACTTGACTCTGGTTCGCACCACAGCCATTCGTCGTTCCATTCATCGCGGCACGACTCGGTTGACCCCGCACTAGACAATTTCGCCCCGAAATACGTGATCACCGATGGACCACCAAACACTATTGTGGCTCTTGGACCGCAAGAAGAGCAAGCTGCAGTTGACGAGGCGGTCGCCGCGCTTTCGCGCAGCAGTTCATCATCATCTGGTGGTCGCAAATCGTCCCGCTCATCAAGCTCGTCGCCCCACTCGTCGTCGTATCACTCATCCCGTCACTCGTCGCCGCCGGGGACCCCCGTGCCATCTGACACCCGTGCACAAGCGGATGAGGAGCCTGAGGGCGCGTCGCGTGGTCTCGCGGAAGATAATACCGAAACGATGATTGCGGCCATGAATGCCAATACGGCAAATATTAATGCTCTACTAAATCACCGTGATGGCGAATCCGACGGAACCTCAGTAATTCGAGCTGCCAATGTTGGAGATGCCTATGACGAAGCCGCCCAAAACTTAGCCACTGACAGACGGCGCAGTCCCTCATTGTCCCGTGGTCGCAACTCGCGTCCCTCATCGCGAAGCCCGTCGCGCCACTCATCGAGTAGTTCTTCCAGCCACGATTCTCACGCAGCTTCTTCGGTACACACTCACCACGGTTCCACACGTACCTCTCCTCGCGGCGAGCGTCATGTGCCACTGGACGGGACGGACCCGGTTGCCCTAGCCGCTGCGGATGTTCTCGGTACCCCGTGGTATCTGGAGTCTACCGATCCCCAAGATGTCGCCGCGGACATCCAGGAGGGCAATGAAGCTATTAACGATGCAGTCCAGGAGGCCGCCGCAGAATTAGCGTTCTAATACGCATGACAATGAACCCCGCCAAACAGGATATAACAGCAGTGAGAGCAGAAATACATCTAATGACACTATTTAACTCGTGTTCTCTAATGCACTCTGATGCACTGCTTGCTTGCTGCACCGCCCTGGTGCTCTGTGCAGTCGCGGCCTCTCCGACTGCACGACACAGTCATCTACGCGTCAAGTGGGGGCCGTGGCGCGCGTGCAGCGGTGGTGGCACTGGCGCGGTCGTGTCGCCCAGTGATGCTGCACGTATGAAGAGCGCGTCAGATGACGAGCCGTATGCCGGCGATGTCCAGGCGCAGCAGCGAGAAGTTGCCGAGATTATTGACTATGGCCGGGATTTGCTCGGCGCGCTACAGGGACCTGGCAATCCTGATGATGAAAGCGAGTACGGCAACACGGATGTTCCAGCCAGGGAATTACTGGACAAGATGGTAGACGAGGAAGAGCGATATGCACAGAGTATAGTGCCGCGTGCACGCAGAAAAAGTTCGTTTCGCATTAATGGGGCTGCTCAAGATACACTGGACGGACTAATTGCACAGGAGCAGGCCATGCTTAAAGAACTGCCAGCGCCGCATCGACAATCCAAACCATCGTGGTGGCGGCGCAATGTGCGGTGGAGACCTCATAAATAGATACAGTGACCCATAGTATGTTCCATTTTAGATGAGTATGCGGCTGTGGATGCAAAGCAGTGCAGCATATGGCAACGCCGTTGATAGTAGCCGCCACATTTTCGCCATTCAAGCTCCGATCAGATCACGCCTGAATTCCCTTTAAAGTCCGCTTGAAGCCCCGATATCGGAGTATGAATTCGGAGATTGAAAAGGTATTCTAGAATGCTGCGCCACCACGGCTATAAAAGCCGGTCTTGCGGACCGTGTAGTCCTCACGCTTTCAACGACAACAACTACACTGAAGCAGCTTTTCCAAGAGCTTCCCAGCAACCAGACCGCCACACCACGAACATTAACAACAACAACAACATCAATGCGCACCACCATCGCCATGCTCGCTGTGATCAACAGCAGTGCACTATTGTTTGCATCTGTCGGCGCCGCACCCGCCTGGCCCTGGACCTGGTGCAGTGGGCTGGACTGTCGACGCGCCGCATACGTGATTGATCCCTCAACTACCGCCATTGACAATGGTGGTCAAGATGATGATGATACTGATCAAGGCCTCGCGGCTGCAGCACAACTGACCGCAGACATGGCCGCCATCCCCCAAGCAATCGTGATGGCACCGCCGGATGTATCTGCCGTCAGTGCCGTCAATGCAAACGCCGAAGCGGAGCAGGATGGCGATGAAGCTGATGACTCCGATGACGAAGGTGCAGAGACGGCAACCGACCAGAACAATGCCGGCGCAGTGACCGCGGCCGAAGTGGCGCAGAAATTCCGTGAAGCCGAAGCACAGCGCGAGCGGGAAGAAATCGAGGCGGCCGCCAAGCAAGCCGAGGCAACCAGACGCGCGGCGGCCGAGAAGGCTGCACGTGACCGCGAGGCCGCCATTCGCCAAGCCGAGGCCGTGCGACGTGCTGCACAGGAGCGGGAAGCACGGGAGCGTGAAGCAGCCGCGCGCGCAGCCATCGCCAAAGCAGACGCGCTGCGCCAGGCCGCGGAAGAAGAGGCGCGTCAGAAACGCATAGCAGCTGCAAAGGCGGCTGCTGCCGAGCGAGAGCGCCAGCAGCAGCGCAACGCCGCCATCGTGAACAGTGCCGTTGGTACCGCAGCGATTCTGGACTCGTACGACACGCCGCAGTCAACCAGCACCACCACGTCACAGCACCGTCACCATCACCATGCGGCGCCCAGTCCGGCCCCGTCGTCTTCGTCAAACTGCCACCACAGCCCGTCACCGGCATCGACGCATTACGGCGGATCGTCGTATGACCACTCGGCACCATGCTATGGCGGTGGCCACTCGCACGGTTCCTCCTCCTCCCACAGCCACTCGAATCCGTGGTCCTCCCCACATACGCACCATGATGGTTTTGGCGGGGGACACTGTCATTATGACGTTGGACACGGTCACCACGACTAGAGGTATTTAGCTCTCTATAGAGAGCTAAATAGCTAGAGCTAGATAGTGCATATATGCACAATCAGCCTGATCATCCTAAACAGCATAACAGCATAGCTCTGAACCATGCAAGCATAAATAAACATCGCATACATATATATTAAGTTTACTACTCCACTTCGACATATCACAACAATTTAATGGGCGCAGTGAGTTGACGCGGTGTGGATGCGAGTCAATTTAATGTGTGCGCAATGCTCAGCCATCAAAGAAAATCAAGCCACAATTTTCAACTTTCCAGACATACAGTCTTCCATGAATGTGGAACATATACATCGTACGACTTTTGCTAATTATGCATAAGGGCAGCCGCAGTAGCCCTCCATGTATTGCACATTAATATTATAGTGTCACACTATATATATATAGATATTTTTATATATGTATATATAGATAGATAGCATTCTAAGAAAACGTCCGCATAATGGAATGCAGCAGCAATAATGCCACATTCGACGGACCATATACAGACAGTCGCACTAATACTACTAAGCTAAAACTATGGCCATATTATAAATACGCAACACTGTCGACTGTGGCATTGTCGACGGGGGCACACCGCAACTCGACAGGAGTGCCGCATGATTGGCCAGAGCTGCATAATGGGCGCGTGGCAATTATTTCTTGCGCGCTTTCCTCAATTTCAAGTTCCGCCCTTCCATTATCGTACCGCTTTCACCGCCACCACTTGCACCAACAACAATAACAGTCTAGCAACTATGCTGGCATCGACACTTTTACCAATTGTCGCGTGCCTTGCCATGCTGGATACGGCGGTGGCCGTGCCGTGTCTGCCGTGGCTGTGCCGTGGAAGTGGTGCCGATGTGACCGAAGAGCAGCCCGTTGTCATTTCTCCGCTACCGCTCAAGGAGGAAACCTCAGTGCCGATCGGACAGCTCTATGAGAATGAGTTTGAATTGGCCAGACGAGTGCTGCAACAGGTGCAGCAAAATCCGGTTGGTGCAAACACGGGCACTGGTGATTCGTTGCCTTACCACGGCCTGGCTCGGTAGCACTCTCAATTACCGTCCGCTCCGTCGTCTGAGCATCAGCATTGGACTCCTGGCATATGGACTCCTGCACATGACGGCACTGGGGGAGCCCCACTTTCGCCGCGCAGTGCGTATCGCAAACACATTGAGAGATTGAATTGACCACCGGCATATTCTTATAGCAGTTCTTTCGGCAGGGCACAAAATGCCGCTGGCGAAGGCGTCTGCCTTGGCTGCTAATTATTCCGTGGATACTGCAGAAACGCGACAATAGAATCCTTCTTCTTCAAAATGATACGTTGCACGATTTGTTTCGCGCTTTTGTGCGCACTGGCTGCACAGCTCGCGTGTGCCGCGCCCGCCGGTAGCCATTCGCCGTCATGTGATACCTGTGATGGTTCACCGCCAAGGGTGATGTTGGCGCGACAACCCACGTTTATCGAATATCCGTCGGAACCAGCTCCATCGCGCGTACAAAGAGCGCGCACCGCGATCCGCGCGCTACTAATGTGGCCGCGGAGCTACTGGCAGTCTAAATCATCGTACAATGCAGCGCGTCATCATCACCGGAGTCAACTATAGATTTTACAGACGAAGAGATAGCGCGCTCGTTAGACGATATCATCGGTGGTGTCTGCCCCAGCAGCACAGCTAGATTAATGCGCCTATAGACCAACCAGCACGAATAGAGAGAGAGATCTACACTACAATACACACACTGTTGCCACTACTTATTATCACACTGCTGCAGGCGGGGCAAGACCGCGCAGCTGCACGTTGAACACGACCTCCTCCACCTTCTTGCAATCGTACTTCATCCCGTCAAACCGTTTGCGCAGCCCGTCATTCTTGAGTGTGAGCAGCTGGAATGCGCCGTGCATACGGCCCAGGAAGTGCGCCACCTTGGCCGGCCGCGCAAAGTCGCCCGCGATCACTGCGGTGACGGCCAGCCGCGCCAGTTCCGCCGACAGCGACACCAGTCCGTGCAGATAGTCTTCGACGGGGATGCGGAATGGATTATTTGGTGCTTGTACTGCTTGTTGTTCGTTGAGTGGTACTGCTGCTGCCTGCTCTTGTGTAGGAGTCTCCAACTGTAACTGAACCGTGGCGGCACCGTGCAACAGACGCGGTACGTCGCCCGGTGTCAGCACCCGGTCCTCCGTGCAATAGACAATCAGGGCGCACACGAAGCACACTTGTTGCACCTGCCGGCACCACATGTCGGCGTACCTGGGCTTGTTAGTGCATTGATTACCTATAGACGCCATTCGTGCCGGTAGAACTGGTCAGGAGGCACCGAGGCAGAGAGACGCCTCAGACTGGCAACTACTGCTGGCAACAACTTTGTCTGCAGCATTGGGTGCGTGGCCAGCTGTGGAAGCGCGATAGCGGTGCCCGTGGTCGGTGGCGCATGCATGCCACCCAGGTGTGTCAGGCAGAGACGCGTGTCGGCGTCCAGCCGCTGCACTATATCGCGTACTTGCTACGCATATATTAGTGTGAGTATATGTGGGTAGTGTGCGTGCAAGGCTGAGTAGACACGTACAACGCGCACGGCAGCATCGGCTTCCAGCGCGCCATTAATCTCCACTGCCAAGCATTCCATTTAACGTGTCTGACAGGGTTGTCAGCTGGCTGCCATGATTTATGCCAGGCTTGTATAAAGGCTAAATTTGGCAAGGTCGATCTACGATTATAACTTTTGTCATACAGCAGCCTTAACATGAATGTGCCAGTGAAGGAGATGAAGCGTTGAAAGTTTGTTCATACTGACGATATGTATGGATGTGTTATTCGGCAACAGATGTATAACGGCACAGGCGATCTATCACGGCACGTGTAACGGGTAATCTTGCATCAATCACACGGGCCGCTAGTTAGACCGCTAGGAGATCGTCACGAAACATTCAGTACAACATGGCATCGTTGTGGATCCGACTCAACGAAGATGGTGAGCCCGAAGAAATCGATATGTCTTCCATCCCCGGGAATTTGAACGCTTTGTCTCTGATCTCGTACGCCTGTTGAGTACGCGTCCCTTGCTCATTCGTGTCGATGCGATGCTTATCACCGTTCGTTCCTTCAACAACGTGTTCAGATACAGCGGCGATATGAACCTGGAGCATCTGGCTCCGATGACGACGGAGGATCAGCAGGCTATTGTCAAGTTTCCACTACCGCAGCAAGGCATGCAGTGCGCTTTTCTTTGTGATATATCATGCCGACTAATTTTGGGCAGATGTCCAGCGATTAACGTTGGAAGAGCGGCTGGCGAGTCTGGAAAAATACTTTGAGCGACCTGCCGCAGTTGCAAGGTCCTCGTTGAATCAGGGCCACATCAGGGACGAGGGTTATGAGGTGAAGAGCCATTACTGCCATCATGCACTGAAGGTTTGTCGTCTGACCCCATGCCGCCGCTTGAGTGGGACGATCGTGAAAAAGGCGCACAGCGGACAACTACATTCTTTACTTGTCGGCTCTATTGAAGCTCGAGAAGTTCATCCAGGTCATGGAACCATTTAGCAGCAACATGCTGGACAATGACAATTTCTGCATTCCTCTGAAAGGAACGACCGATGTTGTGTTCAGACCTGCTGGCTCGCAATGTGAAGTGATTGGCATTGGAGACGTAAAGCAAGTTGTGGACGAGTCGCACTGTGACCAGCTGCACGGCAAGCTGATCGAATCTCAAGTACCCCGAAGGCTTTTGGTGTGTTGTCGGATCTACGTGACAGGTGGGTCGTGGGCTGGATTGATCGTCGCACTGTCTATGAAGTCACGCATGAGCAGTACGACAATGTGTTGCCACTCCCTCGAAATACTGCAGTAGATTTTTTGCGCAAATGCTGTCTCGCGGCAGTGTTGGACATTGGTGACCGTTTGTTTCCGAATATGTTGGATGGTCTTTCAAATGAAGGTGTTAACGTAGATGCGAAATTTGCTTCTCGAGAGGCAGCGGTTGTCGAGAATGTTGAGAAATTTCTGATTCTGCAAGAATTCATCAAGGACGAGGAGTTCAACAGAGCCAAAACACTGGCCCTGCTGAACCTGAAGGACAGCTTTGATCCTTTGCCATTCAATATGTCATAAACGATGCTTTAAGCAGTTGGCTTCAGTCCCTGACTTTTTTGATTGCACGATTGTCCCCATCATCTAATGGAGACGCGCAGGGGTAATTGACGCGCACTCTTGAAAAGGAAAAAAAATATCACCAAAATATGCGCGTCCACTTTGCCGTCGTTGTTGCTGTTGCTGTTGCCCTGAGCTGCGCTGCACGAGTGCTGACTGCGCCCACTCATTCTGGAGGTCCTGGCACGACCTGGCAGTTAAGCGAGCCGGGCAATGCTGATCAAGTACACCATCGCAACCACGGCCGACACCGTTCATCTGCATACCACTTACTTTGGTCTGGCACGATAAAGGATGCGAGATATTGGCCTCGGTATGGGCGACCTGACCCGAAATGCGTTATTGTACGGCCGGTGATAACCTCGGACACACCAGTGATCAATGAAGGATACGATGCCAAAGCTGTGCTAGTAGCGGTGGCGAACTGTCTGAATAACTTATCAACAAGCGACGATGCCGGTGCCGCCATGGCCACTACCGCAGAATATGCCGATAATTAATGCTGATTACCGAAACCCACATCGAAGTACATGATGATACGATCCAGCTTCATAGTTGTTGTTTTTTTTTTAATTTATTTGTTTTCAAAGAGCGGAATGGAGTCCAGAGTACGTTCCAGCAGACTCTGCTCCGCTATGCGAACATTGAGCGCGTTGACAAGGTCTGTGGACGGGCTGTCCGACGCAAGCAATTCATTCCGCCACGCAATTGCATCCTGCACACCTGTCAACTTCTTGCCTTCACAAGTACCGCTGTACGCCGCCAGCCGATTACGGCAAATGGTCCGCATGGCCACAGCAACCAGATCTGGATGCATATCCGCCTTGCTATCATTGTGATGCAGTAGTGCAGTGGCCCAGTCACGCAACTGCTGCACCGCATCACTCTGCAGCCACCCATCGCTTTTAGCCAGCACCGCCTCGCCCAGCTCATCCAGCGCATCCATATCGGGCACAGCCAACAGCACGTACAGCAAACTGAGCATCCCGCTCTCGAAGCGGCCATCGGCATAAATGTGAAAGAACTCGAGCTCGTCACAACTGCTTTCAGCGTCATCATCAGTATGCATGCTCGCATTATCTTCATCGTCCTCCGAGCAATTATCAGCGACAACATTGCTGCAGTCACTGGATGCATCGCCACCTTCAGACCCGTCAGTGTCAGTGTCGGAGTCAATATCAGCATCGCTATTATGCCCATCAGTATCACCAACGGCACTGGAGACAATATCAGCCAGCTCGGCGGCAATGCAGCGCCACATCAGATGCCGGTCGGCGAGTGAATGGCGCCACTCCTCTGTCGCCACTGTGTGTGTCGACAGTGCTGAGAGAGCCTGGTCACAAGCGGCCAGCACCGCCTCTGCCGACACACTGACCACATCGTGCGGGTTGTTGCACGCGGTCTCTGTGAAGCCATAGTGCAGCAGCAGGTAGCCGGTCGAGTGCTGGCCGTACGTGTTGTACAGCTGCTCGCCTCTGGCCGCCGCCCTCACCAACACCATCTCCAGCGCGTCATCACGGGGCGCGCCGTCAGACACTGAAGACAAGCCATCGTCACCATCACCACCACCACCACCAGTGAGATGCACGTGCTCGGTGCCGGTGCGGTGGTTGAATGCATCGGCTAGCGGGACCATGGCGCCGCTGTGCTGCCCCGCGGAAAAGTTGTACTGCACCACGTCAAAGCTACGGGACGCCACCAGCGCCGAGGCATGCACGAACGCATCGAATGAAAAGTGGTGGGAAGACTGGGTCTGGGGGTGCGTGCCAAACAGGGCGGGGTGCGCCTGCAGCACGGGCACAATGCACTCGTCATAGTCGGCGCGGAGCAGGGACACGTCGGCCGTCAGCGCCTGCTCCATCTCGGTGCCGCGCAGCACCTGCTGGCACAGTGCGTGCATGGCAATGGATGTCTCACGATCGTCACGGGAAGACTTGTCTGTCAGCGCCGTATCTTTGGCAGCAGGAGAGCAGTGCCAGTAGAGCGGCAGACCGGGCACGGGGGACGGCAGCGACTGCAGATACCCCCACCATCGGGACTCTCGGCCCAGACTCTGCTCGTACATGAGTGCCAGCGCCAGTGCAATCGGGCCCCCGAGATCGCACGCGTCACCGTCACTGCTGGCATCACCATCTTGTACACCGCCGAACACGGGAGTGCTGCCCAGTGCACACGTCTCGCACGACAGACACGCCGCGATGGGTATGCGGCACAGAGATGCGGTACTCGCTGGAGATGCGTCGTCATCCCTGCTGTCAGTGCCACCACAGCCATTAACACCACCATTTCCACCGCCATCAACGCCACCGCTACCATTATCATTGTCGGCGGGCTGGATGGCGCGTGTGGCATACACACCAATTGAGGTGCGTGACGCGTCCGTGTACCGCACCTGCATCAGATCTTGGCGCCACTGAACGCCGGCATCCCGCAGCCACTTGAGCAGTGTCTCCAGCGTGTCACCGTTATCGATGTCATTTGCCGTGGTGGCACAGTCCTCCGTGGTGGTCATAATTGATTGAATATCGACAATTTGTTCCTCTCTATTGACTTCTCTGTGGAGAAGCTTCTCTACATGTAGAGCTGTAGAACCATCATTAACACGCATCTCCCTCTTACTGTATATATGGGTATATGTATGTATGTATTTATATCTTTGTGTCATTTTATCGTTTCACTGACAGATCAGCGTGTTTTGTGTAAAGATATAGATGGACATAAATGTTCATCTAGAGTTCACGCTCAGCGCATCCACAGCAAATATATGTATGTATAAGGCAAATTGCATGTATCATTATGGACAACTTCCACCAAGGAGAACTATATACTACACCCACATACCCACACACCCACACACGCCGACACACACACACCCACACCCACACACACACACACACACAGTATTACAATCAAGGGGCACCAACCGTCAAGCAGGAGACGAATCAGTCAGTCTGAAAAACGCGTCAAAATATTTTCTGAACGCGCAATGCACTTCTCTACCTCTGCCGCTGCGGCCATCGCGCTCTGCCTGCTGTCCATTCAGCCCGCGGTGTCCCTTCCTGGCAACTGCCTTGGTGGTTGGGGCTGCACTACCCATAGTGATGCAGCCATGGGTTACAATACCGCTGCATCGCCACTAACAACTGCCGAAATTACAGTGCCAGTCGGATCTGGTGCTGATCAACCTCCATCCGCCGGCACTGGTGGCACCAGCTATCCTGAAGAAGAAACTGGTGCTCTAAGTGGCGTGGCTGTTGCAGCTGCAAAACAGGACCGCAAGATTCGTCTATCGATTGAAATTCCTGAGGGTGGCAGCCAAGAGCATAGCAGAACGTCTAAGAGTAGCCACGGAAGTCACCACCCAAGTCAGAGCTCCGGTAGCCATTCGGGTGCCTCGAACAGAGTAGCGTCGCCCCCCGGTCATTTCGGCTCACCCAGCGCTCAGAAAATGCACGAGGACATCATGTCGGGGTCTGGTAGTAACGCCGAAAGCAGTTCGAGTTATAATTCGGATGTCCACAGTCCGTTGTTTTCAAGCCCTGGTGCGCAGGGCTCTTCTCAGCATATGAGAGCGGATTCTATGGCGGATGCTGCCGCCTTGAAGTTGGGTGACGCAGCACAAGACCAGGCTTACAAGATTTTGGTAGAACAATCAACCACTGAACCGCCAACAATTTACGGGATCAGAACTGTTTTAGTGCCCCGTGTCTCGTCATATCCACACAAAATCGATCCGCTGGCATTTCATAATGGACACTGGGTGGTGGGGGGCGAAGTTAAGTTTAGGCGCCGACAATCAGACAGTGGCAGCAGTGATGGCTCTCTTGAGCACGGACATGGACATGGTAGTGAAAGTAGTCACGGTTCTCGCTCCCCTAATAGCATACGCAATGGGTTTTTCGGTGGCAGCAGTGCAAGTAGCCAAGGCTCCGACATAATCGAGAACATTCTTGATGGTTGTGGCAGCAGGCACGGTTCTTCGAATGTCAGACGCAATACGGATAACAGACGCAATGCCTTTTTCGGTGGCAGTGGCGGCGGCAGCAGCAGCTCCGACAGCGACAATGGCAATGGCAATGCCAAGCCCAGCAGTGACGAGATCCGCCAACGCCCTCAACAGCGTCAACAGCGTTCAGAGCAAGCACAAGGTGGTGCAAATGCCGAGCAGCATGGAGCAGGCGCACATGCCCACCATGGCGCGGCACCCGGCGCCCATGCAACTAAAGCGGCAGTTCCCGGACACGCTGTGCACCCGCCACATGCAGGCGGCCACCATCCACCTCATGATCAGAGTGCGGCACTAGGCGCTGGTCATGGCCAACAGGGCCGGCAGGAAGCGCATGCCCATGCAGCCCAGGGACCGCACGCTGTTGGACTTGTGCCTGTGCCTGACCAACGTCACCAGCATTTAGGCGCAGGTTTACCAAACGGTCCGGCAGCTCAACGACCGCAGAACGACCATCCCGGACATCCTGGACACCACGGCGCTACTGGCAATGGTATGTGGCAACAATTGCAACCACCTGCACGACGCGTTGGGAATCAGCAGGGAGTCAATAATGGCGTAATGGCTGGACAGCGTGGCGGAGCAGGACTGGCGGGCATGCAACTGGAGGTCAGCGCGCAGTGAGAACAGGTAACCATACACCCGTCGGCGGAGCTCGTAGAGTTCAAACTGGCGGCGGAACTGGTGGAGGACCACGTACACCAGTTGGCGGAGCTGGTGGAAGACCACGTACACCTGTTGGACAGCTGGTGGAGGACCACGTACACCAGTTGGCGGAGCGGTGAAGCCACGTCACCAGTTGGCGGAGCGGTGAACCCGTACACCAGTTGGCGGTAGCACCACGTAGAGGTCAACCTGGCGTTGGAGCAGCCTTCGGTCGACGCCCTGCTGCAGCAGCATTTGGTCCACATCGTGCTGGAGGAGGTACACGCCCTGGTCAACGTGAGCACAGATGAGAATTTGGCGGGGGCGTCCCTACATACACGTTATGTTCACATACACATAAACGACTGACCTGTGCACCATCACATAATTTGCTATAATGCAGCGCCCATTGGTGTGATACATACATAGCTTTGTGCGTCTATGTATATATATATATATATATATATATATATAGACACATACAGTTAACTGGTAGTTCCAAGTAGTCCGCCAATCGGGCACTGTGGTCCCTTCTGGCTCTAAATACGCGCGCGCCATTTACAGATTTCACACACTCTGCCACCATGCGCATCCACCACCTCTACTATCTGGCAGCGGTGCTGCTGTTGGTTGTCGGCACTGTCAATGTTGATGCAGCGTGCACTAAGGCACAGATTGCAGCGTGCAGGAAGCAAAATTTGCCTTGCGTTGATGGCCTGGGAGGACCGCGATGCTCGGCTGTTGGAATCGGCTGTTTTAAAGATTCTCAATGCACGGCATATGACGCCAACCTTTGTTGCAAGAAACCAAGTGGTGCAAGCCAAGGTACCTGCCAAGGTAAAAACAAGTGCCAGTGACCGAGTGCTGCAGGGTATTGTTGTGGCATCAAATGACATCAATAAACATCTCGGCGATGTGTACATCGTGCAGTCGTCTACCATCACTGCATACCTAGGCTCTCGCATTGGCAGATGCATAATATATTGCAGATCTACATATGTATATATATATATATATATATATATATGTAGATCTGCATATGTATCGAGGCGTCCTGGACATAAGAATACAACAAATGAGCGAAACAGTGTCCACGCTGCCCGCCATGGCCGAGGAGCGCAGCACTCCCTCGCCGCAGGCTGCTGTTGCCGCTGTCATCCCGGCTGAAGATGCTGCCATGACTACTGCCACCACTGCTGCTACTGTGACACAACGCCCGGCACCAGTGGAGCAGCTGAAGTCGGACGCTCGCGGAGTGTCCATTCAGCCGGTATGTGTGGCCACTGTGCATGTGTCTGTGGACGTCACACTCACCCACGCACTGCAGGCCAAACCGGATTTGGAGTCTGCATTCCAGGATGCCAAGTCGTACCTAAAGTCCGTGGCATCGACGGGTGCCGACAGCCTCTACGACCACCTGACACAGGTGCTGGTGCGTGTGCTACAACAACGGCCCGCCAACGCCACTGGTGCGTAATCAAAGTACCAACAATGTGGACAGTGTTGTCATACGGCGGCTCTGTGTAGACATTATCGAACAAGTGTCGGCCGATGTGAAGCGGTTGAGTGTGCGGGCCGACGCTCACTCGTCCATGATTCCTCGAGTACGTCGGCTGTATCCAGAGTGTTCCTGTCTTACCTTCTGTGGCAGAATGTGCCCCGAGAGGATGACCAGAAGCTGCTGGACACGGTGAAGCTGTTGCAGGCGGCCGTGCGTGCCAAGGATGACATGAGCCAGCTGGTGGAGTCTGCGGCGTCCAATTCGCAGACTCTGGGCGGCGATCTGCCAGACATTATCGGCCTGTCGCATCTGTTTGAGGCGGCCGGGGTGCGTATAGTAGTTGTGTTAGTAGACGCCGCTTATATTCAACCTGCATTCAGGTCTCGTTCGGCGCCGAGGAGACGGTGCTGCTGTCACTGTCCATCAAGCAGCTGGCCGCCGATAAACACTTGACATCCGCGCGCTTCTTTGGCAAGGTGACTGGCACCGGCGGTGACTACTTTATTGTCGAGTCGGATGCGGTGCCGGCAGAGACAGACGCCGGTGAACAGCAACAGGCACAGCCTGATGGTGCCGCGGATAGTGTGCCTGTTGCGACACCTAGCGGCGATGTTGCGCCGGTGGCTGTGCCCGCGCCCGTCAAGGCCCCCGTGCCCAAGGTGGCTGCAGAACAAGCGGGTGTCGGTGCCAACAAGTTTGCCTATTGGGTCTGCTCGACCAGTACGTTGTCTGCTGGATATTACATATAATTACATTCACATCATCTCATTGACATACACAGTCGGCGGCAAGTGGACGCGTCTGCCCGATGTGCAGCCTCGATTCGTGCAGCAGGCACGCAACATTCGCAAGCTCTTTACCGGTGCTCTGGATGCCAAGGTGGCATATTATTGAACTGTGTATGAAACTGTGCTACAAGTAACTCTTTAGATTGTATCGTACCCGCCGTTTGACGGGCTGGAAGCGGATTATCTGCGCGCGCAGATTGCCAGGATATCTGCCGCCACTGTCATCAGCCCCGTTGGCTACTATCACGTGGATGAGCCCGGGGAGGATGGCGAACAAGAGGAAGAGGAACCATCAGCCGGTGCGTTGTAACAATGCCATTCACTGTACTGACGATCAGAGCACGCCGTGGCACTCAATGAAGAGTTCGAGTGGCCCGGGCATGACAATCTGCTGCAGCCCGAGAGCTGGGTGCACCATGTGGCGTACTTGCTGCCACAGGGACGCACCGCCTGGGTCCACCCGTACAAGGCCGACAACAATCAGGGCGCAGACGGCGATGAGCAGGGTGACGACGACGAGGATGGCGGCGATGAGCAGCAGCAAGCCGCCGCCGACGGGCTGCCTCCAGTGGAACCGGAAGTTGCCCCGGGTCTTTTGTTGCCCATTGCCGAGGACTCAGGCAAGTGGACATTCTATCATATTATTCATATAATTCCATTCGTACTGTAATATTGCATTAGCGGTGGACGACCAAGGCTGTCCGGCGTGGACTATACGGCTGGCCAGTGCGCTGGCTGTCCGCGCCCGGTACTCGCCGATAATGCTGCGATCGAACCGCTGGCCGGGCGCCGTCACCGTCGGCTTTGACCAAAAGTTTGCCAACATCTACGTGGGCAACGGGTTGAAGGATGGTACCGGGTTCACGGCGCCGCCACTGCTGCCCTTCCAGCAGGAATACTCGGGCGAACTACTGACGGAACAGCGTGAACCCACTGTCGCGGAGGAGCAGGAGTATGCCGAGCGTGTGCGGCAAGTTATGGTGGCACGCGAGGCCAGCAACGCCGCCAACGAGCAGGGCAGTGTGTTTGGCGACGATGCCGAGGCGAAAGGGAACAACGACGGCGAGGAGCAAGATGAGGAAGAGGAGGATGCCTAGCAGTGTGGATGAACTTGCCAGTGCGTGCGTGTGTTGTATAGTAAAAGTTTGGTGTCAATACCCGCATTTGCCACAATTTGTACAATTTACAGAATCTTTTGCATCAACACACGGTGCTCCACATTCTCCAGTTGGATGGTTCTGTCAGTATTAGGTAAAGTGTATACAGACTATATACACTCTGAGGACATGCTTACCCCCGGAGAAAGTCGGCGAATTCACGAACCATATCGCCTGTGCGGGGAACATACTCTTGCTCTACGGGACCAGAGTGCAGCTCCACCAGCCACCAGCCCTGATGCACAGGCACACCAGTCGACGCGTCCTCCACCAGCGGCTGTAACACAACAGTGTGTGAATAAATGTACCATATTGATACAGAACACGCACGCTGTACACGCGGGTTATCAGACTCTTTACGCCATAGTCCATGGACACGAATGCGTAGCCACGCTTGCCATAGTGGAACCACGGCGTGAACTGCATGGCCACCAGCCACGACTCCACGGCGTCCTGAGTACTGTCTCCACTTCCAGGTGTTCTACTACTACTACTACCTGTCGTCAGTGGCGGCTGGGTGATGGACGCGGTATCGTGAGGTGGTGTCTGAGAGCACGCATGGATGGCGACACTGTGCACGGAACGGACACTGCATCCCGTGGATGCCGTGGCACTCTTGGCCGGCTCGGCATTGCCCAGCTGCAGCAGGTGTTTCGTGCTGGCTCCACATGAAAGATGCTGTATCTCGGACTGCACCACGCGCACCACCGTGTCGGGATAGACTGCGGTGCCGTGTGTGAGAGTGTGCGAGATACTCACTACAGACCGAAATGCCTACCTGTTGGCGCGTGAAAAGCGCGTTCATGAAAGTGTACACGTGTCGGGGGACCGCACAGCGCCTCCAGCCGGTCCATGACAAGTTGGTGGTCGCGTGTGGCGCCGTACAGCGAGCACTGATACAGCGTGGTTCCTGCGCCGCCGCCGCCGCCGCCAAAACTTGCCATCGTGATCTGTCTGGTTGATGTGCACTGGCTGTAAATTCACTGTCAAAAAGTCTTGTATACAGCTACCGAAGCTCCTTACCGCTCACTGGGTTGTAATTGCAAAGCTTATACCACTCATACTTATATGCCGCGCATGCGCGTATGGTAGCATTATTGCAGACAATTTGACCTAACTAGTCACCACTAGAAAAAAAACCACGGCGATACAGAGCGTAGTAAGAACGCGATACAGAGCGTAGTAAGAAAATATGCACAGACGGGAGTCGAACCTGCCGCTGGCCGTCTGCGGGCAGCAACGTTACCACTGCACCACACCACGGCGATGGTCAGTAGTGGATCGCACGAAACAGCAATTTTATTCAATGTTACAAGGATGGATACAAGCAGACGTAATGATAATGTGTGTTTAGGTAACCGACTTCAAGGCCTTCCACTGTTTCGGAGTCCACTGCCTTCCCGACACGCCCATAAATTCATCAATCTCTTGATCTGATGCCACCAGCCAGCCATATTTCTTCCAGTCGTCAGCCGCTTTACCGCGAATCACATAACTTGATGTAAAGTTCTTGTTAATGCGCGACTTTGGTAGCTTGGCACCTTCTTTCAACTGATACCCGATAATATTTCTCCTACCCACTTTGTCCCATGCGACTACGATCACGTCGTAGCGCTCAAACATCGCGTTAGGCGGAACGTAAATGGCGATGTGCAACTTTAGACTCTGTGGCTTTGGTATCTTCTTTATGAAGTCGTCGACGTCTTTGACATCAGTCATGTATCCGTCAAATCCCTCGAACGGCCCATCATAAGATACAGTGTACTCGGGCATTTTCAAAAGAGCGAAACCGATCGCATCGAGATTGAATAAATCCACATCAAAGAGTCCAGTGAGACATCGGACGATCAACGTGATGACGAAAAGAGCCTCCCAACCATCGCCCGAGGATTCCTTTGCCCGTTCGAAGGCTCTGAATTGAGAAACAATGAGCTCGAGCCAGCGCTTAATCTCGGGGCTCAATGCGCCATCGATATCAGCGAAACAACTCAGGGCTTCAATCATATGGTACGGGATCCATTTGATTTTAAAATTGGTCCCATCGCGCGAGCTGTCCATCAATTGTAATAGCGGTTTCGGTATATTGCGGTATGCTCCAGTGATAAAGCTAGCCATTAATTGCCTGATACTTGTATTCGTGATAAGGCCCCCCGAGATACAATCGTTGATAGCCTTTGTACGTCTCCTTATTGGCTCGGCTTTCCTACGTGCCTGGTGTATCAAAGCCGGGATCGATCCGTAGTACAGTGCTTGGCGTGCCTTTAAGAGGGGCCAGTGGAAATTATCGATTGCCACTTTCAAATTCGGGATTAACGGCAGCTCTAGCAGAGAGACATTTCGATTACTAGAGGTCGCCATATAATCTGACAAGTTCGAGGCTGCAGAGAGCATATGGGACGAAAACAATAAATAGCGATTTTCGCTGGACAGAAAGTTGTCCTTGAGGAACTTTGCAACTCTGGTAGTAGCCGTGACACTTGACGACGATTGATTGACTGTTTCCACGTCTTTCAGACCTTCGAGCAAGTTAAGTTCGTCGATCAGCAGGACGCAAGGATGTTTGCCAAGCCATTTCAAGATTTGCTGGGAGCTCACGTCGATTAAAAAATCGTCCTCATCAGGCATGGCCGCAAACGCGATTCGGCGACAGAGAGCAGCGACGGGGTCAGCATTTTCCCACGGTTCCAATGAAGTTTTATCATTGAACGAAACGAAGATGATACTCGCCTCCGGCAGAGTGGTCTGTTTAAGCATCATAGCGATCTCCTTTAATGCACGTGTCTTGCCGCCTCGGCTGCAACGCACCAGGGCCATTGGCTCAACACGGGAGCTTCCATCAGAAGCCAAAAAATTTGTGCGAATCTCGGCAACGGCATCGACAAGCCAGTCTGGACGTGCGGTGAATGGCGGCGCATCACTTTCGATAGCTGGAGGCTGAACTTCACTGGGCTTAAGGAGCTTCGTCATGTCAAACGGCTTCAGGTCAGGCTCATCGTTGAGCCGACGCTTCTTCGAGCCTGCTGCTGATTAGAAAATTAAAATGAGCAATACGCTTACCCGTGCTTGCATGGAGTGCGTCGTTACTTGACATACCAGTGCTAAGGGGGCCGTCTGCAAAGAGTTAGCCGTTCTATGATGGATATGTGTTACTCACATTGCTGCGGTAGAGCAAACTTGACAATGTGAGGATTCTTCAATGTAGTCTGACCCAATGCCGATAATTTAACATCCAAATCGTACTGGTGCGAGTCGTCGGGAGAGTGGACGGTGACATCGCTCGCATCGACACCCTTCAGCTTGGGCTGGGTAGTGCAGAGGTATTGGACCAGATCCATGACGTCGCTCATACCGTCGATGTTGATGCGAACCGGCCCACCGCCGACGCTGTATCGAATCCACAGAGCTGCCATTTTGAAAACGAAATGAGAACGAGAAAGAGTGACGAGAAAAAAATTTCATCTTATCGGCGTTCTGATTGGTTGAATTTTGCAGCACGAACAATGGGCTCGTCACTATACATTAGTGGCTGCACAATTTGGAGGACCGGAGGACCGGAGTACTTCACTTGTGCAGCCAGCTCAGACTGCAGGAAATCACACGATGCTGTCCACTGAGAGTTGAGCAAATATAACGTGAGGCACCATTGAGAGTACCCTAGCCTTCTTCAATTGAAAATTTAACTTGCCGCCCTGATCGAGAAACAGAAGCAATTTGTCCACTCTTGGCGCGCGCGCAGTCTGGGGCAGGCTTGTCACAAGAACCAAAGCTGAAAGAAAAATACACGTTCTAGCACGTTCACAAGAACCAAAGCTGAAAAAAAAATACACGTACTAGCCTGAACAAACAAACCTGATGCGATTTCCTGCGGTCCGTCCTGTCTGCACAAGTCAATGGTCTCTGGCTGCTGGATCTGGTCGGACAAGTAGTCCGGGTCCAGTAACTATTCACTATCTAATCGAATCGAAATAAACCCCCTAGTACGTTTTAAATAGAATAAACCAAAACAAGCAAATTCCCCCACCGCTGCGTTCTGTTTCAAACAGAAAATGCTTGATGGCCATACACAACTATATTGTAACTATATTGTATATTGTATTGTATTGTATTGTATTGTATTATTGCTGGTGCTTATTATCGCGGTAAATAAAATGCTTGATGGCCATACACAACTATATTGTAACTATATTGTATATTGTATTGTATTGTATTGTATTGTATTATTGCTGGTGCTTATTATCGCGGTAAATAAAATGCTTGATGGCCATACACAACTATATTGTAACTATATTGTATATTGTATTGTATTGTATTGTATTGTATTGTATTGTATTATTGCTGGTGCTTATTATCGCGGTAAATATGCGTGGTAACTGGTATACGGGCGGTGCTGGTGCTGCGCCTTCATACTGTGCCCCTAGGGCCACTGCAGGAGCTGGTGCCAACGTATTTATTTTTCTGTTTGGAATAGAATAGAACAGGAAATAGACATAGCGGTGGAGATGCTCTTATTAGGTAAACTGCCATGCAAATGAACTGTATTATGAAAGAAGTGGCGTACAGCGCGACAAAACCCCCGCCATGTAAGCGTTTCTGTATTATGAAAGATCTTATTAGGTAAACTGCCATGCAAATGAGCGTTTCTGTATTATGAAAGATCTTATTAGGTAAACTGCCATGCAAATGAGCGTTTCTGTATTATGAAAGATCTTATTAGGTAAACTGCCATGCAAATGAGCGTTTCTGGAAGTTATTGGTAACCATGAAATGAGCGTTTCGTATTATGAAAGACCTTATAGGTACTGCATGCAAATGAGCGTTCGTATTATGAAAGATCTTAGGTAAACTGCCATGCAAATGAGCGTTTCTGTATTATGAAAGATCTTATTAGGTAAACTGCCATGCAAATGAGCGTTTCTGTATTATGAAAGACCTTATTAGAGTAAACTGCTACACGTAAACTGCAAATGAGCGTTTCTGTATTATGAAAGACCTTATTAGGTAAACTGCCATAAAGGAGCGTTCTGTATTATGAAAATGAAACATGCACGCATGTAAACTTCCAGGTAGCAATGAGCGTTTTGTATTATGAAAGACCTTATTAGGTAAACTGCCATGCAAATGAGCGTTTCTGTATTATGAAAGACCTTATTAGGTAAACTGCCATGCAAATGAGCGTTTCTGTATTATGAAAGACCTTATTAGGTAAACTGCCATGCAAATGAGCGTTTCTGTATTATGAAAGACCTTATTAGGTAAACTGCCATGCAAATGAGCGTTTCTGTATTATGAAAGATCTTATTAGGTAAACTGCCATGCAAATGAGCGTTTCTGTATTATGAAAGATCTTATTAGGTAAACTGCCATGCAAATGAACTGTATTATGAAAGTAGTGGCGTACAGCGCGACAAAACTCCGCCATGTAAGCGTTTAGAAGTACTATGAGATGTTTAGAAGCACTTGCGGTGCACGATCGACGGGCCCGACTCGTCGTACTCCTGCTTGCTGATCCACATCTGCTGGAAGGTGGACAGCGACGCCAGGATGGAGCCACCGATCCACACAGAGTACTTGCGCTCGGGCGGCGCCACAACCTTGATCTTCATGCTGGACGGGGCCAGGGCCGTGATCTCCTTCTGCATACGGTCGGCGATGCCGGGGTACATGGTGGTACCGCCCGACAGCACAATGTTGCCGTACAGGTCCTTGCGAATGTCCACGTCACACTTCATGATGGAGTTGTAGGTGGTCTCGTGCACACCGGCGGCTTCCATGCCCAGGAACGACGGCTGGAACAGAGCCTCGGGGCAGCGGAAACGCTCATTGCCAATGGTGATCACCTGGCCGTCGGGCAGCTCGTAGCTCTTCTCCAGCGAGCTGGACTGCGCGGCGGTCTGCATCTCCTGCTCAAAGTCCAGGGCGACGTAGCACAGCTTCTCCTTAATGTCGCGCACGATTTCACGCTCGGCCGTAGTGGTGAACGAGTAGCCACGCTCAGTCAGAATCTTCATCAGGTAGTCAGTCAGGTCACGGCCGGCCAAGTCCAGACGCAGAATGGCGTGCGGCAGTGCGTAACCCTCGTAGATGGGCACAGTGTGCGACACACCGTCACCAGAGTCCAGCACGATACCAGTGGTGCGTCCCGAGGCGTACAGCGACAGCACGGCCTGGATGGCCACGTAGAAGGCGGGCACATTGAACGTCTCAAACATGATCTGGGTCATCTTTTCGCGGTTGGCCTTGGGGTTGAGGGGGGCCTCAGTACACAGCACCGGGTGCTCCTCCGGGGCCACACGCAGCTCATTGTAAAAGGTGTGGTGCCAGATCTTTTCCATGTCGTCCCAGTTGGTCACGATGCCGTGCTCAATAGGGTACTATGTAATATAAGAGGTAAGCATAGAGGAACAAGCAGACAAGCACATAGTCCAACCTTCAGGGTGAGAATACCACGCTTGCTCTGGGCCTCATCGCCGACATAAGAGTCCTTCTGTCCCATGCCGACCATGACACCCTGGTGACGGGGTCGGCCAACAATGGATGGGAACACCTGGGTGGACAGAGTGTGAGTATATGGCAGAAGACAAGGTACCGACAGCACATACCGCGCGGGGCGCGTCGTCACCGGCGAAACCGGCCTTGCACATGCCGGAACCGTTGTCAATGACCAACTGCGTGGGTACATAAGTGATGTGTGTATGGTAAGAGCATGTAAAGACGTACTGCTGCTACTTCGTCTTCCATTTGAGTGTATGAGAAAGATTATAAGCGAGATAATCCGGAAAGAGAGAGAGAGAGAGAGAGCGAGAGAAGGAAAGAGGCGGCGTCGACCGACCGTTTTATACCCGCGAATGACGCCTCAATTTAGTATTGTGGCGGCGATTGGTCGCGAGCGGCCTTGATTGTCCTTCAGGGCGTCGATTTGCTGTTTGCGCTGTGCAATGACTGCTCGGGGCGCCCGTTGCCAGTCGCGTTGTCGCTGAATGATTATTATTACGATTGTACTTATTCATGCAGGGAAGATAGAATGGATAGAAGGGACGGTTGCTGCAGTTACATATCTTTGTCGATGATTATGCAGCTAATGTCCATGATCTCACAACGACATCTTTGTCTTAGTCAGTAACATAATTGATTATTAGATATAGAGACAGCCACCATTGAGTAACAACAGGAATGCCGACTTGAAACACATCTTGACTACATATCAAAGTATGGCCCACCCCATTGTAACTTTATCAATGCATTGCACTCTGAACAGATCTTATCTGCAATGAAGATGTAATAATATCAGTCTATAGCCGCCGTCCACATCTTGATGCACGCAGTTGATGAGATGAACTTACCGGATGCAATTACGGTTCATACAAGTATACATCTGTTCAGTTGATGTATACGTATTGCGATCAAATACTGTACTGCATAGGTATACATACACCAAGTGAATGTCAGACTATTCACTCTGTATGCAGGCAACTTTGAATAGATGATCAGCACGGACGGACAAACACGCAATTACAGACACATATATGCGCTACAGGTCAACGCGCTGCGCCGACAGGCTCAATGACGGCGCAGATGCACTGGCCGGCACCGTCACGTTTGAGGAGGCCGTGATGCAGGGACTGGCGCCCGATGGAGGCCTGTACGTGCCCGACACCATTCCGCGGCTGCCCGATACGTTCCTACGCGACTGGGCCTCGCTCGACTACTGCCAGCTGTGTATGCGCCTGTTCCCGCTATTCATTGGCGCGGAGGAGGTACCACCTGCGGATATGGAACAGCTGGTGCGCCGGAGCTATGCTGCCGGACAGTTCACACACCCCGATGTGACCCCCGTCGCTCGTCTGCCCGATGCACTGCACAGCCAGGCGGCTGCGGGTGGCGACCGCGGTCCCCTCTGGCTGCTGGAGCTGTACCACGGACCCACATTGGCGTTCAAGGATGTGGCGCTGCAACTGCTCGGCAACCTGTGGCTACTTTGAGTACTTTCTGCGCAGGCGGAATGAGAAGCTGCCGGCACACAGCCGCCGCCGTCTGACCGTCATTGGGGCCACCAGCGGCGACACTGGCGGCGCTGCCATCTACGGCCTGCGCGGCAAGCGTGACATTGACGTGTTCATACTGCACCCGCATGGCCGCGTCTCGCTGCTGCAGCGCGCGCAAATGTGCTCGGTGCCCGACGCCAACGTGCACAACATCGCCGTGGATGGCGGCGCCACGTTCGACGACTGCCAGACCGCCGTCAAGGCGCTCTTCATGGACAAGGAGTTGCGCGGCACGCACCAGCTGGGCGCCGTCAACAGCATCAACTGGGCGCGCATTCTGGCGCAGACAGTGTACTACTTTCAGGCGTACTTTGCCGCTGCGCGCGCCAATGGCTGGGATTTGACTACTGGGCGCGATAAGGCGCCCGAGGTGCGGTTCGCGGTGCCCACGGGTAACTTTGGCGACGTGCTGGCCGGCTACTATGCACGGGAACTCGGGTTGCCGGTGCAGCAGCTGCTTGTCGGCACAAACGCCAACGACATTCTGGATAGGTTCTTGCGCACGGGTGTCTACGCCAAGGCGGCCACAGTGCACGCCACACTCAGCCCCGCCATGGACATTCAGGTCAGCAGTAATTTTGAGCGTTTTCTGTGGCATTTGGTGTGCGAGGCTTTGCGCAGCCACTGCCCTGATGAGCGGGAGTTGCGGCGGCGAGCGTCCGCCTGCATATCGTCGTGGATGGCGCAGCTGGCCTCATCTGGAAAGTTCAGCGTGCTGGATGGACTGCCGAAAGAAGCTTTAGTAGATAGCGAGTCTGTTACAGTCGACCTGCTGGCGATGGCCCGGTCCTGCTTTGGCTCGCAGCGCTGCGACGACGCCACCACCTCACACATTATCCAGAGTGTGCATGGCGCTGCATTGGATGTCGGCATGCAGCACGGCCTGGTACTTGATCCGCATACGGCTGTTGGCGTGCACACTGCGCTCTCATTGCCATCGCCGCTGCCGACAATCTGCTTGGCCACGGCTCATCCGGCAAAGTTTCTGCACTCTGTCCTGCAGGCCGTCAAGCCGGAGCTGTGTCGCCACGCTTCTGAGGGCGCCGAGCAGATGATGCAGGTGGAGCGCGATGCATTACAGCATCCCGACACGCACCCGGTGCCCATTCCCGCGACCTTTGTCGGAATGCTGGACCGCCCGATGCGCGTTCAGCACTGCCCCGCCGATGCCGCCAAGCTGAAACAGTTGATTGTCGCCCAGCCTGCCACGCAGTAGAGCCTTTGCGTCTTTCTGTCTGTCATTGTTGTTGCATACGTGGTACTTATCACCAGGAGCTCACTACATTCGCGGCAACACACCCACAGCACACAGACTGAATGCAGTATATTGCCACACAATATTCGTTGATGTAACTATCGCTTCTTCTTCTTTGGCCGCAAATCATCGTCCGAGTCGGCATCGTCACCGCGCTTGCCACCGCGCATTTCCGCCTTGGCTCCGCGGCGCTCGTCCGCCCGGCGAGCCTTCCTCTCCAACTCGTCCCAGTCTTCACCGCTCTCATCCTCGCTGCCACCATCGTCCTCTGCCGCGCTCGACGACTCTTCACTCTCATCCACGCTCGACTCAGTCACCTCCTATATTAATGATTACAGACATAATCGAGACACAAACAATTAAACCAACGTCTGACGACTCGCTGCCTGACTCGCTGGCTTCATACTCGCTGGCAGACTCCTCTTCGGTCTCATCGCCGTCCTCGCCGCCCTCACCTTCGCCCATCAAGTTGGCCCAGCCGCCGTCCTCGTAGAAACCGGCCGGATCCTCATTTATGTTCTTCATGATGGCGCCCCAGTTAAGATTATACGGGCCCTCCATGAACAGAATGTCCACCGAGTCCAGCCATTCTTTGATGTTCTCCAGCTGGTTCATGGGGATGGAGTTTATCTGCACCGGCTGCCGCGAAAAGTCCTTGAGCACAAACACGATGTCAAAGTTCTTGAGGTGGAACTGCACGCGCTCCAGGTACGCAATCTCCACATCGGCCAGCGTCAGCACCAGGAACGGCGGGTCCGTCAGGTGCACCAGACACTCGGTGGTCGGTTGCAGGAACACGTTGCTACGCGACGGCACGCCGTTGAACCCCAGTTCACGGATGGGCACGTCCGCCTCCAGGAACCCGCTCACTTCATACACCTTCTCCGCGAACATCTTGAACTCCTTGTTGAGCTTCTGGCGACGGCGGCGCTCCTCCTGCTCAGCCATCAGCTCGTCCTCGTCGCCGTGGTGGAAGCGGCGGCGACGGTTGCTAGTCTCGTCGAATGCCGCTTCGGACGCCTCGCGCAGGAATTGGATGTCCTTGGTCTTCTTCTTGCCGACAATAATGGGGTTCTTTAGGTGGCAGTGCAGAATCACGTACAGCTCGTGGTCGCACGGTTGGAAGAACAGGTGCTTGATGTTGCTGAACAGCACATCCACCTTGTGGTCGCCGCGGATCGGGCGGTAGCGGAATCCATTGGTGTGGATCTGCAAGTCGCCCGGCAGTTTCTTGCCTTCCAGACTGGGGCGCACCGTGACCTCGGGCAGGATGGCGGCGGGCCGTTTGGCCTCTACCAACTGCTCCTGCTCCACCAGGTCGGCCATCTCGCGGCGCTGTGCTTCCTTTTTGGCCGTCTCACGCTTCATGTCGCCAATCTCCTTGTACAGTTCATTGTAGCGGATGAGGTCTGTGCTACGGAAAGTGAACGACCTGATGAACTGGGCGTTGGCGTCTTCGTACGGCAACACCTCGTCCTTCTTGGCAATCTGCCCAGGTGTGTTGAAGTTGAGGCGCAGATAGATGAATTCGCCTTCCTCGTTTTTGCTAATGTTCTTCAGAGTGGCCACATGGAACGGGACCGCCATGCCAAATATCGGCAAAATAATCGAGTCTGCACGCTTGTCCACCACGATTTTGTTATTCTTGATCTCGCGCGGCAGCAGCGTTTCTTTTTTGTAGCTCTCGAAGCGTCGGAAGAGCATGCGAGGAGTCTTTGAGACGGCTCCTCCATTCTCCGAGAAGCGCGCCAAGCCATCCTTGACTCGCTGTTGCAACAGTCCGCCCTGGTGTGCTCTCCTCTTCATTTCCTGGCTCTCTGCTTCATCACGGTTCTCATTGCGCAACTTGGTCTTCAGTATGGCAGATTTTCCGGTGCGTGTGGCAGGCAGCGGCTTCTCCTGCGGCTCCTCCTCCGCATCAGACTCCCCCTTGAAGAAGAAGGAAATGTCACCAAACTTTTTGCTTGCGTCCGTGATGAAAGATCCACCGCGCTCTCCCACCTGCACCGTGTCCACCAATAGCAGTGAGTACGTTTTAGACTGCTCGTCCGTGGCAGCTGGATTGGCCACATTCTGGAATCCGATCGACAAACTGACAGTCATGTCGTTGAGAAGCTCACGGTTAGACTTGGCGCCAATAACGTATGTGCCGTCTCGGAACTCGATTCCCGTCTGCAGCCGAATTAGGCCTTACTGCTTCGAACATCAACGACATACCACAAAGCCAATGCTCTTGATAAAGTTTCCTTCCAACTCTGGCCGCTTCTCCTTGACGTAATTTTGGGCAAATGTGTACAGCTGCTTGCACGTGACACCGTCCTTCATCTGGTCAACGACGGCAGCTTGCAGCTCCACAAGAAAGTTGTAGCACGATTCTTGCTCCTGAACAAGATTTTAGGTGTATACAGTTATCTTGTGGCGTTTAACACACCTTTGTCGGATCAATTAGGTATGTGCGACCCACGTTGGAGCAGTATGTACGGTAGCGCAACCCGAGCGAGCTAATAATGGTGCCAGGCGATAGATTCTTGTTACTCGACACGGCACTGGGCTTCAGATCGTACTCTCCACCACTTTGAATGATGGGCGTGTAACACCAGTCCAGCAGCTCCATATTGACCTGATGGTGAGGGGAGCGTAAATAGTTAGTCAACATACATCGGCGGGAAAGTTTAGCTTGGCACGGATCTTGTCCTCGAATACGGCATTTTCTACGCGGGCTGCCAATTTCTCGTGTGTAATTTTCTTTTCCTCGTCGACGATTGTCGCCATTTGGTCAACGAAATATTTTTGCATCACAATGGACGATAGCTTGCATGCGCTCTTGAGTGTTTTCTAAACCAACATTTACATAAGCATACACTTCAGCTTTAACATTGCAAGAGAGCATACCAGCTCATCGCTATCTTTAACTGCCAGCACAGTGCCCACGGCGGCCGAGATGTCCACCTCCTCGAGTTTCGCCTTGATGGTTTCATACTGAGCCATCCACTCTGCAATCACCTTGCCGCCAAACTTGTCTTTGGGAAAGACGCCAATTCGCGTCTGTATATGGAGGATGTAAGCTCTCTTGACAAGTACGTAAAAACATATTGTACATGTTTGGCGACTTGAGCGAGGAAGTCCTTCATGGCAGCACCTGTGGTGTCCTCTTTGGTGCGCTTGAATGTCTTTACTTCAATCGTGCGCCCCGGGTGAGCGTTCAGCTGCTCCAGGATTGTGGCTGCAAGAAGATGAATGCGTATAGCATGACCCTTGTGCAGCGTACCCTTTTTGGTGCTGCAGAGCGCATACACGGTGTTGGTGGTGAACAGGAGCAAAGTGTCCGGGAACTCGTAGCCAAACAGCCACGACTACAGGAAATAAGCTAGATACAGCAAAACCAGAGCCCAGAGTCTTACCTGTATGGAGATGCTCTTCTGGTAGGTGGGCGAATTCTCATCCGCGGTACCCACCGGCACCAGAATGCAGTCAGCGGCAGAGAAGGCGTCCGGATGTTCCTGCAGACGACATAACTACAGTGCTACATGTGCATACATGCAGTAGGTGCACACCTTCCAGTAGCGGACCAGGTTGCCAATGCGGCGGTGAAATGCCGGCGCGTCCAATTGAACCGTCGCCATGCAATGCTGATTGATTGCAAATACGAGACAACGCTCGAACTGGCATATTTACATATTGCGATGTCTGCCACACTGATTTGATATATGTATGGGTTGAATTGCATTGTAGTGTACTCGACCTTGAAGTGTAAATTGCACCGCTGTATCGCACCACTCTGCATACTGTAGAGAGATCGGGATTGGCTGCCGGTTGTGCGACCGTGCGACATTACAAATCGCTCATGCCATCTCCGGCTTCTTTCACTCTTATCTCGTCTGCGGCAAAATCACTTATATCTCTACCAAACTGTTGCCATACTCTTAAACACTGAACATTTTGTCCATGCTGCGCTGGACAGTCTTTACTGCAACAGTGTTGTTGGCATGCTCGGCCCAACAACAATATATCGTCGACATCCCCACTCCGCTCGCGTGGGAGGCCCGTTCTCCACGCGGATGGAACTCGGTCCACACTACAACAGCAGCAGCAGCATCACATCATCACCCCGGCTCGCAGTCCAGTAATATCACGTATCAAGGTGGCCGCGTCATTACCAGCGCTGCCAATATTCATTTGATCTTTTACGGCGACGAGTGGTTGACCAAGTCCAAGTCGAAACAGGAAGCCCTAACGCGGTTCATGAATGGCATCACCAAGACATCGTACGTGTGATATTAATGGTTGCATTGACAGAATTTTGTTAACTGATCACGATGCAGATGGTATGACACCACGCTGGACTTCACCGACAAGGACAACAACCATCCCAGTCGCAACATCAAGGTGGCCAGCACGTACAATCTGCACAGCACTAGCAAAGTCAAGCTGGACCGCTCGCTCAGTGACAAGAAGATTAGCAAAATTATTGCCGGCGTGATCAATGACAAGCATTTGCCGTATGAGGAGGATGGCCTATACTACTTGATATTCGATTCCACCGTCAAGGTGTGCGACAAAAATGTCTGCTTTGGCAAAGACTACTGCGGCTATCATTCCTGGTCGTGGGTGTCTAGCCAAAAGTATCTGTACGCAGTTCTGGGCGACCCCAGTAGAATTCCACACACCATGTGCGTTCTTTGGCCTTGGTCAAGTATTTACGTCTGACTGATGCGTAGGTGCGCAATGTCTGAGCCGGATGTGCACGAACACGGTCTAAATGCCATGGCGTCGGTGGCGGCGCATGAGCTGGTGAGTATTTCTATATATATATATATATATATATATATCATATTATTGACATGAATGGCGGACAGTCTGAATTGGTGACGGATCCCGAGTTTGATGCGTGGTTCGAAGTGCCTGCCGACTCCTGGACAGAGAATGCAGACAAGTGCCGTACGTATAAATTATACATTACACACGTCGTTTACTGACTCGCTTGCGTAGAATGGTATGCCGGGGTGACGAAGCAGGCGCCCGCATATAAGGGTCGCTCCGGTGTGTACAATGTCCGAGTGGGCAGCGACTATTATGTCATTCAGCAAAACTGGGACCTCGCGACAAACAAGTGCACGGAAAACATCTTCAAGCCGCCACGCGACCCCAAACCAAACACCGGCAAAGGCAGTGGCGGTGACAAGAAAAAGCCAAAGAAGAAGAAGAAGAAGAAGAATAAGCAGAAAGGCTCGAAGCAGTAGAACAAAATACAGCGGATTAAATACTTGGTGATTTTAGTAATTAGGTTCTAGCAGCATGTATGTCGCTTTAGACACCCACGGCACCGCAGATAGAGAACCAGGGGCACATAACTGGCTGTGCAGCGCGACCAGCAAAGCAGTAGCCAGGCACCTCAAACACGTCGTCCGCAGGTGGCACAGTTGTGTAATTATAGCTGGAGAACAGCTGGTCGTCGTTTGGCTACAAATGAAGTTACATAGATTAGAAAGAAGAGAGAATATGTATACATACCTGCTGAAAGATACGGCGCGGGATGCGCGTGTCAACTTCCTCCCAGTAGAGGTTGCTCTGCAGTCCCGGCTGATCCCACTTGTGGCACATGGTCTGCCCGCCTTGCGGCTCACCGGGACACTTCTCCGTCCCCAGATATTTGCTGCCCTTGAGCCAGTCACGGCGCATGGTACCGCATCCCTTTGCCGCCGAGCAGCAGTAGCAGCAGTACTGCTCCTCCGGGAACACTAGCCAGCGACGACCATCGCGCACCAAATGATTGCACTGGGTGTCTTTGCCGCCGCGGATGGTGCCACAGTAGCGATCGTAGCGGCCGTTGTCGCGCGTGACAAGCAGAGCCTGGCGCTGGGCGTCAAAGTAATACGATCCCTGCGTCTTGAACTCCAGTCCAATGGGAATCAGTCCGGATTTCTGCCGTGGTGTGATGAGTACACACATGTATCGACTGAAAAGTCTACCAATTACCTCTTCAAAAGTGGTGCGGAACGTGGTGGGCCAGATCGGGTCGGATGGACGCGACTCGAGCACGTGCTGCTGCTCACCGGCATGGTCGGCGTGCACGACAACCGCAGCCGCAATGCCAAGCACACACGTTGCAAGAATAGACTTCATTTGAGTGGGTGGTTGCTCTGAGTGATGGCAAGGCAAAGGTCAAATATATATATATATATATATTGTTGGATGTGGGAGAACGCCACCGGACATGGCCACCATGTCGTCACGATTTGTCAGCAGCCAGCGCCCGCATGACGCAATCAGCAGCACTGTTGGAACACACACAATGGCAGGGACAACGCGCCGATCTGTGACAGTCACCCAGCGCGGGAAAGCATCATGGGCGCCGCGTGATTGCTGGAAATGTTGCCGCGGATACGTGCTGATTCAACGCGCATAAAAGCGCGACACGTCCACGATACATCCACACCACTATTAATTAATATATCCTTATATAACACTAGCATGACCATGGGAATGCTAAAGAGAAGCCACGCAGTGCACGATCTGACCGCCATACCCGATGAAACACCAGTGTGGGCCACCACAACAATAACCGTGACAGTGGGCAACCAGGCGCCGGCATCGCCCACCGCTCCCTCATACACCGTCGAGTTTGACCCGTGCATCACGCTGCTGCAACTAAAGCGCAAGGTGGAGCCATTCGCTTACGCCGCCTATATCAACCGCGTGGAGCCGGTGCCCACGTCGGTCACCGCGCTCACACGCCTCGACACCAACGCGCGCAATGTGCAGTACTACGTGCGCACTAAATCACCCACATCAGCCTCCACGGACGGTGGCTTCAGCGACTATGACAGCGACCAGGAGAATGAGGGTGGGGTTGTGGGTGGCAGCACGGGACACAAACGATTTCTGGCTGCCATGACTCTCTCAATTATTCGCGGCGACGGCATCACCACGATAATGTCTGGCGACAACAAGCCCGTGTTCACACATGATTTCAGACAAGGCGACAAACTGCGGTGCCATATTGATACGTCGCGGTTGATCATGATATAGAATTGCAATGTGATCCCACCAAAATTATGACTCTATTTCGTACATTCTACTTTATAGATTCTTTTTTCGGCAAACTAGTTGCCAAAGCAATCAAACAAAACAGCAGACACCAGAAGAGAGTGAAACGCATTTGTTATGATGAAGAATATTCGACTCCGTCACGCTTTTACAGCGCGTGGTGTGGCAGCACTAATATTTGAAACGCCATGATTGGACAACAATCCAGCCAGTAGAAAGCGTTTCAGATTTATGTATTCTCGAAGTATCACGGGTACAAAGATATCAATAGTAGCGGTAAGAGATGAATTCATTGAATCGGTTACAGCAATCAACGTGCAGAAAACACAAATTATTGACGGCCAAGAATTTGGTCCAGCTTTGCGTGCAGTTGCTGCTCGCCGGCATTCTGCAACTCCACCAGTCTCAGAAGTGAGGCGGAAATCTGGTTTGCCGCAGCAGCAAATCTTTCAGCAGATGCAGATGCGGCATTCTGTGACAGCGAAATTTGCCGCATGAGCGCATCCATCTTGACGGCAAGACCATTCTCGTACTGCGCAGGCTTATCTTGTTCGCGGTCAATGAGCACTTTTAGCTGTTCCTCGATTGTGGAGAGATTTATGGCGGGCGCGCTGTTATAAGTCGTGCCACCATTTCCAATTCCTCGCTGCTCCAATGCACGCGTGATCTGCTCTTCCAGTGATTGTTCTTGCAGCAATGAGGAGGAGCCTCCGAAATCCACTTGGCTCAGTGCAGGTCGACCAGCACCGGAAGTCTTGCTTTCACGAGAGATCTGGGTGGACGCATCGTACTGCACGGCGGCGGCGACGTGCCGATCCGCTTCCATGCGCTTCACATACTTGACCATGTCCTTGAGCGATTTCTGTCTTAGCCGTTCCAGTTCATCGGTGTGCGCATGTTCAGCCGCGCGCAACTTGTCCTGCAAATCTTGGATTGCCTGCTTCAACCGCTCCTTCTCCTCGTCGTCAACTTGGACATTCTTCATAGGTTTCGCAGACTGTACTGGTCCACTCGAAATGCTGGATACATTATACTTTAACGGTGCAGGATGATCCTCCTCCTTGATGCGAGTAGTGATGCCACGCAATTCCTCGATCCAGTCAAGTGCACTGGCCTCCGTTTCATCGGCCAAATGTACGCTCTGACCATCATCCAGTGCCAGCTGGAATAGAAATCGTCGGTGTTGCCGACCACCCCACACCGGACCCGTGACCACGTTGACTTTCTGTGCGTCAACCGTGTGGGCCACTTGGCCGCTCTACTTTGGATGAGTCCAGTGATGAAAGAGAAATACCACCGACACATACATTGAAGTCCTTGTAAAAGATAAGGTTGCATTCACCGTTCGCCTGCTGCAACTGAGTGAATGAACTTTTCCAGAGCTACATAGCGATGTTACTCTAGGTATGTAAATCACATTGCCCACACACACCTTTAATTTCGTGCGACGATGCAGCCATCCCTCTTTGAGTATCTGTGATATAAATGTGTGTGCCGGTATAGTATATACTTGTCATACCTGGACGGCCTGCCCGTCACACTGTTCTGGACAGAGCAAATGTTCAAGGGAATTTCCGCCACGCGGCAAAGCCACTTCAATCGGCGACGCGGCTCTGGACATCTGCACACTGTTTCGCGCAGACTCCACCGGCGATGACGCCACGGATCGCGACGAGTGCCAGCCACGAGCGCCGAACGGGGTCACATGTCCCGAGCGAGATGCGCCCGCCATCTCACGCACCGTCCACGGCCGCTGCTGCCCACCTGTACGTCCATCATTGTTGGTGTTGTCGTCGTCGTAGCCGAAATTGCTGTCATAGCAATCATCATTGTCGTCGTCGTAATCGTCGTAGCAGCAGTAATCACTGCCGGTTATGGCGGTGTGGTCGGGATGGCGTGGTTGCGCGTCGCTGCACGGCGTCGACCGGCGGGATACCACGCTGCGGGTTTCGCTGCTGAACCGGTCACGCGTCTTGACCGCCAAGTACTGCTCCAGAGATGTCATCCGTTATGTTATGAAGGTGTGTGTATGTGTGTGTGTCTAGGCTGAAAGAATGTGTTTGTCACACGTGTGTGTGTATGTGTGTGCGGTGTGTGTGGGGAATGTGCGGGGTAATGCTCGCTGCTGGTTGTCAACCTCTCTTGCCGTTGCCATGGTGTTGTCATATTGATTGATTGATTTATTCATTAAACGTATCTAACCGGTCGGTCATGACGTTGCACCGTTGGTTGCCCGAGTGCGTGTTGACATATACAAAATATACTTCAGTTCACAGTGATGGACTCCATGCGGAGTAAAGCGGTGTGGTCAGCCATCGCACTGCGTGAAAAAGTTTGCAAGTACTGCTGCCGCTTGTGGATGTTGTAGTATCAGACGCAGCTCCAGCGTGAATATGCCGAGTTGAGCCAGGTTGTCACGGAGTTGAGCACGTTCCGCCTGTCGAGAGGTGTTGTCATATGGACTACAGAACATAAATATGTGTGGTGTATAACATGCTGAACAAATATTTATACACACACTTTATATGTAAGTGTCAAGGTGAAGGGAACTTAAGCGCTGTTTCGGCAATCACACACCCCATCAAAACACCGCCGACAAATGCTGTTGCCATTACTGCTGGCAGCGCTTACAAGCGTGGCACTGGCAGACATTGCGGTGCATCCCGCGGACGGCGTCTACAACCTGGACGAAGTGCTGCACAACCTGCGCGCCGTGGATGCCAGTGCTGACGCAGTGTCCAGCATTGCCGCAGTCGCCGCCCTGTTTGGCGAGCGTGACAATGACCACGTGGACACAAAGTGTGTGCACGCCGTGCTGGCCAGTGCCAAGCAAGCCGGTGTGGCTCTCCAGCTGCCCACCCATCGTCTTCGGCTGCAGTCCTACGATGATGGCCACAATGGTGGTGCTGCTGGTGACAGTGATGATGGCAGTGACGGTGACCTGCGGGGGGATGGACGCCGCCGCAGCACCGTCAAGGCTCGACTAGGCAAGGTGGACGTGGCGGTGTTTCTGCGCGTGCTGCACTCGCTGACAGCCGGCTCCGGCACCCATGACCGGCGCGATGTGGAGTTCCGTGCGACACCGCTGCTAATGCTGACGGAACGCGGTGGCACTGGCACCGCCTCCCAATGCAACCATAATGCAGCGAGAATCCTGGCTGATATCGCAAGATGGTGCGACTGTGGCCCCGCTGCACTCGCGCACCCAAGTGGTCAGTCGGCAGCGGCCGTGCCTGGACCGACTGTCCGTGGCGCTAATTGCCACCCAGCTGGTGGCCACTGGCCGCACTGTCGGCTTTGTGCCCGTGCTGGACTCGTTCAGATGCCGAGTGCCGGTCGGTATCACATCGCTGGTCGTGCCGGCACTGAGTGACATGGAAGAGCGCTTCTCGGCGGCGCAAAAGAGTATCAGGCACTTGCCGAAACGGTGGCGCCGTCGTCCCGTGGCATTCGATGTGGATTTTGTGGCCACAGAGGCGAAATCACCGGCGGGACACAAACACTTTAATGCGGCACTGGATGCGCTGGCTGGACAGTGTGATGTGGCTGTTATGCGGTTTATGCGGTCGGTGCTGGTGCAGACATTGCTTGCAGCGGAGGCGCTGTTTGAAGCGTGCTCTGGCGATTGTGCCGGAGTAGCCATGGATGCCGTCGCTGAAAGTATTTGGCTAACAGCTGCCGACATTGACCGTGATTATGCCGGCACAGAGTGTCTCTATAATGACACCGCATTTTCGCTGGAGGAGCATCAGCGACCGACTGTTTGGCTGTTTGACCGCGGCGGCCACAGTTCAGGGAACACAACGCAGATTGCACTGCCAGCTTCGTGGACACGCGGCCAACTGGTCCAGATCGATCTGCTGGCCGCATCAACGCCGCCAGTCAGCACACGGGCACATCTATCTTCCGAGACACGCCAACCGTTTGCCATGCAGTGGTACCAGTCAGTGGTGAAGGAGTTGTTGCACTGGACACGCAGCACCTCTTTGGCCTCCATGCCGCTCACTCTCGCCTATCTGGAGTCTGCCATCTCGCTTGTGGACGCGGAGTCTGTATTTTCCCGGCACTGTGCCGACGCTGACGCTGAATCCACGAATGCATTGTTCCTTCAGCTGACCTTTAATTAGAGTTATCTTGTTGTCAACATACATTTATCATGTATATTAATGCCGACTGACAGCTATATGTGCATGTTATACAAGTATGCTTATGGATGTATTAGTGTCAATGAGTGTCAGCGCCTCACACGAAAGTCTCGGCGGTCAAGCGGCTCGTCAGAGTAGCGTCGGCCGCGGCTGTGACTACGACTGCGGCGACCAGCCGGGGAATGACGCCGGCTGCGAGGCGGGGAGCGCGATCTGCGACTGTCTCGGGATACGTCTGACCGCGTGTATGACGATGCTCTCGACGATGCAGACACGGATCGGCTGCGACTAGTACGACCAACAGCAGCACGGCGCTTCTCCCGAGATCCCGCCACTGACCGTCTTCCGCGGTTATTGGCGCGATGAGATGATCGTCGTGGACTCGACACGGATGACCGTGAAGCTGCGCGCGAGGAGGTGGCTGAAGACACTGATCGCCGTCGTCGGCGTCGTTGTTCCCGTTTCAGCCGGCGCTCTCGACGCTCCCGGCGCCGCACTTCACGCGCCATCCGCCGTTCGGCACGTTCACGGTCACGTTGTCGCTTCTGTCGCGCCTCCTCTTCCTGCAGCCGGCGCTCCGCCTCGACTGAAGGGTCAAAGGATTCGCCTTCACGGTAGGTGCTTCTGATGCGCAGTGCCTGGGCCATGCGCGCGTTCTCTGCCTGCTTTGCCGCTGCCATCTGGTGCGTCTCTCCGGATGCATCCAGCTTGTTTTCCACTTGATGCTGCTGTTGCTGCTGCTCGTCACTGCGTGAATGCATGCGTGAGTATGAACTAGTGCACGAATTGCAAGCCACATACATGCTGGCCATCAGCTCGGCCTTGAGGGCGGCCACCTTGGACTCTATTTCCGCCGCACTGCTCTCCCCCTTGCGCACCAGCATCTCGCGCAACTGCTCGCACTTTAGCGCCACCTGCCGCTTGCGTTCATGCCGTAGAATCTCCATATTGGGCTGGCGGTCGGTGTAGAAGCCGTCTGCAGCGCCTGAACCGGCAACACCCATACCGTAGTGTGCAGCAGCACCAGAGCGTACGGGTGCACGCACGGCAGACGGCACGTAGGACAGGTTGCGCTGCACGTAGCCATTGGTGGAGGAGCCGCGCGGTGTGCTCAGCCCGATTCCGTTGTATGACATGGGCCAATGGGTGTGTAGTGAATGGGTGTAATTGCGAGTGCAAGATCACAATACAGTAAATCGCATGCAGTCAACGTATTTGAACAGTAAAATGCTCAATGCTCATATGTAAGCTGCAAGGTGACGCACATATGTATATGGGCAAGAGTTAAACGCGTTTATATCACTGTGAACGTATGCTCAAACCCAGTCTGGTGTGCAACGCTGTTCTTCCCACTCACAGAGAGGATTGTCGCCAATGGTGGTTTGATTATTGGTGAGACACGTGCGAGCGTCGGTATTTGCATTGCACAGCGCTTCGAAGCGTACTAGCTGCCCGGGGTGCAAGCTGAACGAGCACTTTTGATCATCCCAGCGGCACCACACTTTGGTTTTGGGTCCATCGCAGTCGGTCTGGTTGGCCAGCGTGTGGCAAAAGTTGTTGTACCGTTCTATTGACGCCAGGGTGCCCAATAGTGGCGACGAATACGCGATCAGAGCCAGCACAGCGGCGGCAATGACGGCCGCATATCCCAGCAAGGGTGAATGCATCGTCGTTGATGTAAAATGTGAAATCAGGTTAAAAGTGGCGCGCTTCTGATCAAGGGAGGATTTGGCGTGCGGTGATTGGCTGCTTGTGAAGGCCCATATTTAATATCATCAACTGCATTTCACAGCTCTGGTACACTACTGCAATGACAACACTGCGGCCGTTCGTGGCTGATGACTTGTTCCGCTTCAACAACGTCAACTTGGACCCGCTCACTGAGACGGTGCGTTCACACATGCATGTATATATATAATGGATCGCTCGCATCATCATTGACCACCAATAGTACAACCTCTCCTTCTACTTGTCATACCTGGCCAGGTGGCCCGACTACTTTTCCACCGCGGTGGCACCGGATGGCACCGTTATGGGATACGGTGCGCTAAGAATACGCGCAAATGTACATGCATATCTGATTATCGCCACGGTAGTGATGGGCAAAGCAGAGGGAGTGGGAGAGGAGTGGCACGGGCACGTCACGGCGCTGACGGTGTCGCCCGAGTACCGGCGCCTGGGACTAGCCAGCCAGTTGATGCACGTGCTGGAGGAAGTATCAGAGAAGACGTAAGTTGCCATCGATCCATTCATACTGAAGACTTAGTGACTCAATGGATATACTCAATAATGGTGATTTATGCAGGTACAATGGCTACTTTGTGGACTTGTATGTGCGCGTGTCCAACAAGGTGGCGGTGCAAATGTATGAGAAGTTTGGCTATTCCGTCTATCGACGCGTCATTGACTACTACACTGGCACCACTGGTCAGGAAGATGCATTCGGTACGTGACTTATCATCAATACATCTGTTCAGTATATATGTATTGTCTTTGCGTGATATCTACACGGTATGCCACATATACATATATTGAACTAATATGCGCATTGGGATAGATATGCGCAAAGCTTTGCCACGGGATCGCCTTAAAAAGTCTATAATACCGCTGCCGCACCCCGTGCACGCCAGCCAAGTATCATAGTAGTAGTGACTAATGAATAATACCAGGGCAATACATATACAGTATTCACTGTATACAGTGCACAGAAATTAAGAGCAAGTGTCAATGGCCGTCAAGGATCACAGCGCGCCAAGTGGTGGTGGTGGCTGTCGCAATGCAATTAATTTCAATGGCGCCGCCGTCTGCACCGCCCACACTTCACCGCCATGCACATTGGGAAACCGGCGCGTGCCACACCCATGCGCCCGCTGGACGCGCACATCCTGCCGTGGAATGGTGGCACGGTGGCGCCGCAATCAGCGGCCTCACTTGCAGTGTCCGGACCGCACCCCAGACACCGCCGCCCCGCAGTGTTCACGGCCAACGCGCAGCCAGACGTGATGCTGGCGCCCTCAGTAGCAGTTCATCACCGCGACCGGCACAGCGACGGTTTGCTGGTGCGCAAGATGCAGCAGTGTTTTGCGCTGGATGAGCGCGGCGGGCACGTGGCGTCGCAGCACCCGCTGGCGTACATGTACGTGCCGTGCCTGCTGGACCGGGCGGATGAGTGCGCGCCGCCTCTGCCACCGCCCAACCCGCCAAACAGTCCCGTGCTGGGTGTTGTCAGCAGTGAGGTGCTGTCTACTCCGCCGTGTGACGCCACACCCACAGCCGGCGGGTACATGTACCGCCGTGATGACAGTGCGAGCGGCGGGGTGTCGACTGTGGCACCGAGTGCCGTGGCACCCCACGCACCCCTCCACCTCTCCGGCGTACAGCGAACTGACCGGCACACCGCCACCACAGCGGCTGGCCACATATTGGACGACCTGTTCATGTCGCTGGTGTGCTCCCACGCCCATGACATTGTCGCTAAGGAAACAGTGAGCGCCAGCGGTGGTGGCAGTGTGAAGCAGGAGCCTGCTGGTGTGGTGCCTGCGGTGACACTGCGCCGCTCTCCCCTCGACGACGACCAAGATGACAGCATTGACGGCGCCGAGGACACTTTGCAGCCACGCACTGTTGCCGCGGGTGGCCAAGACCGTCACGGTGAGGTGACAGAGAACCGCCGCCGCAATGCACACGCCCGGCACACCCACGCACTCAACAGCGACGACAGCAACAGCAGTCGCAGTACAAGTACTCACAGTAGCAGCAGCAGCAGCGCTACTCCCAGTATCGGCAGCACCTACTCCCTGGACCTGGTGGAATTGCCGCGCCCCGTGCCAGCCACTTATTTGCCGCACAGGCCACCGCGGGCAGATGTGTCGTGGCGTCCCAAGGCTGCCAACTCAAGTGTATCGCCGGGGGAGCGCGCGGCAGCCCGGGCGCGTAAACGTGCCCGTCGCCACCTCTCACTGGTGGCCACGCACTGCAGTAACGACGCGTGTGGGGCCTCCACGTCGCCCACGTGGCGCTACCTGCACGACGACCAGCACCACACCGCGCCGTACTGTAACGCGTGCAAACTGTACTATGACGTGCATGGCCGGCACCGGCCGGCGTATCTGTGTGCAATGCCGCGCAAGGTGTGCCGGCTGCAGGACATTGCGCCGGACAGGCGAGTGTGCAGCACCTGCTCCATCACAGAGACGCCAGTGTGGCGCTTTGTCGACGAGAAGCTGTTCTGCAACCGGTGCGGCCAGGCTGCCAAGCGCGCCCAACTGCGGCGGGACGTGAACTGACATCTGTGTACATACATTGTAATATAACATGCATACACCATGCATATGAATGCCGCTGCAAGCATCATCAATATATATATATATATATATATGTGTGTGTGTGTGTGTGTGTGTGTGTGTGTGTGTTATGCAATGGATGTTTTGCAATCTGTCGTATGCCAGCACGACAGAGCTCAGGCTGCCTCACCGTCAGCGGGACGGTCCATCCCCGCACGTTGCGGAGCTGCTGCTTCTGTGCTATCTGTTTCCGCTGCCGACCTGTCTTCAGCCGCTGGTCGGCACACCAGGCGTCTGACACGCCCGAACAACGATTGCCACGAGCATCTGACATCTTGATCATCGTTGCTTGCCGTGAATTGGGCAGAGGTCAACATTGCAGCACTGGACGCGATAGTCCGTACATTTGCCTTCATCGTCGCTATCATAATCGCAGCAGCCCGCGCCAATGCCGCAACCAGATAGCGATTTGTACGCGGCCACCGAGAAGCAGCAGCACAGGAGTAGATCTGGATTTCTGAGTTTCCGCATCCAACCCTACAGCCACACTGGCAGGTATCGTCATGGACATTGCCATCTGTACGCTCGCAGCCGCCGCCATCTTCATCGCATTCTGAGCATGACAGTACCACGTGACTCCACAATGCAGCGCACAGCAGCAGAGCCAGAGACACCTTTAAAAGATTACTTTTTGCCCGCTTTGCACTCTGCGCTACGATAGGGGCATAAGAGGTCGAGTTTAATGAAGTCGACCATACAAATATGAGGAGATCGCATTTGTATAATACAACATCATCTTGCACTTTGGATGAGAAGCATCGGTGCGGTCAAGCTGCCAACTGAGGTTTGACTCTGGTTCCATATCTTAATAGCTGGAAGACGAATTTATAGTACTTGGATGTATTTCAGTCTCTTTAAGAGCAGGTGGTGTGTTACCAGTCTCAGGCTACATTATCGACGGTAATATGGGGAACTCGAATTATGCGAGTAACTTGAGGTGCCGCTGCTGCAGTTTGTTCTGCTCCTTCCTCCGGCACGTCTTCAACGGCTGGACGGCAAAATAAGCGTCTGACGCGCCCGAAAAATGATTGCCACGTGCATTCATCGCTTTCCACCATGTAATTGCAGCAATGGGCGTAACAATGCAGGCCATCTTCGCCACAAAAGGCACAGGCAGCTCCACAACTTGGAAGCGACTCGACCGCATCGCGCCCAACGCAACAGCAAATGCATACGTCTTCATCCTTAAAATTTCCGATTCCAATACCTCCACAGTCATCACAGTCTCCTTCTTCGCAGTCGTATACGCATGATAGCGCCATGTGGCACCACAATGCAGCGCCCAGCAGCAGGGCCAGTGACAATTTCGACGCGATCATATTTGCGCGGTTTGCACTCTGCGATGGCCCCCTGTCAGCTAGTGGTAAAAATACTTAATGCGTAACAGAATGTTGAGCAGTGCGTTAGTTCACGTAGAATACGCAACCATCATCATTAAAAGGTACTGCAAGCGGGTGTGCAGCATCAAAGAGATGTTAAGGTTCGGCAACCTGTGCGGTCACACTACCACGCGTGCCAACTGCGGCGTAACTCGATGACAGTGTACAAGTTTTACGTTGTACATAGATTGAATGTCATTGCATGCAACTTGTATCTATTGCTGACTGTTGCAGCAATAGATACAATTATGTATAACATGTCTAACATGTTACAAACAATTATGTATATGCGCACACCGTTTGTGCGCTTTTAACTAGAACCCGGTCAATTCGATCACCTTGCGGCGCTCCGTTTGGTAAACCTTCATAGTTCAAGCCGCAGACCAGGCGTCTGATGCGCCCAAAAAATGACTGCCACGTGCATCCATCGCCCGTGTCTTGGCCATCATACTCTGGGCAGACAATGCTAACACCCAAGCAATCTGTTAGACAGCTCGCTCCCTCGTCATCTTCATCACAACTGCTGCACGCGATGCCGCAGCCAGGACCACTGGCGCACTCCTGGCCCCCAAAACAGCAACATAGCCATCCATCGCCTTGGAATTGTCCACAGCCAAGCATACAGCCCTCTTCACAATCAATACGGTTATCTTCATCGCAGTCATATATGAAACGCGTGCATGACAGCACCATGTTGCACCACAATGCAGTGCACAGCAGAAGCGCAAGTGACAACGTTGACGCGATAATTTTTGAGCGTTTTGCATTCTGCGATTCTACAGGGGTATGTACAGGCACTTGCATTCAACACCAATCATCCTTCTTGTCAGCAGCGGCACGCAACTTGACTGGCCGCTATTCTCAGTCCAAATGCACATCGCCGATCAGGACATCGGGGCCGAGCAGCGCGCAGTACTCCATTACAAGTTATCCTCATACAGCTGCTTTCGCATGCACAAGACGTATTTACATACCATGTGTACATTGAATATGCATGCGTCTAGTTCATGTCTAACTACATTATAATCAAGAGTGCCGTGACAGTGCCGACCACGACGACCATCAATCCACTAGTCACCCTAGCAGCACCGCTGCCCGTCGGCTCAAACAGATCCAGCATCACAGTGCCCCACGCAGAATGCTGCGGCAACTGTGACAAATCGCTGGGAACCGGCTGATCGCTGAATGCCCACATCAAGTTGCGCACCCCAGGCACCAGCGCCCGGTCATCCGGGTCATTGGTGACGAGGCGCCGCGAGAACCGGTACACGCTGCCGTTCTGCGCTGGCTTGACGGCCAGTGGGTCCACGCTGCGCAGGGGAATGTAGTCTTGTCGCGCGTCAACTGTCGGCAGCGTGTTACTGGTGGACTTGCGGTCGGATATCATTTGTCGGCCATTCAGCGTGTACAGCATCTGTCATACATTCATGTTAAGCAACTACAAAGATTATTGTCTGCAGTCACTACATACTAGGACATCGGCGTCGCTCATGGAGTCGCCGAACCCAAAGCCGACCCAGCCACGCACATTGCTAGTGACGGTAAAGTCCATGGTGTCGTTACGGACGCGCGTGACCATGCATATTTCCTTCCTGGACGAGCTGCAAAACAGTATACACGCGCACCGTGGCACTGCCAGTAATATGATGGCGACAGCAAATAGTATTGCACCTGCGTGCGGCATGAATAGCCGCCGGAAGCTTTGTGTGTAGTAGCGCTGTGCAACGTGACGTGCGCAACAGATTAGTGACAGTCTCATTCAGCACGCGATTGGTCGGCGCTAAATTGGCGGGACCTCGAAGGCATTCAGGCACATTGTGTCTCATATATATATGAATGTATTGGTTGTTTAGAGCTGTTCACTTTTTGTCGTCAGTGTACTCTCGGAGCATGGAGACGAGGGCATAGCCTAGCGTAAAGGCATCACCCGACCAGCGACCAGACAGATAGTTGCCATCACGGACAACAAAGCCGTTCTTGGTGGACTCGCGCGAGTCTCGCCGCGGAACAAGTGAGCACGGCCCGGCAATGTAACCGTGCTTGCCGCCGTCACTCATCCAAGACTTGACCTCGTTCTGCACAGAAACGGGATAGGTGAGAAAGTAGTCGCCCAGTCTGCAACAGGTCGCTAGGTAGGCCATATACTCCAGGGTGTTGGTCAGTGACGTGGTCCGTCTGCCCCACAGCACTGACAATCCCGTTTTGGGATCTTTGGAGCGCGCGACCAGCACCACGCCATGACATACGGCGGCGACAGGTTTTTCCGCGGCAAAAAAGTGCGCAACAAGTGTCTGCAGTGTCGCGGACTCTAGAAACGGCCGCATGCCCGCCTTTTCGTGACCACCAGGCACCAGACAGCCAATGTAGTCGTCGGCTATCAAGTCGGCGTACGGCATGGGGTGGCGAAACGCGTCCGATTTGATCATGGCCGCGTAGCATTGCTGCGCTTCTGGCGCGGCCACCAGGGCCGATTTGAACAGGCCAAAGCCGTCGCCGTTTAGCATGCGCTGATCGCACATCGCCTCCCGGCCCTTTGGGGTGCCAAATACCACAGTGAAGCCTGCCTCGGTGAGTAGTTGCCACGGCACAGCCGTCTCCGATGGGTCAAAGCTTTCGTTGGGCAGGAGGATGAGTACGGGCCTTGTCATGTTGAATGCAGTGAATGTCCCTGTCAGATGATTCCCTGCGCCACTGCTTATCTAAAGACTGCTTACGTAAAGACTGCTTACGTAAAGCTTACCAATCGTCTGTTCGCATTGCCCCGCACACATTGACACAACCACGATGCCCGTCATCAATGCCCGCTACAAGCCGCTGCCCATGAAGGCGGGCGGCTACACTTCACTGGACTCGTTCTACGAGTTTTACCTGGGTGAGCACTCTAATCCGATTAATCGACGGCTCCACCTGGCCGGCACCTCCCTCGTGACCGTCCTGTTGTTCTGGAACCTAGTTGCGGGCGCCGGACTGCGCGCTTACATGGTGCTGCCTGTCATCGGGTACGGTTTTTCGTGGGTTGGTCACTTTTGGTTCGAGAAGAACAAGCCCGCCACCTTTGCGTATCCGCTCTACAGTTTGGTGTGCGACTTTCGCATGCTCCTAGAGGTAGTTTGCCGCCGACGTGCGATGTAATGGATATCCAATATATGGAATCATCAAATTATAATAGCACGTTCTAATATAAGTATGCGCACGGATCACTTGAAGCCGGCCTTCTTGCCCTTCTTGTTGTTGTTTTTGGCCGCCGCCACTTTGCTGGGCTTCTTGGTGCGCATTTTCCGCGCCAGCTTCTCGTCTTTGCGCTGCTGGATGTTTTGCGCGCGCTTCTTTTGCCGCGCCTCCTGCGATTCCTTCACCTTTTCTTTGTTCTCCTGCCACTGGGCCGAGGACTTTTTCTTGCGCTGCTCCTGCTTCTTGACCGCCTTCTTGATGGACTTTACATCGTCTGCCAGGCGCTCCCCCTGCGCCAGAGCTGTCAATTTGGTCCACTTTTGGCTCTCTTCCACGTCGGCTGCCTGAATTATATGTAAATACTGGATATTTATGCACTGTCGATACAGCTGTACCTTGTCGGCATCCTTGGCCTTCAGCTCGGCCAGTCGTTGCTTTTTGCGCTCTGCTTTGGCCAGAGCCGCCTTGGGGTCCAACCGCTGCTTCTTCTTGTCACCTGCAGTGATATTATAAGTAAAAGTAGTTGACAAACCTCCTGACGCATTGTACCTTGGCCAAACTCCAGCTTGGGTAATGTTATGGTGCCGTCGCCAACGTCTACTTGCTGCAGCTCTTGCGATGATGGGCGCTTCTTGCTCAACGGTACTGCTGGTGGTGGCGGTGGTGGCGGTAGCTGGGAGGTTGATAGCTTCTTGGCGGCCGCGTCGTGCTTAGCCTTGCGTTCGGCTTTTTGTATCTTGCGCTCTTCAAGTAGCTGTTCGCGGCTCTTGCTGCTAGTGGGCACCTGTGGGGCTTTGCCATTGCGTTTGCCAACCGGTAGCGCCGTTGCCAAAGACTTTGCTGCCTCTGATATATCTGACGTAGTGGTACTACTAGTAGCAACTACGCTGCTGGCCTTTTGCGGCATTCGCTTCTGCTGCAGCGCGGCAATTTTGGCAGCCAACTTGGCGCGTAGTTGCTCCGACGTGGCGGCTGTGCTCGATGTAGATGTAATCGCAGCAGGTACTGGTTGTTCCGCGTCGTCCTTGGCGCGTTTGGCCGCCGCAGCCTCCGCCAGAGCCTTTTGCATGGCCACCGTGGAATGCGGCACCGTGGGGTCCATCTGCAGCGTTAATGCGCGTGCCCCCACAAACTGGCAGTAACGCATGGACTGTACCTTTTGCGCGCGTGCATGCTTCTTGGCCTTCTTTATCGCGTCCAGCTGCTCGGGGGTCTTTTTCGGTGCAAAGCGCGCCGCCTACGCAGGCCATTCAGTCAGTGCTAAGTAGACTATTGCATTCCAGTACATTTCCATTCATCGCGTCTCCCTGCTGACCCGCCAGATACACCTTGGGCGGTATCAGGTCCACCAACGAGTCAATGTACGCCGAGAATGCTTGGACGCGTTCCAACCGCTGCTCTGGCGTCTCCTTCGCGTCCATTTGATATATTTTTGGTGGTGATTGACTATTATTTAACTTACACTGGTCGCCAATACATTAAGAGGTTCTTAGAGCCAGCGACAGCGCAGATAAACAAGTAAATGCATCGTTGTTGTATGAAATCTATTGTAGTTTTTAAGCAAGAGTGCTGCTACTGATCGCTTGGCTGCTGTGACAGAATCTCGGCAAGAATGGGACCAACAGCGACGTGATGTCCACCCAGCTTGTCAAACTTGGCTGGCAGCCGGAACGGTACGCCATGGCCAAACTGCCGGAATGGATCGTCAACAATCCACATCCATTTTGCTTGCTCGCGTCGAGTAGCCGCCTTGTACTGCAGACGTATTCCGCGGTGATGCAAAACACTCACAAGCGACTGCAGAGCGGCGATATTTGTAGTTTCTTCCATTAGCGCCATTGTGCCGAGAAGTGCATTCAAGTGGAAAGCAAGAGTGCTCACCGAGTTGCAACTATTTACAATAGAGGCAACAGTTTCGTTTCCATCATCGGCATGGGCTGCGGAGAGGCGAAGAAACAAATCCATTGTCGTCTGCATCAATTTGATGCCAACTTCTGACCCAGCGTCAAAGTAGAATAGCAGCGCCTCTACATATGTGTCAAAGCGCGTCTGCCAGTCTTGAAATTGATGTGAGGACTGTTCATATTCCAGTGGCATCTTCGTCAACCAGTGGCCCGCTGCCACCAAATCTGTTGTCCACTCACTGAGTCGCGCAATGTCGGCCGGCCACAGGGATTTGTATTCGTCCATGCGGGTGAAGAGGCGGCTTCTGCGCGCGTTGGAAATGCCGCGCACAATACGGCCATAGTACGTAGAATCATCCATGGTTCCCGACTGCAACGCTGCACGCATTCGGCACATAGTATCCAGAAAGAGGGTGTCGTGCGCCTCGACGACTGTTCGTTGCTCTTTAGCCGCCGCGCTCTCACTGGCACCCATGGTAGTCTTACCATTGATGCCGTCAGTAATCGCTGCAAACGCTTCTGCAATTGCATTACCCCAGGCACCGTCACCAGAGCCTCCACCACCAGCATTCGCGGCCATACTGCTACACCGTCCGTTGACTAAGGGACTGCTGTGCGCTCCTTGATGCATCGCGCGGTGGTGATTTTCTTGCCACGGTGACGATGGTGATCGAGTGCTGGGCGATACAAATGCTGGCGATTTCACGGATCGCGTGGTGGTGCCGTGAGTGCATAGCACGCATAGTGCCCACAACTGGACCGAAAACCACGCGCGTGCCGGCTGCATTTGTCTGCGCGATTTTTGCAGACGTCGACGATAAGCGTGTTGTGCATGTCATGTCGTCAGGGGTCGTCGTGACGTCAGATCTTTGATGGCTAACTGCATAACATATTTTTTTTAATTTATTATGGGGGTTTATTATCCTCAAAAGAGAGTCCTCAAAAGTCTGGTCCTATGATGAAACTGCATAACATGAATTGCAAAGCAAAGCTATCGGGTGGTGACTACTGTTACGGTGGAAAACATTCGATCTTGCCATAATGGAAAAAAAACAGGCTGAAAGTGTTCTGCTTCGTTCAACGATGCTAACATGTAATGAATAGGTGGTACATTTTACATTTGATGAAGTATTCACCTGACATTTGCATTTAATATACAACTGCCGTTAAATTACGAAAGTAAAGCTATTAAATATTGCTAGCATACCAGATCATGCAATTGACACGCTGGTTAATAGTGCAATGGCGCGCAGCCAGGTGTCAAAGACCGCATAGGTTGCGCCTTTATTTAGCTAGTTGCCTAGCAACGTTTTGAGCATTAGTGACTGAAGCACCAGCAATTCTTCCTCATTGATACGACTTGAGGTGAAGCGCGCGTTGCTTTCACTCACATCACGAGAGTCCTAATCGGAGAATATCAATAACAGAGCACTCAAGGTCGTCAGTCACGTCGCACTGAACCAGAGTTTCTTTCCAGGCTGTGAATGCTGGTCGCGTGCATGAAAGCCGCCGCATTATTTGATTGGACGATCTTGTGATGGAAAAGATGCGGGAACGATTGCTGCTTTGCATTCTTCATTTTCACCGCAATGCGCGCGCAGCATTCACTCATTCTGGCCACCGTGCTGGGCAATGTCTTTATTGCCGCACTTCTCATTTGTCCGGTTTGGAGTTTCAGTGCCGGCAATATTCCTAAGGATTCTCGTAAGGAGGGGAATGGATTCCGGCACGGCGATCTGGAAGACCGAGCAATTTCGATCTTGAACGCGTGGGCCGATCGAGAATTGGAGAAGGAGAAGAATAAGAAAAATATGCGATTTCTTTCCTTCGGCAGCAGCAATTCTTGGGCTCAAATTATTAAACAAATGCACAAGAATGGCAAGCTCAAGGCGCTCTATGTCGGTAATTGGCTCCGCGACTACAGTCAGTTAAAAGACGTTATGATGCTGCAAAAAATTAATTCCGACATTTTGGACTTGATTATCAAGTTTATGGCCTTCTGGGAATTCGGATACGGCACTGACGAGTATCTGATAGTCACTGACGAAATCGGATGCTACCGCTCGGACGAACATGGCGACAATCCAAAAGGTTATACACCAGGCGCCAATTACATCAACGACTGTCTTCGACCTACAGTTGATCCCGCTGAGCTCGACATTGATCCCACCACTGGAGCCAAAAATTATCTTACATCGACGGTAAGTACCTGAAAGATTGCTAATATTCTTAACACCATGTTTAGAATCCGAACTGGCCGACGTTTTTCAACTATTTGAAGCGTATTTTTACGAATACTTTATCTTTTGGACGGGAATTGAAGCAAAACAGCAGAAACGGAGATATTCGACGCCAGTTTTTGCACAACCTTGGACGCCTACTTCATGCAGTAGAAGATTTTCCGTCTCATTCCAATTTGGTAGGCTTTCCTGTCATTCAGTACATATATTTAACTGCTGTTCGTTCAGGTTGAGCTGATTGCAATTCATAAAATGAATTACAACCATGATCAGGTGTATCCGTTCGTTGGAATTAATACTAAGGTTGAAGTTAAGTATACGAATTATTATGATCAAATTCGAAACTTCGACGCATATCCGTTGACAACTGGAACTTTCGATGCCTCTGACCTGATGATGTCATTAGTGGGAGAATTGCAGTCAATTGTTGCTCAGACTGTACGTTTAATGATATGGATGTGTGTTTTGCCAAATCTAACTGTCAGGACATTGTTACTGATCGATCAGTCTGCCCCATTCCATTCCTTGACTCCGGATATGGAGCACGCCAGACTCAGGAAAATATTGCGAAAAATATAAAAAAGCCCTCGGAATGGGAAGCAACCATGCAAAAGGTTATCGTTATTCACGATGGTATCAAACGCACATGTGAGGCAATCGGCAGTTGTATGGCAGTACCAATGAAAATTATCACGGCACCAATCGAGTTTTTGGCCAAGCCACTAGTGAACAAAATAGCCGAGATGAAAAATCAATTTTTGAAAGATATTGGAATGGACAAGGCTTTCGTTTTGCTTTACGACGCTCTCGGAGAAATTGAAAAGAACATTGGCGAGCAAGAATCGCAGACGGCGTTTTTTGACAACGATAGCAACACTGATCCGCCACATGGTCGACTCTCGAAAGATAATTTGGCCCATCCCTTAAATGAAGCTGCTGGAGTGGCTGCAACAGCGATGCTCGAAATGGTGATCCCTGCAATAATGAATGCAATTAATGCGGAGGGCGATGACGCTGCAATCAACAATGCGGATGTGTGGGCATGGAGTATTATCGAGGACATTTTTACACATCCCGCAGCTCCAGAACGAGGGTTTGCGTCGACGCATGTGATTGATTCCGTGATAAAGTATTTGCAAGACACAAAGGAGGGTCGGGAAGCTTTAAACAGTGTGAGCCTTCACCAAGTGAAGCAATTTGATCATATGCTCTCGAAAGAGGTGTTATTTCCGAAACGAGAAGTTGACGGATTTTGTGTCACATCGCCGCAATTTAATGGCGCGCCGCTCGTGGCAAATATTGAAAATTATGGAGAGTTTCCCCCAGGTATGGCAATCTTCTTCAGCATTGTGTATTAACAAATTATCTGCGTCAGCGTCTACACCAGTACCACAAACCTATCATCACGCCCAACAGCGCGATCCCCCGCCTCCATATCAGTCCATTTATTCGCAAGCACAGTCTCATCCAATTTATACGGCAGTAAGCAAAAACGACGCCGGCAATAACCTTCCGATGGGGCAATACAGTGCCAATGATCCGATATTGTTTGATCCGCGGTATCACAATCCACAGCAAGGTCAGATGCCAACCCTCCCTGTGGCAACGGCAATTTCTTCGATTGATCATTCAACATTGTATGATCCACAGCAAATGCCAACCACTCCTGTGGCTACCGCCATAACATTCGAACAATACATTGCAAGCTTGTGGAGCCCTTACGCTCACGTGGATGAGTTGCCGGACGATGAATCATCAATTCCTTCCAGATCTGTGCATGGATATGTGCCACAATTTCAAGGTAATATTGCTCCTGTCGCCCGGCCCCAATATAACTAATTTTCGCGGAAAATATTGGAAGAGCAGCACTTGGAATTGAATCAATAAAACCGTTCATTGCTTGCACGCTGGTCGTTGCATTGTTGTACAGTGCCGAGCGTCTAAACGTCCAACTTCCCCAAAAAATTCTCAGAATTTAATTTTTTTACTAATAAATCTGACTTTATTTACAATTAATTGACAGGTTAGAACGTCCCAGCTGGCGAGACGTTAATTTAAGTTTGTTAATTGTTAATTGAATATATTGATCTAGGTTGAAGGAGGATTTCTGAATGAACAGAATGTAAAACGAATAAACTTATCCGTTTTATCCAGTTTCTGGCTATTAAGTAGCCATCCCATGGAAATCAATATAAGGCATCCCCCCCTCCTCGTGCTACAGCTCATACAGGAACCTATATATGCGCGTATGGCACTCATTTACCTTTACCTAATTACCTTGTATTTCTACTGCAAGCTGTCACACTACAAAAGAAGCACAATTGCTTGCAAGATACGAGGGTGGTGAGGAATAGGTGGCATATTGCCTGCAGAATCTGTCAGAAATTTTGATGAATCCCACGTTGAGGCCTTGAGGCATTGTTCACAAACAAGGCTGAGGTCCCGTATGTTGTTGGTATGACATTGTCTTTGAAATACACCGCTCATTGACACGGCTGTACAGGCAATGATATGGCAATACACCAATAGGATGCCAAGTTCGTTCAACGAATTCATAACAACGAAGTCCTGGTTAATATGTTGGAGATTGAGGGGAATGCAGTTAATGGTGAGCCGTGAAATGGACGCTCAATTGGATTTAGATGCTCTGGGAAAAGGCTAAGGATATATTGTAGCTTGACAAAAACTTGCACTCATCATGTGGACAGGTAAACGCCTGGCAGCAGGGTGGTAACGACTTTTAGGCGCTAAAGGTGCATGTGACACCCAGTTATTAAATGTGACGTTGAAGTTGTGCTTTGATGCTTAAAGACTGTAGGATGGGAAATTAATCACATTGCTCATCGAGCAACTTGTAGATATTTAACTCACCTGTATGTATTTATCTTCTAATGGTCAAATGGATGCTAGCATTTTTAAGGAGTTGCAGTTTAATTATATGAAGAAACTACCGTTTCTATATTTATGATTGAAAACCATTTGCGAAAGTTGGAGGGTTAAGATGTTCGGCACTGCTGCTTAGTTGCGCTCTCTGCTGATTGGTCGCCGTGCCAAACAGCAATTTCGCAGTCTTCATACAAAAATACAGTGTAAAATTCATGGCTTTCCGCTTCCGGTGGCCGCAGTTCAGCGACAGCTTCTACGCGGCCGCTGCACAGAGCGTGGAGGAGGCACTTAACCGGGGACAGAAGCCGCCACACATCTGCGACGTCATCCAGGTGAAGCAGCTGCACTTGGGCTCGCAGGTGCGTTACTGACCTCACACAGACATACACCGCACAGCTAAACACACACGCGCGCACATAGCCGCCCGAGCTGGAGGTGGTGGAGGTGGGCGAGCTGTCGGTGGAAAAGTTCAAGGGTATATTCCGGTTAAACTATGGCGGTGACGCGTTCCTCCTCCTTCAGACCAAGGTGCAGGTGAATCCAGTGGGTGGCGGCGGCGGCGGTGTCACAACCGATTCGGGATCTTCGTCAACGGTCCACCACAGCCATCATCGCCATCACCGACACGCGTCAATGCTGGGCTCGTCACCGTCGGCGCCACACGGCATAGTATCCGCGCACAAACCGCTGGTGGTGCCGATGCTGCTGCGCATCTCTCAGCTGCGTCTGCGCGCCATTCTGACACTGGCACTGGACGCGCAGAAGGGCGTTACGCTCTGCTTCAAGAACGATCCGCTGGAGAGCGTGCGTGTCAACAGCACGTTTGACGATGTGGCCAATGTGCGCGACATGCTCCAGCTGGAGATTGAAAAGAGTGTGCGGGTGCTGCTGGCGGAGGATCTGCCGGGCATTGTACACCGGCTCAGCCTGGCCTACATGGGACTGACAGAGCTGTCTATTGAAGAGGCGCTCAAGTACCGGCAGCGCGCTTCGGCCCAAGTGGGTGCTGACGATGACGATGACTTTGGTGCCGGGGCTCAGTTGGATCGCTCTGCTGCCGTATACTCTTCCCTGGATAGCGGTCTTGGTGGGAGCGTGGCTGTTAGTGCAGACACACTTTGCACCAACGACGATACGTCTACGACTGTAATCAACAACTCCGACGTTCCAGTCAGCAGGCCGCGACCACTTGCCCCCAAAGTGCTTGTGGTCGACACTGCATCCGCGAGATACCACGGCCAAATTGGCATGTCCCCCACCAGTCCTATTCTTGGACGTGCATCCGCCACGCCGGCTCAGTCTGCGTCTCTGTCGGCACTGTGGCATGGCAGTGGTTCGTAGTTTGCAATCTTGTTGATAGTTGTGCTAATCACTTGTACTTAGCCGCACAGCAGCAACAGCAGCAGCAAAGATCTTTGTCAGCATCGCTGCCAAACTTCAAAATCATCGACGGCGATGGTGAAGCTGCGCCATTGCCTTCTACTCAGCAGCAGCAGCAACAGCGCACTAATCATCGCGCACATGTTTTATTCCGACTGGACGACAGCGGTGCCGGTCCCACTTCACCTTCATCGGCCACGTCGCCCATGCTACATACGGCCAGTAGTACCTACTCTGCCCCGCACTACCACTCCTCATCGCCGTTTGCGGGATTGGCCGAGCTGTCGCGGCGACCAAGCAGAATGCGCCGTGACTCTGCTCAATCCGATATTGTCGTGCGAGATCGGCTGCTGGCACTGCGAGCCCGTCTGGAAGCCGACCAGCAGCCTGCTTTCAATGGCATCCGCGGTGGCCGTGGCGCCGATGCTGGCATATCTCGCGATAATTCCAATGACAACATGGATATAAATCTCGGTGGTTCACGCAATGGACATTCTGGCCATCACCGAAGCAATACAACGGGAATTCTGGCAGTGTGGTCTGGCGGCGGCGGCAGTCCCGCCAACGGAACATCTACCAGCACCACTCCGATTAGATCTCGGAGAGAATCACGCTCAATCTTACATCGATGGTCTTCGCCGGAGAAGCCGTCAATAAGTGATTAAAACGTTTTTGTATGATACTTACGTGACTCACTTATGGCTGTACTGCATAGCCACAACAACAGCAGACAGAGGCTTGTATGAATATATATATAGAAGTATGAAAAGTATTGCTATCGATGCTGGCTGAGCGGACTATCTGGCTGAGACGACGGCGACCCAAACCCAAAAGTGTGCTGCACCTGCGTCACGGTAATCCACACACAGCGCTCCTTCACTCGCCGGTACTCCTCACGCACAAACAGCAACCAGAACACAAAGGACAACGTGCCCGCCCACTGTATCAGGTCCAGGTAGGAGATGTAGCCGGAGAACAGGAACGGAATGCACTGGATGGCGGTTATGTTTGCCAGCACTGGTAGCACCAGTGCGGCATGCTCACCGCCGGCAGCGCTGAAATCCTGGTCACCACTAGCAGACGACGAGGCCATACGTAATGGCGCCATATTGTCTTCAAACAGCGCACCGCTGGCCACGGCAATGTCTTGCCCGGCAAGCGAGTACAAAAATCGCGAGACAAGATTGTGCGGCAGGACCATGGCGATGCCGAAAAACACCGCCAGCAAAATATACACCTTGGCCAGGCGAGACGGACCTTCGGGCCGCGTCTCATCGCGCGCCGAGCCACTGAGTGAAAGGATGCGCGCCGTGGAGGTTGATGGCGGCGATGTGGGCGAGAAGAGTACGCGCCCAGCCAGAAATACTATATACAGCTCCAGCAAGCCGAAAGAGCCCAGATACGACCAGAAAAACACTTCGTCGCCAAAGCTGAACGGGGTCACGTTGAAGTAGAGCGCGGTCAAATTCACGCAGAACAGCGCGATGGCCAGACGCTCGTAGCTGAACCGGTAGCTGCGACGACCGTGCCGCTCCAGACAGAGCCACTTTAGCCACGAGTTGCACGAGTTCTTGTCCTGGGTCCTTGATCGCCTGCGAGCGTCACGCGGATGGAAGGGCGAGCCACCAGTTCCAAATCGGTCATGCCTTGCCAGAAGACTGGTCTCGGCGCTGTCGTGGTTGTTGTAATCATGGCCGCCATCCAGATCGTCATCGTCGAAATCGTCACCGTCATCAGTCAGCGTCACTGAAGACGTTCGCCTAGGTGTCGCAGACCACAGAAAGTCCTTGGCCTCTGGAATCACTACGCGGCATAAAAAAAAGTGATATGACATATGCACATATATAACATACCTCCGATGCGGTATCGACGCTCCCATATTAGTGCTAGGGAGAGGAAGAGCAGCCAGAGAGCGTGCAGCACCACGGATCCAACAAGCAAGCCGGTGTCCACGCCGCGATAGTAGACGGAATCCTTGCCGGCAGACGGCGACACGCCAGCATGTGGCGGTGTCGAGTATGGGAGATTGAGCAGGTAGCGCGTGGCATTCAGCACACTCTCGCCCATCCACGCGGCAAACATCCACACCCACAGGTGCGTGGAGAGGTAGGGCGACCGGATCACCCGGCCAAACAGCTTCAGACGACTCCACCGCACCAGCACAATGAACACAAACAGGAACCCCAGGGCCGCCTGCACCAGGAACGTGATGGTGATGGCGGGGTGCCGAAACATGGCGCTGGACAGCCGGCTAGCAATCGGCATGGATGTGGTGTCGGTAGCGGTGGCAGCAGTAGTTGAAACGGTGGTGGTGTCAGTGGCGCTTGTGGTGGCACTCAGCAGGCTCCAGAACGCCGTGGCGTTGATGGCGGGCGAGTCGTCATCGGCATCCGGGCAGCTGATGAGTGGCCGCCCGCCGACTATATCAGTGTCCACCCTAGAGCTGTTCCACATGTGCCACGGGCGAGTGTGCAGGCAAACGGGCAGGCAGGCAGGCGGGGAGAGAGGCAGCGGCAGACAGGTGGCACCAATGTGAAGCGATTTCCGGTTTGCGCACTTTTGTTGACGGCTCACCGTGGCTTTTTCACTAGCGGCGACTGAAAACGATGATTGACCAATCATTGGCGTTTCGTTTCGCCGTGATTTCGTTTTGTCTGTATTTGGCCTGTTTTCGTTTACATAGCTTACCTGTTTATGTAAGTGAGTGTGGATATCCTGTCCAGAGATATCCTGGTGAGTGATATATATGTAGCCACATTGTAGATTGTTCGGTGGGTGGTGGTGGTACAGATCTATATATATATATATATATAGATATACGCCTGTATATTAGTTGTTGAACTAATTCGATGGAGTCATTAATAATATGCGGTATAAAGACATTTACAGAAGTTCATTTGACATATGCTAGCAAGGAAATGAACTGATGTTCAGCTCTGGAGAAAGATAGAGCCAGGTAATTGATACTACTGTATCTAGTGAAAAACCATTTCATTTGACATATGCTAGCAAGGAAATGAGCTGATGTTCAGCTCTCGATAAAGATAGAGCCAGGTAATTGATACTACTGTTTCTAGTGAAAAACCTTATGTGGCAACTTGACCCTCATATTCTACAGCTGGAATGGACCGACCAATAAGAACCATCAACAAATATGTACATATGTAGTCCATGGGAATACATAGACCGCAATGCGAGACATTCGGTAGCAACTTATTTGCGGGTTTCCCGGGCAACCAGTGCCCTCACAGCACACACACGATGACTCCATGTACATAAACATCATCAACCAACGACCCGCACTTAACGGCCATCATGTTCAAGATGGAGATGCCGGACACGCCGGTGCCGGGCTACAGCAGACTGACCGCATACCCGAACTGGATGGGTCTGCTTCCGGGTCTGTCGCAGGAAATGAGCGATGGTTACTCGCTGCTGGTGACCACGCTGACACTGCTGGCGACCGTGACGTGCGTGGTGGCACTGTCTCAGCGATACGGCGCGCGCTTGTTTGCCATCGGGACACGGCTGGTGCAGACTTCGTGTCGTCGGCATGCGCGACTCGGATTCATTATCAGTCGCGTGGGCGGGGTGGGGGCTGACGGGGCCCAGGCGACCGTGAGCACCGCGACTGCCGAACAGTTTTATCGCGCGGATGGCGGCTCGGACGCGCTCTTGGTGTGGCTGATGCTCTACTGCGCAATGACACTCTACGCGTGCATCATGTTCGGGACAGTGGGCGCTGGCAAGTTGTGGTAGGTGTGCCCATCCGTACACACGCAGTACTGTCTATGCACTGTCTATACTGTCTATACACTGTCTATACAGATACTATGCATGCACACTATACACATCAGATACTTATATATATGTCAGGGCAGTTGCCGGATCGCTGCACAACGCGATGGAGATGGGCATCTTGCTGCTGTTTGTGACCAGGGGGCACTTTCAGGCCGGCTGGCAAGTTGTCGTGCCCCTGCTGTACACACTGGCCACATTTGCACTGGTGGCGTGGCTGCCGTGGCCGCTCGACGGCGCCTACTTCAAGTGGCAGGGGCTCGTATTGGATTTCGCGCTGATGGTGCAGTGGACGCGGCTGCTGTGGCTCAATCGCGCCGAGTGTCTAGCCCCTGTGGTGCTGGTGTGCCCGGCCCCGCTGAGCAGTGCCGAGCGTGACAAACACTGCACCGCTGGCCGTGACAGTGGGTGCTTTGCGGACATGGCTGCTGATGGCAGTTATGCCGGCAAGCAACTGTGCTGCGGCGGGTATGCTGATTGTGCGTGTGACACTGGCGGTGCCGCGGGAGTGACCATTGTGCCGGACCGCCTGCGACTCCTAATCGGCGCCTCTGTGGCGCACTTTATCGGCAATGCCGTGTCTACCATATTCATGCAATACGCTGCCAGGTTGGTTGTGTATAGTTCATACTTGTTGCACTACATACATTGCTGGCAGCATAATCGTGTTCCATTTGAGCTATGCCGTGGCGTTCCCGCTGATTGCCACGTACGTCTACTTGGACAGGCACACGGTGCAGTATACAAAGTGGCCCCGGAGTACGGGCACTGTGCGTGCAACTCTCATTGGCGTGACGGCGGTGGTGGCCAGCACTCTGGTGATGGCACTGGCCATGCAGCTAAAGTCCCATCACACAACTCCATAGTGGCACATCATCTCGCAGAGAATATATTCATGTCCCTCTCTATATACACATATACATACTCTATAGCCACTCATGCCCGGCGTCCACGGCTCGTTCAATTGCGGCTTGCTCTGCCTCCTTGGCCGTGGCACCTTGAGCCGTGTACACCACCAGCCGGCCGTCGCGCGACATAAACTCCACGCTGCCAGTCCAGGTCTGCTGCGTGCGGAATCGTGGCGCCGTCTTGAAGCGGCCCATGATGAACAGGTTGAACCAGGTCTTGAGTTTCTCGCCGGAAATCTGGTGCAGTTGGCGCAGTAAGGACGCCGACTGCGAGCTGTCATCTGGCTCTGCTATTGTGGATGGTGTGGTGGCCGTGACTGATGGCTGGGTGATACTTGATGCCGTGGACGCGATATTATTAGCACTGAGTAGCTGCTTCTGCTGCTGTAGTTGCTGTTGCTGCTGCTGGTGTCTATGCATGCTGACGGCTTCCTCTGCCGACATCAACTGCAGCTCATCCCAGTTCAATGGATCCGTCATTGCGGGATTCTTCTATAATTAGGAGTAGAAGCCTTTACATAACGCATATCACTAAATGACAGCATGGCGACACTTTATGTTGTATAATCTCTGGCAATGCTGACAGTCGGCACACACGCCAACCGCACAGCATCACTTCGAGACTGCACCGCCCACCCACAGCTCTTGATTAAGCCTGCTGGGCGGCAACCACGCGGCGCTGCCACTTCTCCAGGGTTCCGTGCTCGGTGTGGAACTTGACGTAGCATCCGTCCGGCTGCAGCAGACCAGCCTGGCGCTTCTCGACGTACTCCTCACGGTCCAGCGGGGTGAATCCCCACTTCTTGGAGACGATAATCTTTTGGCGGCCGGCAAACTTGTACTTTGCACGGCGCAGCGCCTCAATGACCACGGCCTTGTTGGGGTCCTTGGTGCGCACCGACAGAATAATCTGGCCAATGTTGACACGGGCCACGGTTCCGTACGGCTTTCCGAAAGCGCCACGCATACCCTGCTGCAGTCTGCCCACATATTAGATCATATACACAAATACACACAGCACACAGCACACAGCACTCACCGATCGGCACCAGCACACGACAACATCTTGTTGATGCGCACGACGTGGAACGGGTGCACGCGTATACGCATGTGGAACGAGTCCTTGCCCGACGTCTTGCTCATGTACTTGTTGGCGCAGATACGCGCCGCCTCCAGCGACTCGGACGAGATCTGCTGGTACTCGTCCGACACCATGTGCACGGTCAGCGGAAACTCGTCCACGTTGGCGCGCTTGCGGCCCAGGTCAAAGATGCGGATCTTGGGGTCGGGCACACCGCGGCAGAAGCGCGACTTGGGGTACGGCTTGTTCTTGCAGTAGCGGTAGCAGCGTGCTGGACGACGACCCATCTGCACGGTGGATGCCAGTCAGTGACACTGCCATGTCATATGTATGAGGAGCGGAGCATGTACCTGTGTTTGTGTGTGTGTGGTGGTGGTGTGGATGGATGGATGGCGGCTCGGTTGCAGTTGGCTTGAGCGGGCGGTTGCTCGTGCTGCTCTCTGATTGGCTGCAGAACTCCACATCGGTTGCCGCTTGCATTATCAAAGCTTTTAAATACATGAACAGGAAATTACTGGCACTTGCGTTCAAAGGCAAAAATATCTAATGAAGAATGCCACCGCCGGAGCTGCTGGCCTGAAGGTTTAGAATACGATCATTTTCGGGATGACGGAGCCGGGGACGCTAAAGGTGACGGGGCGACTCACGCACTGCGTGACATCATCGGCCACAGAGTAGCGACAGTCGCGCATGACTGCCGACACACAATTCTTGAACTGTGAAGTGTTTTCCGCGACCAGCGTACGGCATCGCGCCTCGGCCGCATTCGAACGCGACCCCGGCATGAAGAACGAGCGATCGGAGCACTGGCCACGCTGGCCGCTCTCACCACTCCACTGGCAAAATACGGTGGGCGATGCGGCAGAGTTTTCACACGCCATGGCACTCGAGGAGCGGCTGGAGCATTCCTTGGCGATCGCTTCGGACGCGTACTCGCACTTGCTGGAGCTGGCGCTCCATCGGCAGTAGATGGGACCGTACAGGTCGCAGTCTTGCTGGCCACTGATGGCAGCACACGTGTCGTCCAGATCGTTGGCCGTCACCGCGGTAATTGAGGCAGACAGCGCCAGGATGACCGAGATGGCTGCGTGCAGCTTTGCGTGCATTTTTCGCCGAGGTTGATTGAGTGAAGTTTGCCCCTTGATTACGGCTTCATTCAAGGGGGCCGCTGATAGATCTGTTTTGCGCGATCCACGGTGGCACGGAGGCACTTCAGCTCAAACAACACGTGACCTGTCGGAAGTGCTTGGCTAGTGAAAACATATGCAACGGCTAGTGAAAACATATGCAGCGTAAGAGTCAGCTACACTTGAGTGTAGCTGATTGTGTTGAGTAAAGCAATAACATTGTAGGTATGTAATAGTATTGACGACTAGCGGGAATAATTGCATGCTAAATATGCAAAGAACTTGGCAATAAAAGAGTCTGCTTTATATTGAATGACGCTTGAATCAATTGTCGAGTCATTCAACTGTCGTTGATGGACGCCAAACGCGGTGCAAGCAGTGCAAACAGCGCCGATGCCGCGGAGTTTGAGCTATTACTGTCGCTGGTCGGCCAGCTGCTGGTCAGATGTATGTGTGTGCATATCTATCTAGTGTCGTCTAAACCATTGATGCAGACGTCGCGCGCGCCAGCTGCGTCGAAACAGCGGGCGGCGCACGTGCCCTGGCGATCCCTGACGCGCTGCATCCACGTGATTGCGTCGCCCATGTACTGAGTCGGGTGCTGTGTGTGGACGGCGAGGGGGCGCCCGCGTGCCACGACTCAACTTTGGCCGACACGCGCGATGGTTATTTCAATGATGGTCCCATCACGAATGAAGCCATGAATCCCGAGGGACTTGTGGCACTAATTGGTCGGATATTGGACGCCAGCGTGTGCACTTGGTCGCCTCACTTTCTCGACAAGCTGTACTCGGGTGTGCATCCCGTAGGCGCCATCGCTGAGCTCGTTTGTGCCGTACTGAACAACAATGCCCACGTATTTCGCGCTTCGCCCGTTCTGTCCACGTACGTACATATGCCGCAATGGAGTCTCAGTAACACACATATACTTGCAGTATGGAGCTGCAAATGACGCGCATGTTTGCGAGAATGTTTGGACTGAGCGAGGCGGCGGCTGGCGGTGTTTTGTGCCCGGGCGGGAGTTACAGCAACCTGTTGGCCATGAACACGGCGCGCAACTATTTAATGCCACATCTACGCGAGGTATTGTGGAAACGCTATATATAGTGCTGACTCTGCTCTGCAGCGTGGTATGGCGGCCACGCTCACTGACGCGGACACAGCATCCACATTGACGTACCGATATGCGAACAATTCGGGGTCCCCGATGATATTCACATCCGTCCAGTCACACTTTTCTATCGTGCAGAGTGCCACCATCCTCGGCATAGGATCGAGCAATGTTGTTGCGGTACCATCTGGCGCGGATGGCCGTATGGATACATCCAAGTTGCGAGCGCTGATTGCCGACTCGGTTAGGCGTTCTTGCCGACCATTCATGGTCGTGGCTACCGCGGGCACAACTGTACTAGGTGCATTTGACAATGTCGCTGAATGTGCCGATATCTGTCAAGAATTCGGCCTGTGGTTGCATGTTGATGCGTCATGGGGCGGCGGTGCCGTCTTTTCCGAACGTGAGGGCGTTAGAAAACTGTTGGCCGGCGCAGAGCGTGCCGACAGCATTGTATTTAATCCGCACAAAGTAATGAGTTGCCCGCTGCTGTGCTCCGTGCTGCTGCTGGCAAATGTATCGCGCCTACAGGCCAACAGTACCGAGGCCAACTACCTGTTTCACACCCATGAAGATAGCGCCATGACCTCGACCGATAATCTGTCGGCCAGCAGCGCCACCGCAGACGCATTTCAGCCAAACTGGGATTTGGGCAAGGGCACCCTGGGCTGCGGCAGACGCGGAGACATCCTCAAACTGTACTTGACGTGGGCGTACTGCGGCCAAGCGTCGGTATCAAAGTCCATCGACTCGGCGCTCGACCTGGCACAATGGGCCGTAGCTCTCATCAAGAATCCGAGTGAGCATGGTCTGCCTGAGCTTGATGGCATGCTCGAACTGGCTGTTCAGGAGCCCGTGCCGTACATGAACGTCTGCTTTTACTTCTACCACCGTTCTGACAAGACTGAAGTCATGCCGCTCAAAGACCACTACTCTGCTCTGCGGACCAGGGATTATTTACGATGGCAAGCTGAAGTAGATCGCACCACAAAACACATGCATCGGCACTTGATGGCTCGCGGAAACTTTATGGTAGACTATGCGCCTATAGTGACGTGTGATGGGGGTAGCGAGGGTGCGCTAACGCGGCACGGGCCCGCCGCGTGGCGTCTGGTCACACAACACCGTCTCCTCTCCAAAGAGGTGTTGTTGGAGTTTTTCAGGGAGCTCTTGGCCATCAGTCGTTTGGAATAGATCGAGTTGTGTACTTGAATGATTGACCAGAAATACCTATGTGTGTTTCAAATATGGAAAAGTAGAATTCAAGAAGAACGCAACCAAAATAGAAACAAGAAAGACGAAGAAAAGACATATTATACATAGAAAGAAGAAAGAAAGAAACAAGAAGGAAGGAAGAAAGAAAGAAAGAAAGAAAGGAACTGTCAAGCACGCCATAACACCACGCGCACGCGCGGCATGCTTAACTACCGACTCGCGCGAACAAAGAAAAGTCGCCTCCACCCTTCGCTGCTCGTTGTCGAGCACTGCCGACCAACCACACACCATCGTCGCGCCATGGAAAAGTATGAGATGACTCGGCAGCTGGGTGACGGCTCATTCGGCACTGTTTGGCTGGGCACAGTGGACGGCGGACAATATGTATGACACACCCGCCCGTGGTGCGGCAACCTGGACTCCCCTGCTGACAAATGTGTTCTGTACATAGGTGGCCATCAAGAAAATGAAGAAAAAGTACACCAGCTGGGACGAGTGCATGCAGTTGCGCGAGATAAAGGTCCGTGCATAGGAGCACCAGCGGCCCACCCCGGCTGACACTGCGATGCAGTCTCTAAAACGGTTGACACATCCCAACATTGTGAGATTGCGCGAGGTTGTCCGCGAGAACAACGAACTGTTCATGGTATTCGACTACATGGAGGGCAATTTGTACCAGGTTGGTGGGCTCCTTATCGTGTTTGATATCGCCATCAACATCTTTGTAGCTGATGGAGTGGAGACGCGGACAACAAAGCGGGCCTGGTGGCTTCTCTGAGGCACACATGCAGATACTAGCGTAAGTTACACGTTGTATCGCCAAGCATCTGTCATGCTTATTTAGTTTAGGCGCCAGGCAGTGGAGGCACTGGCGTACATGCATCAGCACGGCTTCTTCCATCGCGACATGAAGCCGGAAAATATACTCGTTCACCCCATGCCGAACTCGCTGGATGATGTCGGTGCGTGAGGAATTCTGTCCATTAAACCAAACTGACAGTGCAGGCAAAATCGTGCTGCGCCTGGCAGACTTTGGCCTGGCCAGAGAATTGCGCTCCTTGCCGCCGTACACTGAGTATGTCAGCACGCGGTGGTACCGGGCGCCAGAATTACTGCTTCGCGCGCCTGCATACTCGTCTCCTGTGGATGTGTGGGCCATGGGCTGCATAATGTACGAGATGGTGGCTGCAACACCTCTGTTTCCCGGCTCAAGCGACATCGATCAGCTGTTCAAGATATCTGCCGTGCTCGGTTCACCCAGCGCCGGCAATAACGCCAAATCCGATTGGCGCGAAGCCGCATCGCTGGCCAGCAAGCTGGGGATAACTGTGCCGTACTGCGCACCGACGCCGCTGTCTCAACTGCTGCGATCATCACGCTCCATGGCAGAGTTGTTGGCCGATCTCTTATTGTGGGATCCAGCCAAGCGACCAACCGCCGCTGCTGTACTGCAGCATCCCTTCTTCACACGTGCCAGCAGCAACATGTCACCACTTGCCGCTGTGTCCGCCAACGCGCTGCCTCTAGTGACACCCACCGTTTCCTGTGAAGATGGCGGCACGCTATCTGATTTGGCTGACGACGCAACCCATTTACGCCAGCAAGATGCGCCGTTAGCGACGACTGTTGTATCTGCGACGAAACCTATCCTACCCGTCAATACAGTTCAGGCAGATTATCAAGCACCCATCCCGCCCAAGAATGACAATAGCACTGAACAGTTCTTTCAGCGGCTACTGCAGCCTGATATTACTGCTTCACACTCTGTAGCAGCTAGTCCGAGCCTGCCGCGCAACTCTGCCGCCAATCGTGTCGCAGACTCTACTCAAGCACGGCAGAAGCATCCAGCTCCCACTCTGGACCATCCATTAAGTACGTCAGGTACATGTTATGGTATTGAGATTTACCGATCCAGAGTCAAGTGCGCCCACGCAGTCTGCAGCAGCCGTGCGCTCGGTGGAAAGCTTGCACGCGATGCAGCCGGCAATCCAATTTGAGTCTGCCGGGCCAAAGCCGTTTTGGTTGAGCAAATCTGCCACTGACAGCTCGCCACATCCCGCAGCTATATCCTCGCCGACCAGCCGCCGGCGCGATCAGAAACAGGGCGCATCATCAGTGTACGACGACGACCTCAATGATTTGCTGCGCGATCTTCAGCCTGATATGGCTCGCCGCCCTCAGCCTCATACCGGCTCATCCACTAACTCATCCGCATCATCCGGACAGTCATCAACCAGGAGTTCCCGACGGCGCAAAGTCATATTGGCCGCTGGATCGCCCTCCAACGGTACCGTCTCGCCACTGCAAATTAATGGAACAGCGGCAGGCAGTTGGTCGACACGAGTCAGCAAACGGCTGCCCGCGTTCCTGCAGCCAGCGTCGCCGGCACACAGCCCACTTCCAACACCCAGGCACGAAGTAAAAATGGGGCCGGGATCGGTGCACCGCTACTCTAACCCCGCCGACGACCCTGACCCGATCACCAATTCATCGCTAGTCACTCCGCCAACAGATGCCTCCAAACGCCGAGTGCTTCCATCGTGGTTGCAGCCATCACGTTCAGCAGTATCGTAATACATATTGATATAGTTTAACTATAAAATAAGTTATGCATTACCTAGAGAGCTTCTCGTTCTACGCATTGTAATATATCTAATCAGTACTACCAGTTAAAACTTTATGCCGTCATGATGATATTGCACACAGCGGTTATCCGGCTGCGAGTGATAGCATAAACACGGGGTAAGTGGAGGACTCTATGCGGAATATGTTAATGAACAATGGCGCTGTTGATTGATTGATTGATCAATGCTTGTGAAACGTTGACAGCAGCAGCAAAAAAGCGCGCAAACACCTACAAAGAGCACATTTCTCGTCAACCGTGCATGCCAGCATGAAGAGGACCACGCACGTTGCCGAAATGTACAGAAATCCGGCACTGACTGCCACGGGGAACACGTCACAGCCGCTGCGCTGTCCATCTGGTGACGCGATGCTCGGTGCAAACGACAATGAATCATTCGCCGAGGACATAGCGACGCTGACGACATGGACTAACATGGACCGCGACACGTCATTCGTGGGATCTGGCACCGTGTCACCGACAGACACAATGTCCAAGCAGGGGCCCGCAATGGACGCGTCGAGCGCGTCAGATGCTGCGGCATTGGCATACCGCGATCTACCGTCGTTGATAGAGAGCGCCAGCGGCAGCAGCTCATCATCGTCGAATAGCGGTGCGAGTTCCATGGCCAAAGTGAAGGCCCTGGTTCACCGGAGAAAGCGGGCAAAGGTTACGCGCGCGGACAAGGCAGCTGCCGAGGACCTCTTTTGCTCGCTAATTAATGTCCACGCGGCGCCCAATGCAGCTAAAAATACTGGCAGCATACCAAACCAGGGATATCCGGTTTTGGCACCGCAGCCTGTAGTGGCATGTGCCGCGATGCCGCCTCCGCTGAAGGTGGCGCCTCCACAGAAACGACTATTGCTGCCGCGAGGCGTCCCGCCATCGCAGCCAGTGACTGTGCCGCCGCAAGCAGACTCGCCGGTGGAGAAAAAGTTTCATAGAATTAGGCCGTTCACGGTGTACCGCGAAGATAAATTGGATCAGATTATACAGATGGCTAATCGAATGTATCCGCACCTTCCCGATGCCGACTTCAAGACGGTATCGATTATTGCCAGGAAGGCGTGGCAGAGCGAAAGTAATGAGGTATGCAATATGGGTATATTTATTTTTATTGAAAATATTTATTTATTGAATTCGCAGGTCCGCAAGCTTTATACAGAGAAGGCAAACATTCGAAATACCACGGCACTGGCTGCCCTCAAAGCCGAGGCCGCTGCCAGCGGCTGTAGTTAGCCACATTTATAAATTTTAATACATTAATTTTATTTTCTGTTGTGCACGGGTTGGCAGTATACGTATGCTGTAAGTATATGCGCAAGCTTGACAGAGCAATTATGAAACGCCGACATGGCGGCTTCTCTGATTGGTCCGTGCAAGATATGAAACGTGTTTCACGTAGCGCGCTCAGTGAACATAAAACAGTGCGCTCAAATATCCGTTTTTGATATATCAATCTAGCGTTCTCTCTCTCTGCAACTCTATTTCTACCCGTATGGTAGCACAATCGTTGCAGCCACCAGCCACGGACAAGTCCGTGCCGGCATCAATGCAGCAGACAGCGGTGGATTACCGTTCGCTGACACGTGAATGGCACCACTGGACCGCGCAGTTCAATAGCCATATCCATCGCCTGCGAGGCGTTCCCGACGATCTGTACGATTTGTACGCAGATGACGAGGATGCCAATGTGGCACCCAATGAAGGTGATGGTGCAAAGACACTGGATGTGTTGAACAACCCATTTCCCGCAGACTTTTTACCCGCGCTGACCTCGACGATTATACCGTGCTCGTCCCAATTCTTTCGCCACTTCAAAATGGCCATCAAGGATACCAGGGAACAGGTAGATGGGGAAAAGGCCGTCAGCTGCCATGCAAAGCACCAACGCTGGAGTAAATCATGCATCGACGACCTAATTGCCATTGTCGACCTCATTCACGACATTCAAAAGCGTCGCCATCATCATTTGAACAGTTCGAGCAGCGCGTCGCTTGCTGATGACAATTCTACCCGACTCAGCCCTTGTTGAGCACGGCTAGCCTGGCGGAAAGTGATTCTCTGTGGGCACCCGGCGAAATGGAAGTGTGGATGCTGGTTTGCCAACTGATGGCCGAGCTGGACACGTGGATGGAACAATTCGAAGCAGGCATACCCGATATGATCCGCGATGCTGCTATCCGTTCTGCAACTGATAATCAGGCTGCCACCAGTAATGATCCCGTCAATGCCGACGGCGCGCAAGCGGTGGCACCAGGGCGCAAGCAGCGACGAAATCGTCAGTTCCGAGTTTATTCTGGAATAACTGTTGCAGTGCCACCTACGCCCACAATGGAGAACAAGCAAGTCGAACATGAAGCGACAAATCCCGTCTCACCAGACTCTCCTATTGGCAGGCGCAACAATCAGCCGCAGGCAGCTGATAGCGCTAGCAGCACCAATGGCAGAATATCTTTGCGCAAGTCCAAGCGCATCTCTACCATTCCCGAAACTGTTCGTCAACGTTGGGTCATTTCATTCATTGGCGACGACGAGACAGTGCTCAAGCCGATAATGGACGAGATTAAGCGGCATGTCGACCTGTCCGTACACCATCCATCATCAGCAGCTGGCAAGCATGATTCTGGCGGCAAAGCCATACGCAAGATGAGCGCCACGATGATAACTCCAACGCGCGGGACAAGGCAACAACAGGCACCAGCGACAACAATTCAGTCTAAACGCACGGCACAGCGGCCGCTCAGTGGACGAAAGCTGTCCAGTTCCAGTGCCGACAAGCCACTGCCACCCGCACCAGAACCGCTGCAAATTCTCATGCTACCATTTGAACCCACGTCGCCCACCGAGATGCGGCGTGGCTCGGATGCCGCGTGCAGTCCACGCCGTGAGAAGCACTCGTTCGGCAACGGGTTGAAGAAGTGGCTTACAGCACCGACAAAAATTTCTGGCACTCGAAAGAATATTCCAGCTTGGATGCGGCCTACTCCTGAATAACTATTAAGTGGTGTAATAAATAAAGAAGTTTGTAACGAATAAGTGGTTATTCTGCCTCTGCACGTGCATAGCGTATAGAAATCCAACAGAAATCACAGGTGAAGTGATATTGCGCCAGATGCGATATATACAAAAATCATATTATAAAAGCGCCCGACAACTAATTTACAAAAATGTGCACTTTCTGCCCCGATTGGCCCTCTCCACCTTGACGACCAATCCTCGCTCCTGCCTGAAATTACGTGACACAAACTTCTGCCGCAGCATAAAAGCCGCGCCTGCCTGAAATTACGTGACACAAACTTCTGCCGCAGCATAAAAGCCGCGCGTCGCAGCGCTCGCAGTCTTCGTTGAGCACATTTCAGCACTCTGCAAGCCACATTTATAGACTGTGTCGCTTGCCTTTCACGTTTTCACTACACTACATACTGGAAACACATCGCGCACTCACTCGCTCACTCTCACGCGCGCCATGCCTGCCTTCTTCATCGGCCCCGTCATCATCAACTACGTGTACCCGGACGACTCGGACGCGCGTGGTTCGCGCTGGATCCGCAGCAATGCCACGGTTTTCGCCGGCACCACGCACCGTAAGCACATCGTGATTGCTGTGACAGTGCCGTGTAACAGTGACTGACAGTGTCTCCTGATGCAGCCGTGGACATCATGATGGTGTCGTGGACGGACGTGGATCGCGAGGTGGTTGAACCCATGCCGACGTGCACCTACATCCTAGAAGGTCGCGTCACCACGCCTTTCATGCTGGTGGAGGCAAGCCGTTTGCTCCCGCTGCATGGCGATCAGCGTACGTTTACTCACACGCATACACGTGTATACATGCATTCATACTGACACACAAAACTGCAGCGCCGTTCTCGCCGCGTATCTGTGGTGTGGGCGCGTACAACGGCCCCAGCAACACGGCAATCCAGATCGAAACGCCTCTGTACGCCAACAGCATTAGTGCCACTGTCACGGTACGATATGCTTTGATATATCTCGCAGTCACTGACTGGATACCGTCAGTTCGAGTGCGCCTACAACGTCACTCAGTATGGCAACATGGTGGGGAAGATGCATCGTCGCTCTGCGCTGTTCTTCAGCGGTACGTGCCCAGTGTTTTACTCTGTGTAATAACTAATCTGCTGTGCAGGCTGCCTGAGTGATGTTGTTGTTGCGGACAACACGGTGACAACGATCTGCCTCGATCCAACCGACTTCACGTTTGCATCTGTCACTGGAGGACGTAATGTGATTGCCGCCGCTACGCCCGGTGTTACGTCGCCCGCTGCCAGCTCGCTGTGGAACTTCCGCCGACCTACGCAACCTGCGCCACGCGACTCTGACCCGTCTGAATTGTTGGCCCCGGCAGGTTCGTCTCGTGCAACGATTACATCGTCGCCGCTTCCACCAGCTACGCGCCGTGGTACTGCGGCAAAAGCTGATGCAATGGGAACCCCTGCTGTAACGGCCGAAGCAACCACTGCGGCATCCTCCACGGAACCGCCATTGGGTTTGTCGGCGAACAATGACAAATTTTGGCGGACTTGCTCGAGCAGATCGATGCTCATGACAAAGAAGTTGCTGCAGAGGCGGCACGCACTGCTACAGCTACGCGTAAGACGGTAATTACGCTGATTGACGATGCCGATGATGCTGACAACAGTGGTGGCGTGGACAATGATGCCGGCTCCAGCACTCAGCATGCCCAGCGTGCGCGCACCGCTGCCGAGAAGGGCAAGATGCCGTCACATGACTTTGTTGAAATTGTCGACCATCCACGCACTGCGGCCGAGAAGGGCAAGATTCCGGCACGTGACTTTGATGGCAGCACGCTTTCTGGGGACCCGAATGTCTCGGATGCGCTTCGAAACTTTCACAAAAATGCAGCGCCAAAACAATCAGCGCGTAGCACTGCTGCGGGCAAAGGGAAGACACCAACACGCAATTCTAATGCTGCTGGCCCAAGTCGTGCAATGTCCATGGCTGAAGCCAGCTGTAGCTCCTCCTCGGCTGACAGTGGTGTTGACACACCTGTAATGCCCATTTCGGAAATAGTAACACCCGTCCCTGTTGCCAAGCGCAAACCGGCGCTTGCCGCCATGGGTTCCAGCAAGCAGCGCAAGGCAGCCACGCCGCGTCAGAAAATGTGATCTGCTAACGCTTCCGGATGAGATCACGTACGCACTTACAATACACAGCAATGCTTCATAGTAAATCAATGCTTCCACAACAAAAATCTATTTTTTATGTTGTCTGTGTTGCTAAGCCAGTTCGTGTTTAATGTATAGTATACATTACCATTAAGAATACAGTATATGCTACAGTTGTATGGGGAGGGGACAAAGGATGAATTGGAGGCGTGATTGCACACTGTCTGTGTATCACAAGCTCAATCAGAAAAATCTTCACTAAAATCCGTACAGACGTCAGTATGTAGTGTGTGCCTATTTGTTTTTGTGATCTGAGTGTCGTACAGGCGGCGTAGCTCCGATTCGCCAGTTGTTAATTTGTGAATGCCCAATCAGACAATTTTTTGTTACACTGGCGGAAAAAGTGGCAATCACTGTCAATTATCAAACTGTGCGCGCACACATTCTAAATTTGTGATCCACATCTCGGTACTGCGGATCGCCCATATTACTGCATATTTTCTCCACGCATAACACCAACCGGAGCTAAGGAGCAACAGAGCTACCAGTATTGCACAGCACGTTCTGGGCGGCGCTCATTGCAGTGCACACATCATAAGGTATGCCAATATCTTCAGTTCTGTGCATCCCAAACTTATGTGCGCAGTTTCATCGCACACCGTTACGGCTACATCTTTCTCCACAACCAGGATTGTTGGGACAGTGACAACTATTGAGTGGCCACGGGTGGCATAGCTGGTATGTCATGCATCAGATGTGTCACCTGATTACTAATATTCAGCAGCTGGCTGTCCATATGTCACGCAGACACTTGGAGCCAGTGCCTGGACGGTATCAGACAATTAAAACGCGACTCAAAACCATTTTACGCGCGGAAAACGCTGAAGTTACTACTACCACAATTCAGCATGCTGTAACACGCGCCAATGGCATAGTGGTGCATGCATATCAACTCTGAAGCTCTACCTTCTTCAGCTATACAATGACGGGGCCAGCGTTTCCACACATTGATGAGAATTTCATCATGTCGGTTATTCGAGTTGTTGCAATTCCGCCATTGGTACGGCATCGTCGTCCCACAGCTGAGCATCGGGAACAGCTTGCCATGTTGCGCACATTTTACGACCAGCATTTTTGTGAAATTGCACCAGAGCAGAAAGATTATGTCCATCTAACCCAGGTCATGCAATACCTTGCAAAACAAATGGCAACAATGTACGATAACAACATCAAGAAACACTTTGTTGAATACGTGGAACGTTTTGTCAATGTTGTGTGGAACAAACATGCCAAAAGAGCCGCCATATATGCCCAGCATCCAGCGGGGCAACACCGAAAAGCTGCCATGCAAATGATGTGTGCGGAGCTGCGGCATGTCAAGGAAGATCTTCTTAATCCGGGCCGGCAAATGATGTGTGCAGAACAATACCACACATGGGTCCAGATTCAGCGCCTGAGAGTAATGCCACAACGACGACTGCGCATGGATAGTGTCTATTATGATATCAAGGCATCACCACAATCTTACTTGCCAGCAATGATATATATGATGGAGGCAGTTGAAGCAAATAAGCTGCGCATGTTCAACGTGTTTCCGCTGCGCACCAGTATGGTTCCACGGCACATTCTCTTGGACACTACGGCATTGGCACGCATATGCGGGATAAAACAAGGACAACATCTCACCCCACAAGAAAAACACCGAATATGGGAGCAGCACTTTAACTTGAACAAGAAGTGCTTCAAGTTGCGACACAATGCCGATGGGCATCTGAAGTACAAGTACACATTTGACTATGAGATGCAGACGGATGGGGTAAGCTGCTCGCTGCTAATGCAACCCGTGGTCAGAGAATGTGCCGTGATGATGGCATAGCTGTGGCAGCAGTTGAGGCTGGAGATGCAAATGATGCACGAGGCAATCAAGTAGCCAGTGCATGTATAAATGCAGTGGCAAATGAGAATGCCGCAGAGCAAGTGGCACTGGAGGCTGGCAGCATCAGCAATGATGAGGTAGCACTCCACAATGCTTCACAGGACTGTGGCAGCTGGTGCCAATGATATGCAACGCAGATCTGCACGTGGCAGAGGCAGAATGCAGGCAAGGTCACGCTCACCAATGGACATGCCAGCATCTGCACGTGGCAGATCAAGGTCAGTACATGGCATGGTCACACGCAGTCAGGCACAGAGAGGCAGTAGTCATGTGGCAGGCAGCAGTAGACTGGTGCATAGATATGGCGTGGAGAAGTAGCACCTGGTATAGGGCCAAGCAGCAGATTTTGGTAGACAAAGATCTGGAGACAGAAGTGGTAGACAAAGATCTGGAGACAGACGTGGAGCACACAGAGGTGGAGACAGACATGGAGCACACAGAGGTGGATACAGACGTGGTGTACATGGAGGTGGAGACAGACATGGTGCACATGGAGCTGAAGATGGACATGTTGGACATGGAGCTGGAGGGCATGAACATGTCAGACATGCTGGACAAGTGCATGCTGAACCTGATGCATACATTGATGAAGTGGACAGTGCACCTCTGCGCAACAAAGACATTGTTGGAATTGATCCAAACATGGGCAAC
>JAZDSV010000028.1:0-210405 GCA_036784855.1 Aphelidium insulamus | reverse complement strand
ATCATTCATCGGGTATCCACGAGATATCCAACATTTTGCGTCACTGAAAAACGTGGAGGGCTTGGGTGTCTCTCCCCAGAAACCGGCGTCGGATCCCGCACCTGCTCAAACCAAAGACACCAAGCAGGAGTACGTGCCGCCATTAGAATGCTGAGGTCTACTGCTGTTATGTCAGTGCAGCCGAAGTCCATCTGTACTGGACACAACTTCCAAAGAAAAAGGGTATGTCACATGTCGAAACTGCGCCACTGATATCGGCACGCCATATCATATTTACCGACAGCAACAGCAAAGAACATGGCAAGGAAGTGTCTCCGGAGTCTGACATCTCAGCTTCACCCGCACGGAAAGTACTCAAGCCGACGACCAGCCGCATAAAGCAGTTGAAAAAGTTGCGCTCGTGGCTGTGCGCTTCCACGCATTGCAGCAGGCCGAACAAGAATTGCATGTGCAAAATCTGCTGGCCACTCAGAAGGGGCGTAGGCAGCCGGTGGGCGTCAATGCACGCGGCAACAAGACGTACAAGTGGCGGGCGGAGCGTCGCAATTAGTATAGAATAGAATATATACATGTAAGGGGTTGTGATAAGCGTTATCTGATTGGGCGGGGCAAGCAGGCTGCAAGCTGCAAGCTGCACGATGCAAGCTAAAAGCTGAATAATTGCAGCCACGTTGCTTGCGCGCACAATTTCACGTCCAAATTCGTATTCTACTTATCATCAATATTAAAGTGGGCATGAAGCAGACAATCGTGACCGTGCTTCTGGCATTTTTGCCGCCGTGACTGGTGCAATGCCCACGAGTCTTAACAATGATGATAATGACAATAATTTGGGCGCTATCGATTCGTCTGCAACATCGATAGGGGGAGGCGAGATAGTGAAAGCGTCTCCGCCGCCGCATGAACTGCCCGCGGACGTCGTGAGGAAATGGTTGGCACAGTGTCCAAACAGTGTATTATTCCTAGCAGTTAACAAAGACCACCTTGAGGCGCTTCGAATGATCTCGAAGAACAAAGAGCTATTGACATCCTGTGCAAATGCCGTCCAGACCACTGGTTGTTTGGAATTTGCACTAAAGGCCGGTGCACCCCCTTCTCAGCTTGCCAGAGAAGCATCCAAACAGCACTACTTTCCAGTGCTACAACACTTGTATTGCTTACAACCAACACTTTCACTTCAGGGCTATCAATTTCATTACGATGCTGCTACTGCTGGTGATGTGGATATGTTGGAGTGGCTGTGGGTGCACAATTCTCCAGGCCAAACTGAAATCTGCTTTGCCGCGTGCATGGGACACACGCAAGTATTTAAATGGGCAAAAGCGCGAGGCATTGAGTTGGACGGACTGATGACTCGATTTGCAGCAGCACATGGTCACTTGGAGTTGTTGAAGTGGCTGGTTGAAAATGGCTGCGGATACTATGCAGAAACTATCTGCGAAATGGCAGCAGAGTCCGCGCATTTAGACATCCTGCAGTGGGCGGTATTGGAGCAACGTATGCAGTGGAATGGGAGAGCTTGCACGGTGGCTGCGAGCAATGGTCATTTGGCAGTACTTCAGTGGCTACATGGCCAGAACTGCGCGGAATCCTGGAATGCAGAAGATATTCGAACAAGCGCTGCTGAAAATGACAAGACTGAAGTTATTGAGTGGCTGGACAGTCTGGAGTAGGAGGCTGGAAACATCGCCGAAGCATACACGTAGCGATTATTGGTTCCTAGTCCAAGTCTATCATCTCAATACATACACACTATAATCAATTAAATTTGTCCTGTTGCATGTTCCCTGAATGCTTTTAGAGCTTTGGTGCTTTATTCACGGCAATGCACCCCTGTTGATACTCCATTGAAGGAATTGATAGCAGCACGAAAGAAACAACAACGTCTGTGCATACAAAGGTGGCCGAACAGTGGACACAACGCGCGCCGTATAATAATCACAACACCATCACACACATGGAAATCCACCGCAGCGCTCTGGCCGCCGCCGCGCGCGCCCGTCGCCACCTCGCCTCCCAGGCGCCCGCCTACGCATTCAACCCCGTGGCCCCGGCACCCAGCACAAAGTTTCCCGCCGTCGCCGCGCAGAAGGCGCTGGCTGTGTCTCGATCCGCGGATGGCGCGCAGCTGGCCACAGTGGACGACACCGCCAGCCCCATCTCCTCTGTGGCGCTGGTGGTGCAGGCCGGCCCGCGGTTTCAGTCGGGCATTGCGGAAGTGGGTGCCGCGCAGTGGCTCAAGGCTCTGGGCTTCAAGGTGGGTGCATGTCCAGTGTGTAACTCTCTCTCTCAAAGGCACTTCTGTGCAGGCCACCAACACACGCAGCGCCGTGCGCATCACTGGCGAGGCCGAGATCCTGGGTAGCTCTCTGTCTGCGGCTCTGTCCCGCGAGTCGCTCATCCTGAACGTGGACTGCAACCGTGATGATGTGTAAGTATTACTTAGTTGAGTGTGTATAAGTCATTGCACTGCATATTTATACATATTTATAAACTTCCTTATATATAACCTCCCATCACTTATGCAATAGGGGAGACGCCGTGGCACTGCTGGGCGATGTGGTCGATGGCATTGTGCGCCGCGACACCGAGCCGTGGGGAATCTACACGCGTGAATTCGTGCGCAAGACCAAGCAGTGGAACGACGCCATCGAACAGGTGGCGCGCGACACTGCACTGGCACACACCGCCGACCCCGCCACGCTGGTGCTGGACCAGTTGCACTTTGCCGCCTACCGCACCGGGCTGGGTAATGCATTGTACCCGCCGGCCGCCGCGCAGCTTGACGTCGAGGGTGCTGTCAATTTCGCTGCTCGCCGCTTCCAGCCAGCGCACATGTCGCTGGTGGGACTTGGTGTGGCGCACGACGATCTGGTGCGCTCCGTGCAGGCCTCGTGGTCATCTTTGGCTGGTAATCAAGTTGTGTCGTCATCGTCGTCGTCAGCGCAGACTGCCAAGCAGCAGTACTATGGCGGCGAGGCGATCGACACGGCTCCCTGCCAGGACGTGCACTATGCCGTGGCATTCAACGGGGCGGCACTTGGCAGCGGTGCCGACTTTTACACGGCAGCCGTGCTCAAACACGTGCTTGGCGGCTCTGAGTCGGCAGGATCCATGCTGCACTCGGCTACAAAGGGTGACGTCACCATCTCGCCGATCAACCTGTCCTACTCGGACGCCGGCCTGTTTGGCGTGAATGTGCGTGCACCCGATGCCGCGGCCGTCAGCAGCGCGGTCACTCAGTCCGTTGCCGCACTGAAGGAGTGTGCTGCAGGCAAGGCCAGTGCCGACGCGGTGAAGCGCGGCATTCAGTTGGCCAAGTTCGCGCTGGCATCCGAGGTGGAGTCGTCGTCCAGGCTGGACAAGGTGCATGTGTACGGCACCCAGCTGGCCACCGTCAAAAAGCTGGTGCCCGTTGCCGACATGCTGGCCAGTCTTGATGCCGTCACTCCAGCCGCTGTGGCTGCTGTAAGTTTGTATATAATTACTGTAATGATAGATCCGCTTATGTATAATCGTGACAGTTTGCCGGGCGTCTGGTCAAGAGCAAGCCGTCGGTGGCGTCGGTGGGCGATGCATTTGCCGTGCCGCACATTGACCAACTGGGCCTGTAAGATGGCATAATGGGATATTATTATTGTGACGCGATATTACAAGTGACGCCACTTATTAAAGGATTAATTGACCAACTGTGTCGTTTGTGTGTTGTACTTATGTGCGAAGATGTATTGCAAGTGTGTTTCACACTGGACTTGACTCGCGGCTAAACTTTTCTTCTTTCCTGCTGGCAGCATTGCCTTTACACAAACCGTCCCACAGATATGGACTCAGATAAACTCAGATAACACAGATATGGACTCTTGAAAACTATGCGCTGTCTGTCTCTGTCAACATATGCATCCATCTAAGTATCTATTCACTACCAGGCACCGCAATAAGCTAGTTAGACCTTGCGACGAATGACATGGTCGTAGAATACGGCTTGCAGGTACTCGGGACTGGTGATGGCTGTGCGCTGCACTCCTGCAGACGTGGTGTCGGCATCGGTGTCTGGAACTACGGGTGCCACAGCAGGATCAGTGTTTGGGGTGCCGTGCCGCGATGATCGTGACGCCGCCGTCTGAGCGCGGGCAGAGCGCGGCGATGCGCTGCCATCCGCGTTGAACTTTGCGGGCCACGCCGCAATCACCTTGCGGTCCTGCTTGTTGCGGAACACCAGTCCGCCCGGCTGGTCGGCGTCCACGTGAAAATTCGCGCTGTCCGTGATGCAGCACTGGCCGCTGGTCCAGTCAAAGTAGCTCAGGTCTGTTTTGCGCGGCACCATGCGCGGGTTGTGCGCGCCGGCGGTGTGGCCGTGTCGGAACGAGTGTTCGCGCGCCAAACGGTCGCCCAGGTCGATGTAGCCGCTGATCTCGCGGCGGACGGCGCTCATTGGCGCCGCAGACCCCGTTTTGCCGCGTCGAACACTAGTCTGCTTGTCCTGTGCGGTCTGGTCCGCGCCGCCTGGAACACTGGCGCCGGCGCCGGCTGGCTGACAGCTCTGTTCCAGGCGCAGAAACAGTACAGACGCCAGCCGGCCCTGGCGAATGGCTTCTTCGCGGTCCAGCAAGGCGCGAACAAACGGTGTAACAGCGGTGTTGCTGTTATTGCCCGTCGGTGAGGTGGCCTGCTGTGTCGGCGGTGGCACATCCCTGCCCTCTCCGGTAGCTGCATCGGGCGACCGAGAGCGCGTCGGCGAATCTTGTGATGAGCGCCCGGTCGAACCGCTGCTGCCACCGCTGCCACTGCCGCCACCGGCCTGGGCGCGGTTCTTGTCCGTGAACGCCTCGCGCGACAGGATATCGCCTTCACCGCGATAGCCCAGCTCCACCAGTTGACGCGCCACCGCCCGGTCCTCCAGGTAGAACAGGTCGGTGCTGCTCACCTGCGAGTCCAGGTAGTCTTCATAGGTGGCAAACTGTCCCAGATCGTCGGTTGCAGCCGGGGCTGTTGATATGGCACCACCAGCCGCGCCACCACTGCCACCAGCCTGATTGCCACGCTGGACACTGGCCGTCGAGCCGACTGTCGACGACTCGCTGCGGCTGTTCATGTTGTTGCCGGCGGTGCCATTGTTCAGGCGTGTCACTGTGCGCCGCGATTCCGTTCGTGATTCCATATTTTGTTACTTTATGTAGTCTATATGTTTATGTGTAGTAATGTGAAGTACTTTGGGTAGGCGGTATTGTTGGGAATGCTGAACAACAGCAACAGCAAAGAGTATCGCAATTCTACACGCCTCAGCGGTATATGTCTACGCGCCATCATAACAATGTACACTGCTACTGTCTAATCATCTAGCTGCTACAATAAAACCATACCAGTTCACAAAGTGCAAAATGCTGCAAAGTTTAGATTAAACAGCAACATATGTGCTTTAATGCCAAAAACACTGCCTAACGTGGAATGCCATATTCTTTGCCTTGTTTACTGCTCGATTGCCGAGTGCGGTGGCGTCGATACCGGATTCATTAGGAACAGACATTATTGCAAGAGTAATGCTGGTTCCGTAGTCTACGGCCTTCTCGTCTTCTGCGCTAATGGTGGCAGCCAGAGTTGCACATAGCACCGTGGCTAACCACAGCACGTAAGGCTGTGGTAGAATTGATGATAGAATTGTTGGCCACCATGTACGCGGTCAAATGTCAGCGTGTCGTAACATGAAATAGATTACTGTAAAAAAGAATATTATAACGCAAAAGAGCTGATGGATGTATGTTAGTTAACGGACGCTCCTGCGGCACAGCGCCATTGAAATTTACTGCAAGTTCTTGAACGGCCAATAATGTGCCACCAATGCGGCTGGTCATAATCAGAAATCATCAGCAATATTTTCATCATTGGAATCGAATGCTTTGAATGCATTATCGACGAAAGGTCATCCCACCGACTTCAGAGAGAAAAATGATTAAATCAAGTAGACCATTTTAATCCACTACCAAACTACTCACTTCCACTGCCGATGGATTTGACAGCGCCAAATACCTGTCATTAATGGTGATAGTCATAGATTTTCTGTGGGATATGTACCCACCTTCCTTCCATCAATGCTTCTCCACAGCTCCTTGACAATCCTGCTGAGACCACGGGCTTGAAAATGTCTGCCGGAATGCTATACATACAACTAAGACCTTGTAGCAGAGGCAAATCAGTCAAGACTCTTGCACCAAATCACAACGAATGAACGCCGATGTGAAGGACTTTTCGTACGCGCTCAGCAGCGACCTTCACTCGACGCTGGTGTCGCATGCTGGCAGTGGCGTGGGTGCTGCCACCTCTCTGCCGCCACCGCCTACCGGGGCCATGGCAGAGCTGCAACTGTCGGCCGCCGTGGCCACTCCAATGCCCGGCAGTCACACCACCGCCACTGCTTCCACTTCCGCTAATGCCACACATGCCGCCTCTTCCGGCAGTTCCGCCAATACCAGGCCAGCTGGCAAGTCAGCCGCATCCCACTTTTTCCACGTCAAGATTGTGTCGTTGGATGGGCGACGGGCACGGCCGTCCCGCCTAATGACACTGGCCGAGCCGCTGCTGGCTCACGGCGGCGCTGCCAACGACGGCTGCCTATTTGTGACGTGTCAGCTGTATGCCGGCAACAAGCAGCTGGTTCCACTGGACGCGGCACAGCTGCGCACACGGTTCTCGTCCCGCGTCAACAACAGTAATACTGCCGACTCACACAACGTCGTTACTCACACGTACGCATGGGTAAATATTATAGTTAATTGACTAATATTTTAAGCTGGAACGAATGGGTGTGGATGCCGCTGACATATGCTGAATTGCCAGTTGACACTGTGCTTGCAATGACGGTGTGGGACTTGGAGTATGTCCGGCAGGATGGCCTGGTGCAGGGCAATATGCGCCCCGTTGGCGGGACCACGATGCCCCTATTCTCCGTGGATCGGTCAGTGTGACTGCGTGCAAACACATTCACATCATAATGTTGTAGAACACTTAAAACTGGCGCATATCGATTGTACTTGTGGCCTGACCGTGTGGCAGACGGCAGCGTCAGTAGCTCTACCTCTAGCAAGGCAGTTGCAATGTCGAGCGAGATGGGCGAGCTATATCGACTGGAAAAGGTTTGCGCAATTTTATATCAACACGATGAAGAACTGAGTTAGATATTTGCGTAGTTGCTGAAACAGCACCGTCGCGGAGATATTACTCCGGTGCCGTGGATGGATTCCCTAGCACACAAGCATATCGAACAAGTCAGGATGGTGTGTGACAGAGATGGTCTTTTTCCATCATACATATATTAATGGCTATCCGTGTCAGGATAATGCCAGCTGTGCCTCTCGGCTGTCACTGTGCGTGGAACTGGCTGATTGTGATTTTCCGATCATTCACCACGAAAAGGTATTTATATGTCATGTGGTTGTTATTGATACACTTATAATATCTATTATGTGCAGCCATATCCACGAGTGATGCCACAGCCAGTAAATGCACGAATTTGCACCGTGTATGATCCCGAGATGCTGCGTGATAATCTGGTGGAGGCCAAACACCGCAGACTGGTTCGCAGTCATCGCAGCGGTCTGATGGACCGCGAACTGAAGCCCAATGCCAAACTTCGTGATGAGCTTAATGTTAGTTCACCATCGTCTATTTTAATAGTCGCATATAATTGGATCCACAGACAATCTGCCACTATCCATCTACGCAAATTCTTGGCAAGGAAGAGTGTGACTTGCTGTGGAAATTCCGTTTCTACCTCTGCCGTCACAAGAGTGTACGTCAAATGCAAAAAGTAATTAATTTGTCTTCAATTGACGATATAGGCACTGACCAAGTTCTTGAAAGCCGTGGACTGGACCGACGCTACCGAGACCAAGCAGGCGACGACCATTCTGCTGCCAATGTGGGTCGAGATTGGCGTGGACGACGCATTGGAACTGCTGGGGCCGGCCTTCACAAATCGGCAAGTGCGACATTATGCCGTGCGACAGCTGGAGAAGGCGGACGACGACGACCTGCAGCTTTATTTGCTGCAGCTAGTGCAGGCAATCAAGTTTGAGGCTCTCTCTGATCGCGGCGCCTACGAGTCGAGTCTGGTGGAGTTTCTGACTGCTCGGGCCATCAGCAATCCGGTGCTGGGCAGCTGTTTCCACTGGTACCTCATGACCGAGTGCGAAGACAAGGTGTACGCCAAGATGTATGCCAAAGGTGCGTCACAGTTTTAAATTAGTGTGATCTCATTACTTTATAGTCGCGTACCACTTTATGTCCCGGATGGTCGAGTCTGATAACGGACCGTACCGCCGCGATTTGCTGCGCAGGCAGGGCGAGTTAGTTGAGAGACTGTGCAGTGCCACGCGGGAACTGCGCACCATGAAAGATTCGAGACCTCGCAAGGTTATTTGATTCTGTCACTGTTATCGCATCGTCTAAAATCACTTCAGATTGAATGGCTACGCAATCACATTGCCGATCCCAAGAACGGGCTGTTTCAGTTCCCGGCGCTCCCACTTCCCCTGGATCCCAGTGTGCAAGTGGAGGGTGTTGTGGCGGAAGGGGCCACAGTGTTCAAGAGTCAGTTGATGCCATTGCTGCTGCCATTCAGGTGCACGAACGGCAGTCAGTACACGGTGCTCTTCAAAGTTGGCGATGATTTGCGCCAAGACCAGCTGGTGATGCAGGCTGGTCCAATTAATTTGTTCTTATCGTTGTAATCAAGACTCAACTTATCTCAGGTGATAACGCTGATGGACCGGCTGTTGCGAAAGGAGAACCTGGACCTGAAACTGACACCGTATCGCGTGCTGGCCACCGGCAGCGATCACGGCATGGTGCAGTTCATCCCCTCGATGGCACTGGCGTCCGTGCTGGCCCAGTACAATGGCAATATTCAGGCGTACTTGCGTGAGGTGGCTCCAGCGGAACATCCGCAGCAGTCAGCCACCACCAGCACGGCGTCGATAGTACCAGATTGTTACGGTATCGAACCCGCAGTCATGGACAACTATGTGAAGAGCTGTGCCGGCTACTGCGTCATCACATATCTGCTGGGCATCGGCGACCGCCACTTGGACAATCTTCTGCTGACACCACGCGGCAACCTCTTCCACATTGATTTCGGCTACATTCTGAGCCGCGACCCGAAGCCTTTTCCACCGCCCATGAAGCTGTGCAAAGAGATGGTGGACGCCATGGGCGGCACCACGTCCGCGCACTATCAAAAGTTCCAGTCGCTGTGCTACACGTCGTTCATGATTCTGCGCAAGTCGTCCAACTTGATTTTGAACTTGTTCTCGCTGATGATCGACGCCAACATCCCGGACATTCGCCTGGAGCCCGACAAGGCGGTCATGAAGGTCTGCAGTGTGTTTATCAGTATCGTATGCTGACAAAGTGTTGTAGGTGCAAGAAAAGTTCCGGCTGGACTTGTCGGACGTGGAAGCCATTCAATACTTTCAACAGCTCATCAATGACAGTGTCAACGCCCTGTTCCCTCAGCTCATGGAGACGGTGCACAAGTGGGCCCAGTACTGGCGCAAGTAGATTTTAATTTTAGTTACATATGTATCTCTTGAGAATATTGCCTTGATGCTTCACCTACTCTACAAGATAATATTAAGATCGATAAGGAACCACATATAAGCGTTGGGTTATACAATCAGACACCTCCAGGGTTAGGGTATTTGATGGACCGTCTGCGTGGGATAATCCGCTGCAGTGGCGGCTTGTTGCTGCCACGCGCGCACTATTCGCGCTTCCGTGAGCCAGGTGCGTCGTGGTAGTGGTGGTAAATGGTAGTAAGAACAACGTCCTTAACGTGTGTACACCAGTTGTGAGGCGCCCCACTCCGGCGAGGAAAGCTGTGCCGCGCGCAGTAATTCATCCGCCCGCGTCGGCCGTGATTCCAACAACTGCTGGAGGGCGAGATGAAGTAGCTACCGGCACGTCGCTTGCCTCCATGCTGCACAGGCCGGCGTTGGCAGTGGGCCGGCAGCTGGAGGCGCTCAATGTATTCCTCGGCTACGAGCAGGCCAACCGCTACTTCATGTACGACGCGGCCACCGCACAGCCGGTCGGCGCCATCGTGGAGGACAGCGCGAATGTCATTGTGCAGAGTGTTGTGCGGCAGGTGCTGCGCTCGCACCGCCCACTTACCGCCACCATATCAACATTGGCGCCTCGTGCGACGGGCATTGGGGAGCCGGTGCTTGTAGTGAGGCGCCCATTCAAGTTCATCAACAGCCGCATCTACGTCTACCACGCCGGCCACAATAATGACGGCGACGAAAATGAGGAAGGCCGGCTTATCGGTGAAGTGCATCAACGGTGGCATCCGTGGCGGCGGCGCTACGATTTGTTTGTGGGGTTGGTGCCTATGTATACATATGTTTGCCATGTCACTATGTCACTGAATACCACTCGCAGGGGCCAGCAGTTTGCCGAGATTGACGCGCCCCTGCTGTCGTGGGACTTTAACCTGGTCGGCGAGGGCGGGCATGGGCACCATCTCGGGAGTGTGGGCAAGAACTTTACCGGATTCGCGCGCGAGATATTCACCGACATGAACCAGTATGTGCTGCGCATGGACGACGAGGAAAGCCATGCACAGCAAGCGTCCATGAACACTGAGCAGCGAGCGGTGGCGCTGGCTGCGGCGATATCCATCGACTTTGATTACTTTTCCCGGCGCTCTGGTGGCGGCATGTTTGCCTGGCTGCCTTTCTTTGGCGGTGGCAGCAATGACGACTATGAATAGAGACAGAGAGAGAATGAAAAAGACTGACATGCAAAGTGAGAGAGAAATTGTGTATGTATGCCAGGTGAGTGCAGGTGCCGAGTGCATATCATTTAGTTTGCCGGGCTGTAGAAGCGAGCGCGGTGATTTGCCGCGGCAGTCGGCATCGTGCCAAGCTGCTGCCTGATCATGGCGGCGATGGCTTGGCTGTGCGCCGTGCACTTGCGCATCGTCGCCTCGCACTCGCACAGCAGCTCTTGCAACACGATCAGGCCCTCGCGGAACTTGGACAGTGATTGTGGTGGCTTTTGCGGATGATAGGCTGACAGACGTGGTGCCACAGAGGGCCGTGTCACCATTGGAGTCGCACGTGCAGGCGAAGGTGGCGGCGTGACTGCGGGCGCAAAGTAGTCGACGTACCGGCGAAAGAATTCTGTCAGTGTCACGCGCGGCCCACCAAGCTCTGCCACAGTGGAGCTGTGTCAGACAACAGCAACCAGCAAGCACTTCACGGCTATTTACCTTCATCTGAGATGGCTGCGTTGACAGCCAGCTTCATGTCGCCGCTGTGCGCCACTTCAAACAGTTGCACCACACCGTCCGCTAGCCACGCATCCAGGCCTTGTGCCTGCAGAATGGCCACCGCCTCCCCGCGTTCAATTGGCTCGTACACAATCGGTGTCTGCGCCGCCTCACTCAAGCGCTCTGCAATTGTCATGCCATCCACACCTGTAATGATACGGAAAGTTTAATACTAGCTTAATATTGTTCTTACACTCAGGCCCCGAGACAGTGAAGACGGAGGAGTGGACGTAGGAAGTCTGCGTGAGCAGCCAGCAGGCGGTGTGCGATACGTCATCGATGGACACGGGTGCGAATGCGGCACAGCCCACTGGCAGCTTCAGTGTGCCCGTAGAGCGCACCGTCTCCGCGAACCCAAACATTGCCTCCATGAACACGCTGCAGCGCAGAATGACATATGGCGGCGCTCGTTCATTTTCGGTCCTTGACAAATCAGCTGTTAACATATGAATATCTGCCTTACAATGTCGACTCCATTTCGCGGTACTGGGTGGCCCATTCAGTGTTGGAGGTGGTTGCCACCTGGCTCGACACCATCACAATCAGTGGGACGGGTTGTTTGAGTGCGGTAGAGGCGGCCGCATCGACAATCTCCTGCATGTGCAGCATTCGGCGCACACTGCTACTTGGCACCACGTAAATGTACTTGATGTGCAGTCCGGCGTAGCCTTCACGTATCAGCTGGCCCATAGTCAGTGACGGGCGGCGCTGCGAGCGACGAGCAAGTCTGGTCGTTGTCGTCGTTGTCTTGGCTGTCGCCTCCGTCACCAAATCAGCCTCGTAGTCGCACAGTATAAACTTCACGGGACTGCGTCCTGCGGCGTGGAATTGACGCTGCAGCTCCGTTATCACCGTGGCGCAACTACTGGGCACGGTGGCCACAATCAGCTTCCAGGTGGGTGACTTTTCCTGCAAGACACAGTGCAGGAAGGAGCGCCCGGTATTCCCCACCACCCCCGTCACCAGTAGTATACCGTCCGAACTCATAGTGTACTATCTTACAAGGTTCGAATCGGCATTCAACCAGGTACAAGTGCGACTGCATGAGTACTGAAGGATGTAGAGAACAGTGATGACGTGGTGATGTGCAAGTGTGTATGTGTCAACCATTCTACTGCTCTCTATAAACTACTCTTTGCACCGTTATTGTCTGGGCGGAGGAGCGGCGCCACCACCTCGGCCAGCATCATTGAACTCAATGTCCAGGTCGCCTTCAGTCAGGTAGGTGGTGCCGGTGGCATTGGTGCGCGGCGTGCGACGGATCATTGTCTGGTTGTTGCCGAGTGAGACCTGGCATGCATGAGTGTGAGTGACAGTCATGCATGAAACAGTGTCACTGACAGCCAATACATTCACACACATAATATACATGCACATACATACAATACAATACACATAATATGCATGTGTACTAGTTCTCAACTACAATGGATATGAGCAGTGAACACTTACAGTGTTGTACTGACGCTCCAGCAGGAGAGCAATCACCAGCCACTTGGAGTTGGGTCCCACACGGGCCACACACATGCGCACAGCAACAACTTGTAGCAGATGCAGCACCCCTAGCGCACCCATGGCCCACAGCAGTGCGTCCAGCCCCGTCTGTGCCACGGCACACGTCAGGTCCTCCGCCTCGTACGTCCACGCGGCCAGATCACGACAGTCGGTGAATGAGGCGCGCAGTGGCGACTGGATGGCGCTCACCACCGGCAGCACCGAGCTGCGGAAGAATGTCAGCGCCGTAGTGCGCACCTAGCATATTGCTTAGTGTTAAGAGTAGGTTAACAATATTATCTCTTGCATTCAGAGAATCTGCCGCCGACGTGTCGGTCGATGCCGCATCCCACGTTTGTTTTGCCGACGTGTACAACGCCTGGAATACATGTATTAGTCTATACTATGGATATCATACTATCAAGTACCGCAATGCTGGTGGACAGTGAATTGGCATTGGTGGCATAGGTGAGCAGGTCGCTCTGGGCCGCCGTCACCGCCAGTGTCAAATTCGTCACCAACGATGCCACTTCCGCCACCAGTTTCGGCGCCTGCAGCGACCGCAACTCAGACGAGCACTGCGACCCCGCTGGATTCGTGCCGCCGCCGCCCGTTGCGTAGATGGGCGCGGTGGGCACCAGTGCGTTGATGGCATTGGTGAGTGTGGTGGTGGCCGTGGTGCGCGGGTCAAACGACACCGGCAGCGTGGCCAGGTTGAGCATGGCGCCGTAGTTGCCAAAGTAGATTTGCTGGGCGAAATTCGCGTAGCCCGTGTGCTGCACCGTGTTCAAGTTGGCGCGCACCACGTCGTACAGGGACTTGAGACGCTGGCGCAGCAGCGTGTCGAAGGAGGTGCCCACGTTCGGCGACACCAGTGCATCGGCCAGCGCGGACGGCGCCCCAAATGTGGAGCGCAGTTGTTCCGCAGCGGCTGTGCTATAGTTTTGCGGAGTGGTGGATGCTGCGGCTGACAACTGTCCGATGGCGGCCTGCAGTGGCGCCGGGTCTCCGGCGTAACAAGCATCACGTGCGGCATACAACTGCGGCACGTAGCTGGTCAAGTTGAGTGTGTACGTCGGGTTGGTATAGTTGAGACGGTTCTGCAGGAACGGGATCCAGCTGGCCAGCTGCTGGTTCGGGCGGATCTCGCGGCAGAAATGCGCGTCCACCACGCTGTACGTGATGGCCATAATGCACAGCACCCAGAACAGGCCGACCAGCGCGAAGCTGAACACATTCACACTGCAATACATTGTTATTAGTAGTCAATTGAGTGCAAATGCAATGTTACCCGGCAGCAAGATGCGTCTGCCGAACCATAATCAAGCTGACAGTGGCCAGCACTGGGAGCAAGCATGTTAGCCAACATAATCAAATATGATATGCAACAGTATACCTGACATGGTGGCCATCACCAGCCCGGCATAGGTGAGGTTGGAGCGGAAAGTGTTGTAGCTGGCAGCCCACGCCAGATTGTAGTTGGCGCCATTGCGAGCGTTGCGCATGATTGTCGGCACACGCCCGGCAGCCACCGGTGCCACCAGCGGCATGGTGGTGGAGTAGTTGCCGACGCTGTTCTTCACGGCGTCCAGCATGTAGGCATCAGACCAGCTAATCAGTGCTGACTGTGCCTGGCTGATTGCCGCGGCATTCAACGTCAGATTGTAGCTGACGGCCGATGTCTGCGCATTGCTGGCCACTCCCGCCACAGCGGTGGAGTCCAGTGGACTGGCCACTGCCGGCAGCGAATTGAACGCGGTCAGACCAAAATTGCACGGCCCGTCGCCGCCGATGCTGGTGTACGTCCGCACCATAATATTGCGCGCACTGCCCGATGAGCCACCAGCTGCCAGCAGTGCCGACACGGTGGTGCCAACGCGGTCGGCGGCGGACCGTGCGGCAGTCAAGTTCGCAATGTACCAGCCGACCATCTGTTGCAGATCGCGGTACTGCTGCGTCAGTAGGGCGGTGTTGGCGGTGCTGCGTGCATAGACGGCCGCGTCAAAATCCGAAGTGTCCACCGTGGGCAAGGCGGCACTGAACTGTTGCGCCGCCGACAGACCCGATGTCGAGACCACGGCCCCGGAGGCTGCGTAGCTGAGTGTCTCCAAGCGCCGCAGTGACAGCTGGGTGATGTTGGAGAATCGAACAAACGCGTTGTTGGCCACGCTATTGCCAGCAAAGCCGTACACCAGACACAGTCTGCACAGTATGAGTACATAACATATATATATATATATATATATACACATAGATATAGTCTACAAATGCATCCAACACACACACACACACACACACACACACACACACACACAGAGCGACTTACATGACCATCAGCGAGGAGAGCAGCAGGAAGGAGACGGCGAATACACGCTCCTCTCGGCTGTAGACACGATTGGCGGCCTTCTCCTCCTCTTCCTGCAATTTGCGGCGCTGTTTGGCGGCGCGCTCATCTTCCGGCGTCTTGTTCTCCACCAGCAGATCACGCTCGTTCTCCATCTCGGCCTGGGCCATACGGCGCCGACGCCGCACATCACGCCAGTAACCCAGTGCCAGACACGGCGTGATGAAGACGATTAGCAGGGCCATCAGCAGGCAGAAACTCCCCGTCACAATCAGTGGCTATGGCCGAGAATGTCAGAGGAGGCATACTTATATATATATATATATATATGGACGTACCACAAACTGAGTGATGGTGGCGGTGGAGTCCCACTGCGGCGAGAGCGATGTGGCACCGCGGAGTAGACTGACGGACGCGTCGCCGACCAAAGCCGTGCGGAACGTGATGGCCAGCGATGCAAAGCCGTAGATGCTCAAGTCGCTTGGCTGTTTGTGCGCGTACACGGCGGTCGAGGCGCCGACTGTACCCGTGGGCACGGCGCCTGCCTGAGTAGATGTGGTGGTGGTCGAGGGAGCAGACAGAGCCACCACGATGGGGTCGCCATCGTCTCCGCGGACCGTGTTGAATGCTGTGGCGCACACAAGCGCTACCAGAAAGTGAGGGAGCCGGCGTGCTGTCACCATTGTATATACTTGTACAATTCTACACCGCTGTAGATGAAGGTGTGCGCGGTGCGGATGTCCGTGTGCTAGTAGCGGCGCTGTCAATGGCAACGCGGAACGTGTGCGCAGAATAGACCATCCATGCACCCGTTGCCAGGGCCGCCGGCGCCCCTGTGACAGTGGTGGCGCAAACAGACCAGCTTCAATGGTGCTGCAGCTGCTACAGGCTGCTGATGGCGTGTCGGCGCTGGCTGCCGGCTCCGTTGCCGCGCTGTGCATCGTGGTGCTGACAGCCGTGCTGTGGCTGCGTGCAGACTCCCTGCCCCGCCCGCGCAGACGCGTCATTTCCGTGCCGCTGCCCGCCGGTGAGCTGCATCTGCCGTTCCCATGCCTGTCTCAATTGACGTAGAGGCCGCGTCGCAGTGGTCGCCACCGGATGCAGCGACCACACCCGATGGCGCCACAGATGACCGGGACGGTAATAGTATCCAATGCCGTGACCCGAGCACCGGCTGGTCCCTGGGCACCGTACCCAAACACAATGCCACCGACGACGTGGCGGCAATGGTGCAGCGGGCGCGCGCCGCACACCACGCCTACTACACCCAGACGGACCGCGACACATTCCGCCGTCGCCGTGCCCAATTCCTGGCGGACCTGTGCGCATTCACACTGCACAACCAGCGCGACATTGCCGCCGTGTGCACGCGTGACACCGGCAAGACCAACGTGGACGCCTTCCTGGGCGAGATACTGACCACGCTGGAGAAGGTGCGCTGGCTGCGTGCCGAGGGGGAAGGTGCACTGCGCACCGAGTGGCGCTCCACGGGGCCTCTCACACTGCACAAGCTGGCCCGCGTGGAATTCCATCCGCGAGGTGCGTTCTCCTTGTTGTCCTGCTTGCTTCTCTTTCTGCTTGCTTCTCTTTCTTCTCTGCCTCTATAATGTCTGACTTATACCTCGCAAGTTGCTCGTTTCTGTTTCTGCTTTTTGTTATACTGACTTATACTGACTTCCTTATATTCGATCTTCTTTGGTTATGAGTACTCCTAGTGTCCTTTCAACCGTCTTTGATACATACTCTGCGTAACTGCTGTCCTACTCCATTCTCTCTATACTTGCTCTGCAACTTGTAAACTATTGCTTGCAATTCATCGCACACACTGTGTTTTCCAATACATAATAATCCTATATTGTATGGCTAATCGATCATTGTTTGTCAAAGGGGTGGTGGCAGCGATAGTGTCGTGGAACTACCCGTTCCACAATGTGTTTGGACCCATGGTTGCGGCGCTGTTTGCCGGCAACGCCATCATCATCAAACCGTCCGAGCTGGTCGCCTGGTCCGCCGTGCGCTACTTTGAGCCGGTTGTGCGTGAGCTGCTGCGCGCCAATGACATGCCGTCTGATCTGGTGCAATTCCTGATCGGCGAGGCTGATGTGGGCGACGCGCTGGTTCGCTCCGGTGTGGACAAGGTCACTTTCATTGGGTAAAATTGGGTTTTTGTCTATTGCACAAGATTTAAATGCATTTCATAGATCGCCCGGTGTTGGGAAAAAGGTGATGGCCGCTGCGTCCAACAATCTCACCCCCGTCACGTTGGAACTGGGCGGCAAGGATGCTGCCGTACTTTGCGACGGTTGGTATTAAACATATTTGTATTCGAAAGGTAATATCATGTCAGATGCCGATCTGCGACAGGCCGTGCCGATTATAATGCGCGGCACGTTTCAGAACGTGGGCCAGAATTGTGTTGGGCTGGAGCGCATTGTTTGCCACTCGGCAATCTATGACCAGTTTCTGGACACTGTCACGCCGCTGATACAGCGTTTGCGAGTCGGCAATCCATTTGATAAAGAAGTTGACTGCGGGGCAATCACCATGAAGCGCCAGGTCAGTGTGACCAATATGTCTCATAAGGTTTAAAATAATGGCAAGATGGCACATGTTCAACGCTTGGTGGACGATGCCGTGCAGCAAGGGGCACGGTTGCTGTGTGGGGGCAAGCAGTTGCACAGCGACACGGGCGGCCAGTTCTATCAGCCGACATTGTTGGCTGATGTGACTCCATCCATGCTCATTGCCCAGGAGGAAGTGTTTGGACCTGTGATGGCATGTTAATTATTTGTAGCAATATCAATATTCATCCGTAGACCGTGATGCGATTTGACACGGACAGCGAAGCGGCTGAACTAGTAAACAGCTCTCCATTCGGACTGGGCGGCTCGGTGTTCTCGGCCAACATTGAGCGCGCCGAGAACCTGACCGCGGCCATACGCACCGGCATGGCCAACATCAATGACTTTGCCGTGAACTATCTGTGCCAGTCGCTGCCGTTTGGCGGCTGCAAACAGAGCGGGTTCGGCCGGTTCGCCGGGGTGGAGGGTTTGCGGGCCGAGTGTGTGGTCAAGGCGGTCACGCGGGACAAGTTCAGCTGGTTGAAGACCACGATTCCACGTGTGCTCGACTATCCCATGGACGCGGGGCGAAGTCGGGAGTTTTGCGAGTCGTTGGCCATGCTGGTCTACTCTGATTCCTGGATGGACAAGCTGTGTGCCTTAAAGGCCGTAATTCAGAGCGCCATGGCATGAAAGCAAGAGAAAAAAATAAAAATATAAGCGTCAGGCAAAAATGCATTTATAGTATGGATGAGGCCGTGTCAGTGGCGGTAAAGTAGGAATCCGCTTCCATGCGCTTGGAAACACTCAGGCGACCTGGGGGTCTGTCTTGCTCGCTGTCCAAAACAGAACTACCACAGTCGCCGCAGGTATCGGGAGTGGGCGGACCCACGAGTCGGCTCAGTGTGCCACCCGACTCGGTTGGCGTGAACAGCAGCGAGTGCGTGGGTGTCGGGGAAAGCAGTGACAAAGCATCTGGGACTCCGGTCCACTGCCGTAACCTGTCGCCCAGCAACACTGAGAGGCGGCTCGGGGTCGACGATGATATGTGCGTCTGAGGTTGCGGCCTTAATTTATCAGTATCTGATGCTGCCAGGCACTCTTTGTGTTCTGCATCAGTGGCGGTGTACGAAGAACTGACTTGTGCTTGCGGGATCGTGGTTGCACTGCCGCCACGTTCTCGCGGCTCTAGCCACTGGGCTATTGATTTCCTCTGTATGACGGCGTGCTGCTGCGGGATAACACCAGGTTCTCCATCTGCACCGGCCAGTGACATCAACGGGCCCGTGGCCGTCGACAAACTGCGACGTTTGGTAGCACTTGCCACACGTCCACTGGTTGTGATGCCTCGGAGTGAGCGGGGCTTCGGGCGCGGCAGTAGGTCGGTACTCAAATTTGTTAAATCATGTTTCTTTCCGTCATCGCCATTGTTGTTGCAGTGGCTAAATTCATTGTCGGCCACCTCAGGTTGCTGCGAGAGCAGCGGGCCCACCGACTGTATCGACGCGGGCCGACTCGATCGGTGCACATCGGCAAAGGAAGCGGTGCAGGGATCCTCGCGCGCAGTTGTTGACATGTCTGCGCTGTTGTGCTTTGCATTCGATGAAGGCCGTGACGACAACGCAGATGACGATTCTGTGACTCCGGTGCGAGCAAGCATTTTCAACACCGACTTCATCGATACGGCGGCTGGCAGTGAAAACGGTCGCATTGCCGCCGACGACGACAGTGGCGGATGTCGTCTGCGAATATTGACTGGAGAAACGTTCGACTGCAAATCCTGTATCTTGACGGACTGAAGTGGGCGTTTAGCGTCGTGGTCACCATCGTCTTCGGCACCGCTTTCATCATCATCATCGTAATCGTCGTCCAACACACAATTGGCGTCCATGGACATTTCCCGGTCGCGTGCGAGATTGACCACTTCTTGATTTGACGACTCTGGACTGCCGTCCGCCGGCGGGCTGGTAACATGAATGGATATATGGTTGTTGCCGCCGTCTGTTGCCGTACTGCATGGCGGCGTGGGTGGTCGCACACGGTCCTGGATGACCTGATGGCACGGGTCACACACTCGCTGCGGTATTTGATCGGCATCCGTGACTGAGAGCCGCTTGATGGGAATGGGAGTCTTGCGCGAAGAGCATTGTGCGCAGACAACACGCCCACACGCCCGGCAATGATGGCGGCGCCTCAGTATAGTGAACTCACTGTCGCACTGCATGCAAGAAATGGTGGCATTGTCCGGCACCTAATATGATTAATGAGCAGAATATTCAATGGGAAGAAACAAATAGATTAAGGACACGAACACTACAATCGATAACACAACACATACCCAAACGGGCGCCCGGACCAACAACTCGTCGGCATCATCGTCATCATCGGCGAATTCATCCTCTTTGTTAACACTAGCATCCGTATTCGACGCTGTAGGACAACGATCACCCTGAGACACGCCCATGGCTGGCAGGTCTTCGCCAGAGGATTGCAGACGCAGCGTTCGGCGATCACTGCGGCGCTTGCTGATTGTCTGGGTGATGGCGTCGATCCAACTGCGTTTATCCTGCTCACTGGCGCTCAGCACCGCGAACGACTTTTCCTTGCACTTGATCTGGAAGCAGTGCCGCAGCAGCTCCGAGTCCTTCACACTGACCACCTTCATGCCGTCGTCCAGGTCAAACTTGCGGTGAAAGACATAACCGCCGCCCTGGCCGCCCGGCTGGCCCGCCACCGGCGACAAGAACGAGGCACCTTGCTGATCCTGAGCAGTTGCCGGGCCACAGGAAGCAGCGGCGCCTGTTGCTGTGGACGATGATGCGCCTGGTGTCGGCGCCGACCGTCTGGCAGCGGCCATTTCAGACTGTTTACTGGGCGACCGGCCAAGAAGCGATGTGCCACTCCCACCACCACCATTACCATCTGACTGCGACACGACCATGGTGGATATGAACTGGGACTTGGCGGTGGCGATGGCGGATATCTGGCGCGTGCGCGATGCCGCCGCATAGATAAGCATGTCGGAAAAGAGGAAAAACATGCGCGGCTTGTTGGATTTGCGGCACACCTGACATAAAATTAATGTAAGGTGAAAGTGATGAACAGCAGGTGTAAAAGCACTTTGCTCACCTTGATGAGAAGGCCCTTCTTGATGAGACGGCGACCGGGAGCAAGCAAATCCTCGGGCAGGCCAGACAGCGACTTCTGCAGCTCAAACATGTCGGCCATGCGTTCGTGTTCGCGGATCGTCTCGTTGACAAAGTGCGCCACGGATTCGATGCTGTTGAGCGCGCGGCGAACATTCTCGGCGTCGGCGTGCGTGGCCGGCGTGCAGCGCAACAAATCCTCCAGCAGAAGTTTGTAGCGCGGGATACGCTGCACGGGCGCCAGTAGAAACGCCTGGAAGCCCAGACCGCGGCACTCTGGTTGCGCCAACGCCGACTGGATGAACGCCTGGAAGGCGGACGACTTGCGCTCGCACTCGGCCAGCAAGCGCAGCGCATTCTGATAGTTCTTCACGTAGACGGAATAAATTTTGAGAAACGGTGACATGAGCATGAAGATATCTCCGAGCTGTTGCGTGTGCAGCGTCCATTGCGAGGGTTGCATGCGCGTCAGCAGCTGATTGCACAGCTCCGTGTTGACCTGCATGTTATGAATAAGCTATAATGCGATAGTCCAACACGCACCTTTATAATGTCTTCAATGTTGCTGAAAATGTCATTGATTTGGCGGTGGGTGAGTAGCGCGGTGCCGGGGGATCGCACACCCGCACGTAGTGGTTGGATAAAGAGCTGCATGTGTGGCGGTGTGAGCAGCAGTTGGCGTGCATACAGTCAAGGTATTTACCCGTTGCAGTGTAAGCAGTGCCTGCAAGTAGGACTCTTCGGTCTCCACAATCTCCCGGCAGACCAGTTCCCGCCGTGCTGGCGATTCCGGCTGCCGCAACGCCGCGTTTTCCATTTGGATCATGAAGGCGATTTTTCTTTCTTTCTTTCTTTCTTTCTTTCTTTCTTTCTTTCTTTCTTTCTTTCTTTCATTCTTCTTTCTTTCATTCTTTCATTCTTCTTTCTTTCATTCTTTCATTCTTTCTTTCATTCTTTCATTCTTTCATTCTTTCTTTCTTTCTTTCTTTCTTTCTTTCTTTCTTTCTTTCTTTCTTTCTTTCTTTCTTTCTTTCTTTTTTTCTTTCTTTTTTTTCTTTCTTTTTTTCTTCTGTCTTCTGAGATGCACATTGTCACTTGCTCGTTCATCTCAATGCTACATGAAGATGTATGTTGTTATACTTGTGTCTGAGTACAGTGTTCACTTTGTTAAACTCCCTATAGAAACCAGTGCAATTCTACTGAAATAATAGAGCTCACGCCAAACCCACCATTAGTTGAGGAGTGCAGTGTCCAACCTACTCCTACTACAGGTACCACCGCTAGTGACATAAATGCATTAGTGTGGCGTACTTGTTGAAAACCTTGTTAAAATACGTATCGATAACAATCTCCATGGGCATGCTAGCGCGCGGAGACGACTCGCCGGTGCTGTCCGTGTTTTACAGCGAGTTCCATCCGCGCCAGGGTCCGCATGTCGTGTGCGAACACCCCGCGGGCTACTTTTTATCACCGCCACTACAGCCACCGGCCACAGTCGCCTCGATTCCGGCGAATGAAGCTGCTGATGGCGGTGCCGCGTCGGTGCCTACAGTGTGCACGCCTGCCCTGCTCGACTTTGACGCGGTCAGCGAGTTCATCATCCCAAAGCCGGAGCTGTGCGGCCGCGCAGTTGTTATGCAAGTAGTACACGCCCCCAATGGAGCACACTTTATCTCACAATATTTTCGCAGTGGCTGCAGCGCGTACAAGGTAATTGGATTCCCCGTGCTCATCACTGGTTCAAAGTATGAGCGGAATGCATTTCTCTTCAACATGGGGTTCGTGGTGGCTGCGGACACCGAGTGCGGTCTGCTGCAGCCAGTATTGCGCAAACTGGCCACGGTCCTGCGACACTGCGAACTGGAGGCCGAGTTGCTCACTGGAGTGACTGCCGCGTCCACGGTGCTTCTCCCACTAATGCAGCAAGTGCGTCAAGATTTGAACCACTTTGGCGAGTGTCAGATACCCATTGCGCTTGGTATGTTCTTTATGGATGTCTAGAAGTTCATCCTTATGGTTGCTGTATGTCCCTGTTTGAATATCTGTGAATATATCTATATATATGTATATATATGTATGTATCTATGTTGGATATATCTTATTCAACTATTCAAAATATAGCCAATGGCGGAAGCAGCACGCTGCATTTGAGGCTGCAGCATAAGCCACTGGTTGAGGTTGATACGGTGCACGACTGGCAAGTGCCGGTACTCATGGCAGACTTGTCTGCATATGTCAATGACGAGTGGGACATGGCCGTAATCAGGGCAAGTTGTCTGAGAGTACATTTATGCTCTCTGTTGAACTATACTAAACCTGACAGGTGCTTCAGTGCATAAATGGCACCGACAATGTCAAGTGCATTGCCGACAACGCTCAAATGAGCTTGTCCATTGCCAAGAAGGCACTGCAGCATCTGCTGTTCTACGACTGCATCCGTCTGGTGGACAAATTTCGACGGGACGGCATTTGGGCATGTACCGGTGCCGTGCAGCAGTTGTGGCGCACTCCAGCACTGCTGCAGCGATGCGTCAAGTACACTACCAGACCGTCACCGCTTGATCAGGGTGGTGTACTCCTCCATGATCAAACACAAGCAATGGACTCGGCAGTTGCAAATGATTCGGCGCCCCCAGACGCCAAGACTATTTGCACAATATTGAGCGCTATATCGAGTGGTTCTTTAACAATGCGCCAAGTGTGGACGCAGCTTTTTCATGGGCGGCTGGATATCAGGTGAGCGGGCCAGTCATTATATATTATTATGATTACATGTTTCGTCGTCAAGACGCCTAATAGCATACGGTGAAATGTTTGGATATTTGCGGCGGGTGCACAGATATCCCATCAGGCGTAAAGAAATGTGTATCCCTGCTCTGCCTGAGCATGTGCACAATATGCTAGACGGCACAAATCACATGGAGGCGTTACATTGTGCGCTGGAAGAGTCGTTTGGAGATATTTTACACCAGCTGGAACTGGATCCAGCGGTGTGCATGGTGCACAGATAATACAACTGTTAACTAGTAATAACTGGTGGAACACATTGCATACAGTAAATATTCGGGGGAAGGGAGAGGCGCGTTGTTCTTCACACGTTGCTGGTCATTGCTGCAGCTCTGTCACTTGCTGTTAAATGTTTGTAGTTTGACCTCGGTGCTCTATTAAGTGCTTTGTGTCCTTCCTTACTAACGCACAACTGCTGTGTAATCTTTTTAAATCGTTGAATCTGACATGTGGCTATCTGTAGCATATGTAGTGCGCAGCTTTCCAACTTACGATCATTTGCTGATACCTGCTGTTCATTATCAGGGGGACACTCTCTGTAATACGCAAGGCCGTAAATAGTCCAAGCGGCATTTACATCAAGTGCAGTGTAAATACATATGAAGAACCTGGCGCTTTTAACATTGGATATTTATTGGGATTATAGTAATTTGTAGTAATAGAAATACCAGCCATACTTTATGGAATATTCAATAGTTGCTGTTTAATGATGTTGTAACATAGTCTTTCAGCTGGTGTGGATCGTACGATCTATTTACTTTAAACACAACACTCAAAAATGGCGGCAGACAAGGTAACAGCGGCGGCACAGCACTTGTGGGGCGGTCGGTTCACCGCCGAGATGGACGCCCGTATGCACGACTTTAATGCGTCCATCTCCGTGGATAGGCACTTTTACGCGCAAGATCTGGAGGGCAGTCGGGCGTATGCGCGCGCACTTGCCGCTGCTGGCCTCCTAACAGACGCTGGTATGAGTGTGTGCGTATGTGCGTGTGTGTGTGTGTGTGTGTGTGTGTGTGTGTGTGTGTGTGTGTGAGGATGACAATGTCTAATTCAAACTTGACGCGTGCCCGCATGTAGAGCGAGATGAGATGGTGCGCGGACTGACGCTTGTGGAAGCCGAGTGGCGGAGCGGCACATTCCACATAAAGTCTGATGAAGACATCCATTCCGCCAACGAGCGTCGCCTTGTCCGTACCCAAGTGCACCCATGTATACATTGATGTAATGTGTACTTGCAGGGCGAAATTGTGGGCACTGATATAGCCGGCAAGCTTCACACGGGTCGCTCACGGAATGGTAGCCATGTATATATATATACACAACAGAGTAGATATATCGCCGTGACTTACCACCATGCTGCCAGATCAGGTGTCCACGGACATGCGGCTGTGGCTGCACGGAGCTGCCACTGAATTGTGCACCTCCATCCGGCAACTGGTGACCACAATGGTGGACCGGGCAGATGTGGACATTGACGCACTGATGCCTGGCTACACGCATCTGCAGGCAAGTTGATGCAGCTTATCTTGTAAATATTGTCTACTGATGTCCATGCAGCGCGCGCAGCCAAGTACGTAGAGTGTAGACAGCACACATTGACTGTTTGTGATATCCCAGTTCGGTGGAGCCACTTTGTACTGTCGCACGCACATGCATTCCGGGCGGATGAGCAGCGCTTGCGCCACCTGCTACTCGGACCCGGAGTGCCGGCCACTCAGTGTCCACTGGGATCCGGTGCACTGGCCGGCACACCGTTTCCCATTGATCGGCAGCAGTTGGCGTCGCAGCTGGGCTTCAGCGGCGGCATCACCGGCAACAGCATGTGGGCCGTCAGTGACCGGTCGTTCGTGCTGGACTTTCTGTACGCCGTCGCGGTGACCATGGAGCATTTGAGTCGCCTGGCCGAGGATCTCATCACCTACTCGTCGATGGAGTTTGGCTTTGTGCAGCTGGCTGATCAGTACAGGTCGGTGTGCTATGTATGATGTATTTTATGGAGTTATATGATAGAGTTAAGCACATACTGACATTGCGCAGCACTGGGAGCTCGCTGATGCCTCAAAAGGTTTGTAGATCAGTTGTCTGCATCATATACATGTAAAATTACTATTGTAGAAGAATCCCGACTCGCTGGAATTGGTGCGCGGCAAGTGCGGCCGGGCATTTGGCAATGTACGCAACGGTGTACTGCACACAGCCTCCGCTGACACGCCTCACAGCTGTGCGCAATGATGATGACGTACAAGGGTCTGCCAAGCACGTACAACAAGGACCTGCAGGAGGATAAGCAGGGCATGCTGGACTCGCGTGACACTCTCTCCGCCTGTCTGGCCATCACTTCGGGCGTGGTTCAAACGCTGCACATCCGGCCCGAGCGCATGTTGGCGGCACTCAGCGTAGACATGGTACAGATACATATGTACTCTCTGTGTGCAGTATCATTACTTGATCCACCAAAAATATGACAGCTGGCTACCGACGTGGCCGAGTATCTGGTGGCCAAGGGGTTGCCGTTTCGACAGGCACACCATGTTGCCGGACGTCTGGTGCTAGACGCCGAGGAGTTGATGAAATCCAGCACCGCCGCGCCGCCACCCACCGCTCTGGACGCCTACTTGTCTGTGATTCGTGGCGACAACAGCCACAATGATGCAATGCTCTCGCCGCTGTTTGGCGACGATATCAAGCGCCCAGAGTGGTGGAGCTTTGAGCGCAGTGTCGAGAGTCGGTGTGCACCGGGCGGCACTGCTCGCTCCTCGGTCCTTGTGCAGATCAAATCTCTCAGACAGTGGTCGGAGGGCTGTTGAAATATTATATACACACATACCAATATATATATGGCAATATATTTACTCCAGGCTAGCTGTCACGATAGATCCTACAAGTTGAGATAGCTAACATGGAGTCCACGTCTGTTTATGGCGGAGAGTATATACAGGTGTGCGGGGCATTGATGCCGTCAGAGCAATGTGCGCAACTGTTACTGATGCAGACCTCTCAATGCGCCTCTACATGGCAAGCGCCTTCAACACATGAACAGAACGCGTACAAAACAGTGTTTATGACACGGGCTGCGCGCGCAACTGCTGGAAGTGTTGCAACGAGCAACTGGCGGCCATTGAGCGCGGATCGCGGTATTTTGCAGCGGCTGTGCACTTGGCTACGGCGCACTGACGGCCTCGATTGCCACCATGGCTGGCATGTGTATGTTATAAAAAGTTACAGCACACAAAGCAGATCTAAACACAATCATGCACAAACCTGGTGGGCGGGGCGGCACATAGTTGTGACAGCTGGTGCACGGCGTCCGGAGGGAAATAGAGTGTTGAGGCGGGCTTCTGCTTACAGGTGCTGACATAGCGAATGGTGTCGATAACTACGGGCTTCCCGGAACTTTCTTCCGCAGCTGCAGCCTCTGCCGCTCGCTGCTTATCCTACACATTCGTCAGCAGATGAGATATGTTACAATAAGTATAACTACTGTGTGCATACTTCACGGGCAGCACTGCGCTTGGTGGTCTTGGCGCGGAGTAGGCGGTGCACTGTTTCTTGCTTGTCACGCTCCAGCCTGAGTTCAGCATAGTTTTTGCGGTAGCGCGCCTTGTCCAGCTGGGCGATTGTGCGTTCAGTGGTGCCAGTTAGCGCCAATTCGGTCTCCTCCTCTGGCAGCAGAATAAGTTAACTGAGTGAATGCAGTGAGTTTACCTGCCTGGCGGAGAACGTTTGCGGGCATTGCCGCCTCGAGCATTACCGCGGCGCCTCCCCACCGAGGTCTTGGACACTGCGAAGAGTTTCGTATCCATGGTGTCTCGGTCGCTGTCAGTGTCGCTGTCTTCGTCGCGGTCACTCATCTCCACGTCCACGTCCATGTCACTCTCGTCATCCTGCACTTCTTGGACAGCTACACCCACAGTCGCCTCGTGATCTTGCATGGTACCATCATCACCATCAAGTTCATCGCCCGTGTCATCCAGACCGGATGCCGGCAGTAACGGATCCTCCACGCCGCTCATCAGAGCGCGGTCCACGTCCATTGCCGCCACTGTGTTACCGTCATCGTCATCGTCATCGTCGTCCACCACCTGAACAAAGCCTGTCTCGTCGTCGTCGTCATCATCATCCTCGGTGTCGGCAACTGGTTCGACTGGTTCCTCCTCGCTGCTGCTCTCATCGTCTTGCACCGTCAACCCGCGGCGGGCGCGGCCACTCGACGTCCTCTTGGTCGCTATTAGTGATGCGGCAGCCTTCCCACCAACAGCATTCCCATTACCACGACCACCACCGCCACCATCCTTATCCTTATCCTCATTCAGTTCACGGCCGCGCATGAGCCTCCGACGGCCACGAGGTGCTACTGCAACGGAAGCCCTCTGTACAGATTGCTTGCCGCGCCTGTTTCCGGCGGCGGTGAGTGCTGTGCGCTGTCGTCGCGGCGCCTTCACCGCTTCACGGCGGTCCCCGTAGTTGTCATCATCGGCGGTGTCAGAGTCGGTGTCGGTTGAAATGATGATCGAATCCGAGGAGACTTCGTCACTCTCGTCGGAGGCGGAGCTGGAAGCGGGTTTCGCCGTGCGGGCTCTGCTCGCGGCGGATGTTTTCTTCCGGGGCATGCAGCTCTGATTTCTGTCAAGTGTGTTCAATGTAAGTCGACAGGCGAATTTTTTTTCTCTGATAGGCCTTTTATTAAAGTGAGTCAATTACTGCCGCGCGGCCAGTGCCATAGCCGTCTCATGCGCCACAATAAAAGAGAGTCGCTGCCACACTCGCTAAATGCTGACAGGCGAAATAAATGTGTGCAAAATGCTCAGCCGCGACTAAAAGCAGGCTCATGGCACCAATACTGGTCACCTACCAGCTCGTCACGCAGACTGGACAGCCAGGATGGAGCACGTCCACAGTGGCTGGCAGACCCCAACTACAGATCCTTCAGATTCAGACACTGTGGTCGGCGACGGACTGCACACCGATTTTGTTGGGCAACCTTTCTGCACCGCAGCCGCAATGGATCTCGCTGCAACTGCAAAATGCGACGAAGAACACAAAATATTCGCTTACAGCATCACTTACACGTGAGCACGTGGATAAAGATCAACTACGAAGGGGATTATTGCAGATATTTTTACGAAGATCCGAGACAATGAGAAGTTTGCAACTGCATTGGGTCTCATTTGCAGGAGGAGTTTGGGAATAAACCGGGTATGTGTGGCTTAGGTTACCGATGTGGCTAAATGTCACGGATGAACGGCTACATACAACACGAAATGGCGGCCGACAAGAAGGCCGAAATTCTCGCAGCGCTCAATTCCGTCCGCCCACTTCCGTCTGACCTGATCAACGAACTGACGACAGCGACGGACCCAGGTAAAATTCGTCAAAAGACAACGTCATGGATGCGCCTCACCGAAGAGCAATGGCTACGCCGCTACCCTACTGTTGGAAACGACATTTACAACGCACTCCATCCAAGCACGGGAAGCGCATTGCTCATTGTAACTTTCTAACCAACAACAGTCTCCTACAAGCGTCGACTCGACGACGAGCCTGAGCTGATATAGTTCGACATGCAGCAGCTCCTTCATCCGAGCAAAGTTCAGCCTCCAACTATCGAAAATGATGCGCCGCCATTTACTGCACGTCCAAATTGGCTTGTCGATGCCGTTGCCGATATTCGCTCAAAATTTTTAGCCTCAGAAGGAGACTCGCGTGTTGAGCCAATGGCGCTGGTGCGGTGCAGCCGAGGCGGGAAGACACGTGCATTGAAGGAGATTGGTAGGATGCTCAAACAGACCACTCTGCCAGACGCGTGTATCATCTACCTATCGTTCAATGACTTTACGTCATTGGACCCGCAGGAACATGCTGACCCCGTCGCAGCTCTCTGTCGCCGAATCGCATTCGCAGCCATGCCTGATGGCCACAAGTTCTCATCGCTCATCGATGTGAGCTCCCAGCAAATCTTGGACTGGCTTGACGATCATGCTTGCGTCCTGCTGATCGACGAACTCAACTTGCTCGAAGTTCTGAAACGCGCGGAAGCACAAACTGTATCGTCGACAGCTGTCACTGCTGCTACCACATTTGCGCAGTTTCTCAAGGATAACTTTCTGACACGCAAGAATCGCTATTTCTTGTACTCGTCCCATGTGCTCTCTGCAGTCTCGAACTTGTCAGATTATATGGATAGCGCATGTAATCGAAATGTTTCTCTGCCAGAGATGCCGCTAATCCCGAGTTTGACGGTGGCAATCGATAACTTCCACTGGCCCGACTTGAATGCACGCCAAGCCCTTAACTACGGAACCATCCCCGCGATGATATACGTGGCGCATAGGAATGCTGCGCCATTTATGAGGCGGCACATTGTCATCAACAAATGTGTCTCTGGCGGCCTTGTCACGGACTCAAGTATCAAGTCATTAATGGATAGCTTCATCACCGGCTCGTGGTACAATATCCCGGAACCGCTATTGCAATTAATGGATAGCTGGCGCGACGTGGAGGGTGATTTGAAAATCAAGTGGATCCCGTCCCATATGATTAAAGCCCTCGATCGTTTCTCTAACCAGGATGATGCACTGAGCGAATCTATTCGGTTCATGCTCTACCACATTGTCGCTCTATTCAAAGCCTTCGAATCGGCAAAGGTATCCTCGGGCGATGGTTGGGAGGCACTTTTCGTTATCGCATTGCTCGTCCGATGTCTCGCTGGACTGTTTGATGTAGAAATATTCAATCTCAATACGATCGGTTTCACTGGACTAAAAATACCCGAGTACACCGTTTCTTACAACGATCCCTTCGACGGAAGCATGACTGATGTCAAAGACGTCGACGACTTCCTTAAGAAGATACCGAAACCAAAGAGTCTAAAGTTGCATATTGCCATTTACTTTTCGAATAACGCCAGGATTGAGAGCTACGACGTGATTGTAGTAGCATGGGACCACGCTGGTGGCAGACATATTATCGGGTATCAGCTGAAAGAAGGTGCCGAGCTGCGGAATTCTGACGCCAACGAACGATTCTTATCAAGTTATGTGGTTCGCGGCGACCAAACTGCCGATGGCTGGTAGGTGGCGACGGATGAACAGATCGATAAATTTATGGGTGCGTCAGGAAAGCAGTGGACTCCGAAACAGTGGAAAGCCTTACAGTCGGCTAACTAAACACACATCATCATCATCATTACTTTTGCTTCCATCGTAGGAGGCTAAACCGGAAAACATCATTTGTGTGTTGTCATTGACTACACCCACCACAACTGCGGTTGACCAAGTGATATCTTAACGAAAATACATCAAGATATTAGATAACCACAGACCCTTTACATACCAGGAAAACGTAACTGTTGCCTTATCGTTCTCTGGGGGCAAATGATCATCTGACTATATGTTTCAGCAGTTCTGTAGTTATGTAGTTGCTGTCAACCATGTGATGCACATCAGCTCAATCTGCAAGCTGTCAAACTGGTTCCATCTCATATATCTTGTCCTATTGACATAATGATGCAACATCACCCACCCGTTTATTAATATGATTCTTGGGAAAGTCGAAGCCTATGTATTGCCAATGGTGTAGAGATTTTGACTGCTTGTCAAAGCGTATCTACTACCTGTGTAATTAATACACTGAAACTTGGATATTTACTTCACTTATTTTATTTGCCAATGCAGTCTGACCAATCTTATAGCGTTCCTATTCGAACGATATACCCTGTGCCAGCGGAAGTTGTCCCGAATAGTTGATGGTGCTGCATATGATGTATAAATTTTATTACATGATCATCATTAAATTGTCTTACCATGTCTGCCGACGACAGTATTGCTTCCAGCTGTCAGAGCCAGACTCACGGCCACCGCCAGTCTCCTTCTCGCCACCGAACGCGCCACCGATTTCAGCGCCGTTTGTGGGAATGTTGACATTGACAATGCCGCAGTCGGAACCAGACGGACTGCGCGAGATATCAGTCAATAGACATGATACGATAAATGTTTACCCGGTCCAGCGGAATATATTGGCGGGCGACGAGGTGAACAGTGAGCTGCTGAGTCCTTGTCCCACCATATTGTTGTAGCGTATGGCATCGTCGAGCGTCTTAATTAGATGTAAGAATACGAACGATAAGGCACTAACTACGGAATACGTGCATCAAATGACATGGTGTGCAAGATCGGCGCAAATACTTCATGCTGAGCACACTTGGACTCGGGTGACACTCGGGTGATAGTTGGGACCACAAAGTTGCCATTGCTGCAAGTTTAATTTCACTAACATAACAAGATTAATCAGCCGCACCGCAGCTGTTCCGCAGAGTGATAGTCACTGGCGACCAGAGCGCTGGGCGTGGCATCACTGCCGCCAAACAGAATGTTTCCGCCCTGTGCCTGAACATCGCGCAACGCCTTGTGGTACTGCTCGACTGCCGCCCGTGTGTGCAGCGGGCCGCACAGAGTTCCACTGGCCAGTGGATCGCCGATTCTGGCCGCAGTCACTTGTTCGTATGCGCGCAGCAGCTCGGCCATGAATTTGTCATATATGCCTTTTTGGAGGAGCTACATATGATTGTTGAAACCAAGTTTCAGAAAATATCACCGCACTTGCCAGGCGACGGGTGGTGGTACAGCGCTGACCGCATGTACCAACGGCAGCAAACAGAATGGATTGCACGGCCAACTTTAAATCAGCGTCTTCCATCACGATAATCGCATTGTTCCCTCCCAGCTCCAGCAGGGAGCGGCCGAATCGCTGCTGCACCGCCATGCCGACTTTGCGCCCGACCTCGGTGCTGCCGGTGAAGCTGACCAGGTCCACGCGCGGATCATGCACCAGCGACTGCCCCAAATCGGCGCCGCCACAAATCAGGGAACACAGCGCTCCCGGTAGATTGTTCTTTTCCAGCACACCTGCCAGCAGCTTCGTGGTGGCGATGGCGCACAGCGAGCCCGTGGGCGCCGGCTTCCTACAAGTTTAATTAGACTAATATATCTGTATTCCAAGTAAGACTGCTGCGTACCAAAGCATCGGATTGCCGCAAATCAGACCGAGCGCGGCGTTCCAGCCGTACACAGCCACGGGAAAATTGAAGGCACTTATCACGCCCACGCAGCCAATTGGATTGTAGACTTCCTTCATGAAGTGGCCGGGACCTGCCGCCATGATAAGAATATGGGTGCAGTAAGAGTATCACGGAATATGTAGAACACGTACGCTCCGAGGGAATAACTTGACCGTTCAACATGCGGCTGAGGCCGACGGCATAGTCACACACGTCGATAAACTCTTGCACCTCGCCCACACCCTCTGCCTCGATCTTGCCCATCTCCAGCGACACCAGGCGGCCCAGTTCCGCGCGCTTGTCCGCCAGAACCTCGCGCATCTGGCGCACAATCTCGCCTCGTTTCGGCGCCGGTGTCTGGAGGTTGACCAGTATGAGTATCGAGTGTGTGAGTGCTGGCTGTGCAGCATATACAGACCTCTCGCCACGCAAGCTTGGCCGCGGTCATGTGCCGCATGGTGGTCTCCACCTCGGCCAGAGTGGCCTATACTGAAGTTGAAGATTGCGTGTTTGAAGTGGCTTATGTGTGAGGAGTACCGTCTGCACTTGCGCAATGGTCTGGTTGGTGGACGGGTTCACGCAGTCCATGACGGCACCGCCACCGCTCCAGCGCCCGTTGAAGCAGCCGGGCAGCGGCGATCCCGAGTCCAAGCCCACGTCCGCGAGGATCTTGCGCACCGCTGCCGACGAGGGGGCGGCGGATGACGAGGATGACGAGGCGGTGCGAATGGTGAAGACTGGCAGGTTCCTAGCGGCGGCATTCAGCGGGGCCACGCTGGCCGCTGACAAATGTCGCGCGGCGGCTTGCAGCAGCATTGCGTGTGATATCTGTGCGAGTGGCTGTCTGTGTGTGAAAGCTTCAGATCGAAGTCGCCTTGGTGACGGCTCAACTATTGCAGATAATTATGTATACATCGCCTTGTAAATCAGCCACAGCAGCCAAGATGTTCGCTACATTGGCGCTGGTGATACAGAGTGTGTATCTACACTGGGTGAACGCGTCAGTGACCGTCTACGAACTTGTTGCACCCGGCGATCGACTCGTTCCGCCAGCCGTGGCCAACTGTTCCGGCAAGTGTGTTTTGTATGGTTAGCCCATACAGAGTATGTCTCTTATATTTGGTGATGTAGCCGTCATTACGCGTTCATCGCTCTATGTATTTGGTGGTGATACAGCACCGGGACAGCAGACGGCCGATATGTGGCGATTTGACTTGGTCAGTCACTTGTGGAGTCAGACTCGCTACACCGTGGCGACCGGCAAGTATTCTCCTATACTAATATATATAACACCAACACTCATTATAGTTGGCGTGGCTGCCACGAAATTTGTCGGTGGCCGTTCCAACATGTTGGCACTGAATTGGCACGATAAGATCTATTTTATCGGTGGCAGTCGTATCAGCGACTCAAGGTGTGTATCATTGTATACTTTTGGGTTTTAACTAATATCTTGCACGTAGCGTATTCAATGACGTGCACATGTTTGATCCAGCGGACCTCAGTATGACTTTATTGGCCACAACCGGTGAGGCCATGCCGCCCAGCTGGGGACATCGCGGTGTGGTCTATGACGACAATTTTTATATCTTTGGTGCGTTATGGCCTTTATGTGTAAAGTGTAAACTTAAAATAGGTGTGAACAATGTATCCAGCACCAATTGCTTCACCAATGTGGCCAGCCGGTTGTTCAAGTTTTCTCCCGCTGCTGCTTCCTGGACACATATTGTCCCACTCAGTGTTGGTGTGCCGTTACCGCGCATTTGGAGCGGCGTGGAGGCATACATGGACGCGATATACATTTTTGTAAGTTGCCTGCAATGAATGCATATACGTGCTTACATCGGTGGTCGACAGGGAGGTTTGGCCAACACTTGTGCGCAGCTGAGCGAGTTCTATGATGATCTATGGAAGTTTGACTTGAGCAACAGTGTGTGGACACTGCTGTCACCGACCCCGGATCCCGTGTAGGTTATGGTTACCGTCAGATACAGCTAATTCATTATAGTGCCGACCTACCATTTCCCCAGGCGCGACCTAGACTCGCACGTGAAGCCGACACTCTGCTACTGTATGGAGGCTTGCGAAACTTTGACATGGCATCCACACTGACTGTGCGCTGGACACTCAATCTGACACGCATGGAGTGGCATGCGGCCGGGGCACGCACACCGAATGTAACGGCGTTTGACTGCAATGCCGTGGACGGAAACTCTACTGCCGCCTCACTACCCATGTCCTCGGGGCGCACATCGGGCCAGTTCACCTGGCTGTCATTTGGCGGTTACACAAACGCCACCAGTCAGTATGAACAGTCGCTGTACGCCCTATATGATCAAGCCCGTATGTTATACACTTTATGCCGTCCTGTTGATGATAATTGTGTAGCACCGGTGGTGTACACGCCGCCACCGTCGGCAGCCAGCAGCACAGACACACCGGCCAGCACCAACAATCTCATAATGCTAATCAGCTGCGGTGTCGGCGTGGCCATCGTCATGATTATTGTGTTCCAGGTGTGTCAGCGGTACAGACACCGTGCTGACAAACCACGCGGCAAGCCCGATGTATTTACCGCGGCCGCCTCGACAAAGCCTGCTACGGCGGCATCGCCTGCCACTCTGCCTCGTAACAACAAGGCAGCAGCCGCAGCCGTGAGCGGCGTCGGAGTAATTAATGGGGTGTACGCGCCTCCGTCGCATTTATCGGGTCCGCGAGAACATATTCCACTGAAGGCGCCGGTACTGACACCTCAGCAAGAACAGTACGCGAATGCCCCGCTGGTTGCGTACGGCAGTAGCGGCCAACTCTGCAAGCCGCAGAGCAGTAGTAATGTCAATGGAAGCAGCAACAACTCGGCTTGGAATCTTGGAGGTGGATCGCAGTATCTCACCACTGCAAGCGCAACCCGTCCATTACAGCCACGAGCTGAATCAATTGGTCTCCAGTGGTCAAATGGCACCGTGCATGTGGATGTGGGTGTCGCTGGCGGTAGCGGCGGAACTGGAAGCGGCAGTGTGGGTGTGCTGGGGCGCAAGGTGGCAATGCCAGCCCCGACATTAATAGTGGAGCTGGACGGGATGGATGAACTGTTGACGCCACTGTCTCCGATAAGTGGCACAGACGCCAATAGGCTCTCCGCCAACGTGGATACCGAAAACGGTTATACGGAGCATAGTCGCACCACGACGGTGGCCACGGAACGTCTGCGGAACAGCAGTCTAATGGCGCCTACATTCACCGCCACTTTGGCATCAGCAGATCTGCAGCAGCCGAATCACGCACACGCCACCACCACCGTGCAGATCGAGACAGAGCACACGGACCCTGCGCAGCCATCGCCGCCGTGGTTGTCGCCTAACGATCATAGGGCACCACATCATCGTCCCCATCACCACCAGTACACACCAGGCAACCGAAGTCCGATCGGCGCCAAGCAGAGTGTCACTGCTGAAAGTGTTGCCAAAGCACAAGAAGATGGCGATGAACAGATGGACGATAGTCCCAAAGATGGAGAAGAAGAGGACCTGCTGCCCGCCGAGCTGGAGATTAATGCCGAACTGAACTCTGTTATCACGCTGGAGAGAAAGATGTTTGGCACCTGGTGTGGAGATGTGTATGCGGCAAACCTTAATGGAGAGAGCAATCCATTGCTGCTACGTCGAAACGGCGGCTCATCGCTAATCGCAGTCAAACTGTGGAAAGGTACGCTTATGGTTAAAATGTTCTGCCTTTGCTAAATCTACTTTTGTAGACCCCGATGGAGTGCAAGATGCAGAGGAAGCCGAGTTCCTGTGGTACCGGGAACTCGTGGTACTTGGGTTGGTAAATGGCGGACCAAACATTCAACAATTGCTGGCATACTCCACTACTGATCCGCTGCCGGCGTAAGTGCCAAGTTGTGCTTATTACCGTTGACATTTATTGGCAGACTGCTGTCAGCCTGTCAATCGACACTATGGGCCGAGCTCCATGATGACAGCGTTGAAAAGTGGGATCAACTCCCCGTAAAGAAGAGTGTACTGCTGGATGTGGCCACTGGTCTGGCGCATCTGCACGGCATGGGTGTGGTGCACAACCGTCTCACACCCAAGAACATATTTATCAGCTACCGAGAAGATGATGCGCGGCAAACACGGCCCCACGCCATCATTGCAGACTTAAGCAATGCACTCGTTAGTGGCCAGCGCTACGCCTCCATAAACGCCGGCATCTTTGTCGCCATGCAGAGGTTCGTTTGTTGGTATTTCCTCTCCAACTGTCTCTGACCGTTCTGTAGTCGATACACAGCCCCCGAAGTGATTGCCAATGAGAGCGGATTGCTGGAAGATATGTTGGAAACTTGTTCAACGAGATCGGACGTGTTCACGTTCGGCATGCTGGCCACAGAGGTGATGACACGTGAGACACCATTCGGGCAGGTGGCGGGCGGGAACAAGGCCGTGGCAGAGCTGGTGCTGGCGGGACAGAGGTGTGCATTGGACGGCACTGCAGTTCCGCCCACATATCAAGACATCATTCGACGCTGCTGCGAACACTTACCCGACGATCGGCCGCAAACTGGCCAAGATGTTCTGACACTGCTTGAGGCTCTGCCGTAAAATTATATAGACACATCTACATCAACTTTTACAGGTATACTATACAGTATACGAAATTATACGAAATTATAAGGTCATGTCATCTATTTGGCACTTGTCAACGGCGGACAGAACTTGTCGAATGGTACAAAACTGTGTCTGTGTGAGACAACGTCACTGCCGACTGAACTGCCACATTTGGCAACACCTTCATTGTCCGTAGCAGCGCCACGCACAGCGCAGCCACCAGTAGACAGCTGGCCAGACACAGGTGCACGTACGAGTAGCTGAGCACCCGCGTCTCATCCACACTGAACTCGGCCATGGTGTCGTCGTCTGCGGCGGCACTGGGCACGGCCACCGTCCGCGCCAGCCCGGCAAACAGTTGCGGTGTGATGATGCCCGACAGCTGGCCGCAGCTCACCATCATCCCGGTGCCGATCGCTACCAGGATGGGGCGCTCGTGCGGGATGGCCTGTGCGATCCAGGTGCAAGTGAGTGGCACCAGCGGCACCGTGCACGCAACAGTGAGCGCGGTGGCCACCAGCACTGTCCACGCTGGAGCATCGCCGCTCACCAGTCCCGTCTGCGGAGTAAATCCTGCGCATTTTAGCCTGAGCAACACATAGTGCACCACTCTAATGGTACTCACCAGCCAGCACGAGAAAGCTCAGCATTGCCATAACAATTGGGGCCGCCAGATGCAGTGAGCGCTCATTCTTCAGGTCCGAGTGACGGGACCAGAGCACCGTAGTCACCGCCGTCGCAAGGTATATCGGCGCCGTGATCAAATTGCTCATCATGGCGTCAAAGCCAAACAGCTCGACAATGCGCGGGAGGAAAAAGTTGAGTGCCGCATTCGGTGTGGATATCAGCAGGTACATCAGTGAGAAGAGCCACAGCGTCGGATTAGTCACCGCCACCTTCAGCTCACTGGCCAGCGTGTGCTTGTGGTGGATGCCGTGGGATGGCGTGGCTAGAAGTGCCGTTGTTTCGTCATCAGTGCCGTCCGCGTCATTCTCATCGGCCTTGATGTCGAATAAGAGCTCGTCTTCGTACGGCAAGCAGTCGACGGCCAGTGGCGGTGTGGAGACGTGTGGCTGCTTGTGCCCCAACTCAAACTCTGCCAAATCCGACACACTCAGCCAGCGGGCCTTGCGCGGATTATCAGGCAGTAGAAAATATACCACGGCGCCGAACAGTATGGACGGCGCTCCCTCCAGCAGGAATAGCCTGACGTGTAATACCAGAAATACGTGCAATAGAAGTAAGACACTTACCACCGCCAGCCAGAGAGGCCAAGCAAGCCATCCATGCGCAGAATGCCAAATGCCAGGAATCCCGAAAAGGATGCGGCCACCAGAGAACCAGAGAATATCAGACTGATGCGCAGTCCGCTCTCCTCTTCCCGGTACCACAACGTCATGTAGTAGATTATGCCGGGGAACACACTGATGATAAGCAAGTATATACGCACTATACACTTTCATGCACGTACCCCGCCTGAATGCAGCCTAGAAACAGTCGAACTACCAGTAGTTCCACCACGGTGCCTACTGCCGCCTGCGCCGTGGCAACCACACCCCACCCCACGCATAGGAGGGTGAGCCACCTGCTGGCCTGCCACCGCTTCATGCACATATTTGACGGGATCTGCAGCAGCGTGTACCCCACGAAATACACCGCCACCACGCCCGTATACGCCGCAGGACTGATGGTCAACTCATCGTCGCCACCGCCGTCGCCCGCCAGCACCAGGTACGCGTTGGCCAGGTTGACGCGCGTCAGGAACGCCATCAAGTACAGTGTGAATACTATGGGCAGCAGGCGCACATCGAGCAGGCGTAGGAGACGGCGCCGGCGCGTCCCTTCAGCGTCCATTGGAAGCAAAGTCGCCGCGGCGGCAGTGTTGGCAGATCGGCGATGCATGTGCCGTGAAATATTTGCTTTGTCATGCCCTGGCTTACGTCATGTGGATTGCAGCTCTTTATGGCCTTGACGTACGGCCTTATAACTTATGGCAGCAGTATGAATGTTTTGTATGAAGTAGTATGAATGTAGTATGAATGTTGTATGAATGTTTCTCTGCATCTTTCAAAGGGAGAGGAATGTGAAGGCACTTTTAACGTCAGCGTGATAGCTGATATGGCTGCATTTAGAGCATGTTACATGCTGAGGTACAGCACCTAACAACATTACATTTCAAGACTTCCTTTGCGCATTCGGCCTCAGCCTTACAGTCATCGACAATTAAATTGATGTATGGTTTATTGATAATAGTGTTAATAAGTCCGGAATTGCCGCCATCCAAAGCAAGGATGCCGTTGATGAGTTCCTTCTTGCGCGTAAAGTGATCACGGCCAGCACGCTGATACAGCAAAAAGCCCTGCGCAACATAATTGTCCACGGCATGATATTCTGCAAACTTTTCCAGCAGAAATTCGAGAATGTTCACGTCGGCAACCTCAGTGGCAAGCCCCATCAATTCAAACCATCGTTTGACGTCGTCATCCAGCACTGACACCTTGTGCTCCAAGAGCTTTTCGAGACAAGGGAGACAATTCTGACGGATCGACATGTGGAAAGGGGAGCTCTCGGTCCATTCAAAATCGGCTAAACCAGGACGTTTCAACAGCAATTCCATGCACTGCGTAGACTCTGCCTCGGTCGCATATTGCAGCGGTGATAAAACGGATGAGCTGGCCGTACTGAGACTGCTCAACAGATTAAAGCCGGAGAATGTGTTCAGCAGACGTTCAAGCCAATACGGAGACCCGGCTTTGGCCGCCATGTGCACGTATGTCAGACCCTCGCTGTCATGTTCGCCCAAAACATTTTTGACTGACATTATCTTGTCGGAATTACGCGATTTGAACTTTTGCAATGCCAGTGGAAGAACATTGGCGGACACGTGTGGATTAGCCGATTCAATTGCTTCCAGTACGAGTTCCCAGTGATTCGGGACATCGCTGACAACCAGTTCCAACATTGATAAATTAGACCAGTCAAGTGATCTGCCGGGCCAGGTGGCCAATGCCTTTGCCGTTCCACTCTTGTAGTTGTTCACGGCAGCTTTGAATGTTCTGAGCTGGCACTCGGCGCCGCAATTAGCCATCAACTCGGTCCAACCCAGCAACACACCAGTGGCACCCACAGAACCCGAGACAGCGGCATAATACAGCTGTTTATGAGGTTTGACCTCTTGGTTGAAAACGACGTGTTCACTATCAAGAATTGCCTTTTGCGCCTTGTATGAGTCGTAGTACGATGCCAGTAGAACTGCGCGTTGTAAGCGCTGCGTTCTATCTGCAGGGTCAAATGGAATGTGGGACAGCAGCGCAGACACCATCACATCCCAGTTCGCTGCCACGGAGGCGACAAAGGCATCGTACACAATGTCGGTACTGGATAGAGATTTGAACGTGCTAAGCAGGAAACGCACGCACTCCACGTCGCGTTCCCGGCCGGCTGCAGCAAACACCGCCTCCACGCCGTGTCGAATCGGTGGAGACGTGTCAAATGAGCTGTCAACTATGCGCGATGTTGACAGCTCATCACGTAGCTGCGCGCACGAACCGCCTTCCAGCACGGCCGCATCACCTTTGCTTGGAAGTGAGGGGCGGCTCAGCGTAGGTAGTAGGCAGAGACTGAGGCGTTGTATAGCGTGCAGCAGAAGCAGCTGCAGAGTAGGCGCCTGGTGGCGGTGGTATCCATCCAGAAGGGGCAGGAGCGGGTGGCTGTTGCGTGGGAGGGTAGCTTGCAGTTTGCGCATCAGCAATGGTGATAACAGCAACCGGAATATGCTCAGTAGAATGGGTATCGAATGGAAAAACGGCATCAACGCGCGTCAACTGCAGCACAACCGCCGCGACGCTCCAGCACAGCAACTTTGCCATTCTTGTAATACTTTGCAGCAGTGAACAGAAAAGCGCGCGAAAAATGCATTTCAGCAGGGGCACAGCGTGCATCCCAAATCGCTGGCCGTTGATTGGCTGCTCTCTTTTTCATTTCTTTTTCTTTCTTCAAGAGTAAAGACCATAAGTAATGAGTAATGTCTTGCTATACACCGGGCACATCAGAGGCTGCAATTCATCACAATGCAGCAAAATGGAACACCAAGCGGTAAACACTAATATCAGTGCCGCGTATAATGGCGGGCAACTCACCAATACATGATTCTAGGTGAGAGAACAAAGATCTTGTTGATTTGTACCAATGATGTATTAACAGCAGTATATATGATATATGTACAGGGGAAGAGGTGTTGCCACCAGAATATTGCATTGTCAGATTGTACGATCATATATATATATATATCTATATCTATTTATTGTACGTTCCTTGATTCGTTCAAATAGTCCATAGCGATTTTGCATTGATGTCGCCCCAAGATTCCACATCAGGCTGTTATTTACTACTTACTTCCCGCTGCCATAGAAGCGAAACTTACGGCCGCCGCGCTTTGGGCTTTCGTTGCGCTCTGGTGGCATCGATTGGTATCCTACTGGATTGCCATGCTGATATCCATGCAGAGGTTCCAATGGCCGGCCAACACCTTGTTGCACAGGGAGACTGGTGGGCAATCGAGTTCCACATTCGTCTCCAGCCTGGTATCTACCGTTATTTGGAACTAGATTTGCAAATGAAGGTATTGGCGGGCCCGTGGCGGCACTGGGTCCATATGGATCTCGTCGTGCAGGCTGCGTGTTCCCAGCCATTGGTAGACGCTTGCATGGCGCCGATGCCGCGCCATGAGCAGGGTGTTGCTGCTGCTGCTGCGCGTGGGGATTTGCGCCATGCGTATGCGGCTGATCATAAACCGGCGGCGTCCACGGGTGCGGTGATGCATTAGCGCTGCCCTGTGAACGATGTGGCGCCATGCCGTGTGTATGCGATTGCACACCTGGTTGGGTACTGGTTGGGTACCAGCTGGTGGTGTGTATGCGTTGCACCTGTCGCGTCCTGCTGCAGCCCATAATGAGTTGCAGTTGGCTTGGTGATATGCAGCGCTCCCAGTGCAGATATCGTTGCGCTTCCGTATCCTCTTGCACGCCATGGCGACTTGCAGGTGCCTGGTCGTCATGCGGGTTACGCGAATGGTGCACGCGCGGTGTTCCCGGCGTTTGTGATGCAGCGGGTGGTTGAGACTGGGCGCCATGACGCGATTCCGGTTCAGATATCTGTTGCGCGGGCAGAGCTGCTGCTGAACCCGCTGGCTGTCCGACAAACAGTGTTACCCCGGCCGGTGGCAACCTCATGGTGTGGCCACTACCCAGCAGCACGGCGATGATGGCGACGCTCCGGCAGATCACAAAATTCTTCATTACTTCTAGGTGGGCGAATGTATTATTAGATTGAATGAATGTGTAAATTGAGAGTGAATAATGAAGAGTGAGCGAGTTGAGCGCGCCAAAGGGGTCACAGCACGCGCGCGCAATCGCCGCTGCTTGATTGGTCGGTGTGGCGGGGATGCATCTTGCCTTGAGGGGGCGCAACCCCGACAGCAAACACATATGATATAAAAATATAATAATATGTACATAAAAATATGTAAGCGCTTCATATAAGGCCCGATATAGCAATGGGCGACAGTTCAGTTCACATACCTGAAGCTTACTGGAGAATGATGTATCTGTATGTATTAAAAGTATCAGTGTGTAAAACAGTCTAGATGGCCTCGTGGAGTGGAGCCACGCGGATGGGATCAGATATGCTGGGCCGGGTGGTGGAGGCGGTGCCGGGAGCGGTCCGTGGCAAAGTCTGCGCCGAGCTGCCCTGCGCTGAGAGTGCATCACGTACGGCAGAGCGCAGACGCCGCAGCGACGGCACGGACTGCACGGTGGCTGTGCTGTCCGATCCCACGGGCGCGCTCAGTGTGTCGTGCGATGTGGGCGGCGAGTGGCGTCGACCGCCGGTGACGCGCGTGGATGACATGTCCGACAGTTCAAAGTCGGCGGCGCGCATGCCGGCGGGTGGCCACGACTCGGCGCTGCCCTGCTGACCCGAAGATGGCGGCGGCGGGCTGAACGGGTAGGTGCGGCCGCCGAAATCCGGTGGCTGCGTGGTAGTGTGGCCGTGCATGGCCGAGTCAGAGAAGGTGCGGATCAGCACTTGGAAGAGCATGCGGCTGTTGCGTGTCAGCACCCAGATGTCGCACATCACCTGCAGCACCGTGCACGCCGTCAGTCCCAGCACCGTGTAGACGATGAAGGACGTCTCGTCGCGGCGCCGCACACTCAAGTTGAGCACGATCGGCACGCAGCACACAAACACAATGCCGAATGCCACCCGCACGCTGTATCCAATTCGGTCAAACTTTGTGGCTGCATGGAATCTGTGTTAATAAATACAAATACAGTACACAATACAGCAAGGCATATTTACCATCATTCTGCCAGGTGTTCATGACCTTGATGAAGGCACTGAATATGTGCAGGGCGCCAGTGAGTGCCAGCAGCTGCACGGCAATTGTCTGCACGGGCAGGGACGAGACAATTTTGCCGGATGAAGCGCCCGCACTCGCCATCACCGACAACGAGGGATCCGGGACCGCAGGAGGAACACTGTCACCACCGTCAAGCAGATTGGACGCCGAACGCTCAATCTGCCTGCGGGCAAACTTCTCCCCGACCATCATGGCATTGTTCATGGTGACGCCGAGTATGCTGAGCAGGAGGTGCAGCGGCAAATGCATATAGATCCACAGGTGCCGGAACCGGTCGTAGAGGTAGACGCGGCGCAACCGCTTGCCCCACTCCGCGGAACTGTTGGATATGTCGTCAAAGTACATCCACCACCAGCAGAACGAGATCACCACGAATGAGATGAGCAGCACGCACGGGTAGCCCCACGTGCCAAACACCAGCCCGATGTCCAGGCCGGGGTTCTCCAGGAACAGGGCGACGCGGGTGGCCGCCTCGTCCATCACCCCAATCACCACCTCGCCCAGCACGATGATGGTGAAGAGGCCCATGCGCTCGGGGAGGTGGGAGCCACGGAACGGGATCTGGCGCAGTCGCCACGACACGAACCAGTGGCACCCCGCGTCCACGGCGAACGACACGAACCAGAATATGGGCCGGTAGTAGAGCTGGCCCGGCGTGTCCGACAGCGAGATGGACAGCAGGAACAGAAAGATGGCCGACACGTTGGACGCGATGAGTGGGACGATGCGGCGCAGTGCTCCCTTGCGGCGTTCACGCAGCGCCGACGGCTCCTCGCGCCCCGTGGATGTGTGCACAATGGGCGGCGCTGTCTGCACGCCCAGATGCTGCGCGCTACCGGTGGCGGCGCCGTAAAACTTGACCTTTGTCGGGCGCCACTTGTAGTACAGGGCCAGCAGGTAGTTGAGCAGGATGACGGCGCGGATAACGACGTAGCTGGCCACAAATATGTTGGCGCTCAGCACGTTGGTGAATACGGTGGCCACCGACACAACCAGGCCCCCGATGGCGATCATCTGCACCAGCTTGCCCAGCCGGTGGTAGATGTCGTCCGTGTCGTACTTTGTGTCGTACAGCGTCACCATCATCCACGTCCACCACACCGTGATGAACACGGCGGAAAAATCCAGAAAATAGTTGTCATAGTCGATCGGCGAGTGCGACAGAATGCGCAGAATGGCCACGAAGAACAGGTCGTAGAACAGTTCTAATATTACATTAGTATATATATTAGTATAAATAGTTTATATACTTTATATACACAGTAGGTAGCTGGATATATATTATATATATCATACAAAGAGGCATATGCATGTATATAGACAATGTACAATCACCGGCACTCACCGAGCCATGTGGGCCGCCTTTCCTTCTCGGCATGAGCCTCCCCACCGCCACCAGTCGGGGCCTGAAAGCTGAGATGGCGCTGCAGTTCAATATCTGACCGCCGTGAGCCTATAGTGCCACCGCCACCACCACCGCCACCAATGCCCGTGGTGTTGACGCGCAGATCAGGCGGAGGTGGCGGCGACCGATGCGCCGATGGAGATCGATGCCCAGTGGGCGACGGCAGCACGGACCGCACCACCAGTGGTATGGGCTGCTGCACGCCGTCCAACTCATCCACTTCATCACGCGGCGGCCGGAACAGATTGAACATGTTGCTGGGGTGCGTGGCGTGCAGCGGCGCCGGGCCGGCCAGCACTCCTCGATTGGCGGCAGATGTCTTTTCATCCACACGGCTTTCCGGCGGCGACCTGGACGGCTCCAGGATGCGCACGCTCGGCACCGCGGCCGTATTGTTGGGCCGCGATAATCGCCTTGTTATCCGCGCCGCCGGCTCCTCAATGTCGGACGCAGTGGTGACCCCGCTGTGGAAGCTGGCATCGGTGCCGCTGAATACGCCGCCAATGGCACCACCCGCACTACTCTGTCGCTGTGGATAGAGCGGCGGGTGGCTGGGCGGTGAGAGCGGTGTCTGCTGCCGTGACTGAGGCCGCTGCGCATAGTCGATGATGGCGGTGTCGGTGGACTCGGACACGGTGGTGTCGTCAAACTCGTCAAAGAAGCGCGAGTTAGTGTCGTTGCCGTTGTGCAGCAGGCTGGACTGTCTCTCTGGCAGGGCGGTGGCGGTGACCGCGGCAGAGGTGGTGTCGGCATCGTCGAATTGCCGCGTGCCGTCGCTGTGCGCCGACATCAAATGATTTAATAGAGTGGCGCCACAATCGATTGCATGGTTGCACAAGCTCAATTGCACTGTTCACTGTTTTGCACTGTTCCCTCACTGTCACTGTTTTGCCACTGTTCACTGTTCCGCAATGTTCTCTCATGTCACTGTTTTGCCACTGTTATCGTTGAGATTAATACGTTATCTTCCACAGTCAAAGCACTTGGCATTCCTATTGCATGACTTTCAACCACCAACGTGCTGAGCAGGCCAGTTTGGTTTATTTCATAGCAGTCATCGAGTTATGGAGTAAGTGGCGCTTAACAATAGAGCACTACTCTTCCTTGATGCCAGACTTGGTGAACAGGTGCGCCGACTCGCCCGTGTACGGGTTGGAGCGGTTCTCAATGAGACGCTTGCGCGACGCCTCACGCCACTCGGGAGTCAGTGTCGGGGTCTGTTTCTTGGAGCGGAAGTACTTGGCCAGCGATGAGTACGCCACACCAGCGACGGCAAGGATAATAAACAGGCGCAGCGCCACGGCCTTGGCCATGCTGTGATCATTGCTGTCCACCTTTGGTCCCCAGGCCAGGTAGTACGCTTACAGGGTGTCAAATTATGCGTAATTAATACACAATATTCCTTACCGGCCTTCTTCTCGTCCAGCGACATCGCCTTCCAGTCCCCGGCTTGCAGCTCCTCGTTCTTTTGCAGCACAAGGTCCCACTGCTGGAAATCGATATCGTGCTTCAGTGTCTGCACGCTGGCCATGGATACTAAAGATGCTGGTCAGGACTCATATTGGAATTTTCATCTGCAATTATAACTTGCCGGCCTTCTTCTGCTCGGCACTCATCACGTGGTATCCCGACTTGACCAGCCCCTCAAGGTCACGCAGAAACATCTCGCGCTGCTCCGGCTTGTACATGTTCCAGTTAATGTCCAGCGACAGGTACTTCACTAAGATCATTATTAGTACGCCGAGTTCAATATATATGCATATTAATATAAATGGCTCGTACTGTGGTTGCGCTTCAATTGCTCCAGACGCTTGGCCACCATGGCACCACTGTCGGCCGGCATACGCTTCTTCAGCGCGTCCAGCAGCGTCTCATGCGGGGCGGCGGCATGGGCGGCATGGGCACCGGCCGCCATCTGGGCGCCACTGCTGCCCGACAACGCACGGCACAGAAGCAAGCTATGCGAGGTGGCGGTAGTGTTGGCGGCCGTGGTGGGCAGCAGGTGGCCCGCGCGGGGAAGCAACGTGGCAGCTCGGCTCAACATCGCTTCAATGTGGTTGAGTGTGTGTGTGTGTGTGTGTGTGTGTGTGTGTGTGTGGAGCAGGCACGCAGAATGCAAAAAGCCGATTACAATGCCCACTGTTGCCCACGTCGGTCAAGGTTTGGCTAAATCACATTTCGGTCAAGGTTGGCAGTTAAATCGGCATTGTACAATATTGTGTAGAGATGGATGGCTACTCTTGCTATATACGGCTAGTAGAGTAGGCCAGAATAATAATATACGTAAGGCTACCTAATGATACAGCAGTGCCAGCTATGCAGCATGTATACTGTATATAATTCACATCTGTACAGCCATGTACTAGTATGCCTAATGTTTGGGCACGTATTAAATCTTTTCGTATCGTTACTGTTGGTTAATGGGTGGAGGGGCTATATTTACTGCATACGGAAGATACTGAAGCACATGGATTCTAGGGCCAAACTGTGTACTGCCACAACTTCTACAACTTCCAGCTATGGACGTTGTGCACCGGGACTGCGTAATACACACGATAATCATACGCAACATATCGTGATATTAGACAGTATATGTAGTGTCCTATAGGTGCACTGGAAGGCACAACACAACACACACACACACACACACACACACATTAAAACAGATCTTGCGTCACGCAGAGTTGCCTTAATCATAGCGGCACACAATTCAAAGACAGAATGGTTAACAGTGACAACGCGTGCAGCTCAATGGCGGAGGCTGCCGGTGCCGCGCCTGTGCCGCCAATGATGGCCACAACCACGTGGGAGCGCACTGTGAGTGTGGCACCGACATGTGACGCCACGGTGCGACACATCCTGGACCATGCGCAGTACACGGTACGTGGCACAGCTTACTCCATAGTGTGTCGTCGGTGTATGTGAACCCTCTGCAGCCATACCGCGTATACACCGAGCGGATACTGTACTGCAAGGAGCGGCGCCGTGGAGACACTGCCGACACGTTAGAAGCCCTGATGGAACGCTGTCGTCTCAGTCCCACCACACGTGTCCTGCTCACATTTGGCACCTGCCCATCCCCGGCATCAACAGCGCGCCACACATCCACCATGTCTCTGGCCGGTTCCTTTCACAGCGGTGCGTGGAGTGGTGCATGCTGTCTGTCTGTGGGGGTACTCATGCTGCACCGGCACAGCTGCCAGCGATAATACTCCACTGGACCAGTCGTTTGTCACGGCCAGCGCGTCGCCCGCCATGTCCCGCCCCTCACAACCACCGACTAACTGGGCGTCTCTATTCCGCAATGCTCGCGGCGGCGCTGGAAGTATTGCGCAAACTATTAATGCCGTATCAGCTGCCCCCAGCCACGCACGCCCGCCACCAATGCCAGCTACTCTGCCGCAAACAGTCACACACTCTCTGCATGGTACAATCGGTGTGCATAGGTGTTACATATACTATATAACATTCGACATACACAGACATTTTGCATACCTACAAGCCGCGCTTTCTCCGTACGGCCACCGTTCCCCGCGGCCTTATCAACCGCGGCAACATTTGCTTCATGAACTGTGCAAGTATTATGATGAACTGTACGCTTATAATAATCTTCTTTGCAGATACTGCAGCCGCTGTTGTATTGCGCCCCATTCTACAACTTGTTGATGGACGCCGCGCTGGTCATTCCGCACGACTTTCATCGTCAGCGCCCGTTGCTGGATGCGCTGTACGTTAACAAGTTGTTATTTTTTAAAAGTGTTTAATGCATAGAATATATTTTTGCCGCGAGTTTTCTGCTGCGCCTGCCGCTCAGTCGTTGTCACTTGATGCCGTTGATGGTAAGTCGCTTATTATATTACAAAACGTATTGTAATGAAAACCAGCTGTCGGGGAACCATTCTCGCCGGAATACATTTACGATGCCTTGAATGCTGATGCACGTTTTAAGTCGGCGCGTGGCAGACAACAGGACGCCGAAGAGTTTCTCGGCTTCCTGCTGGACGGCCTGCACGAGGAATTTGTCAAACGTAAGTCAGATATAGTTCATAGTACTATTAATGTAAAGGGACAGTGGCCAGGAAGACACCCAGAAGCAATTTAGTAACTGGGGAGACGACCACCAGTGCTCAAACACCGACAACAGACGCTGAATGGACTGTTGTCGGGGCCCGAGGCAAACCGGTAATACCACGAAATGCAAGTGACCGCTACTAGTAACTATATCCATGAAATGTAACACCATTCAGATTACCACTCAAGATTCTCCAATTGGACGGATATTCCGCGGTCAGCTTTCATCCGTGCTGAAACGCACAGGATCCACCGACTCCATCACCGTCGAGCCATTCATGGCTCTCCAGCTGGATATATCGGTACGTTTTTTATCATCATACGTACTATACTAAAGATAACATCGTTCTAGCCACCAAATTGCGTGTCTATTGAGGACGCTTTGAGGAATATGGTTGTGCCCGAGGTGCTGGAGGGATTTCACAAATCGCCGCCTCGACCAGGAAGCACCTCGCAGTCCACCATCGCCACCGCATCCAAACAACTGTTCATCGAGCGCCTGCCGCCCGTTCTTATTCTGCACTTGAAACGGTTCTTGTTCACTGACGGTCGCACGGTCAAGCTGCACAAACACGTTGCCTACCCAGCCCAGCTCACTCTGCCCGCCGAGTGTTTCTCTGTGTCGTCGACACCGGCTGCAGGATCCACCGCACAATACGCGCTGTTTGGCGTGGTGTATCATCATGGGAAGCATGCACATGACGGTCACTACACGTGCCGCGTCAACACGGCGGCGCCAAATGGCGATCAGTGGCTGCTTTTTGACGACAGTGCGGTGCGTCCAGGTGGCACCAATGCCTGTGCATCCACCGCCGACGCTAGCGAGTACATACTATTCTATCAGCAGCACTGTGTGCGGTAATACAGAGGTATCTTTAACTTGTTTACACAACGATTCAACACTTAATGCCATGTATGTAATTGTATGTTTATAGCAATCACTTGAATGTCAGAGTGAGGTCAATCCACCTAGACGCCTCGATGGCACAATCGGCCGATATTGGTACAGAAGGGGCAAGTGTCACTGTGAACTGACGCTTGTCGATGGATTCTGTGCTGCATTCCGCTATTGGCCTGTGTTGAGTGTAGAGCTTTAGTGCAATTGCGTTCCGTGCCGCACATCGTTGCCACTGTTGCATCAGCTTTGAGTCACGCGGCTGGTCCAACATTGCTTTCAACTGAGTCACCAATTCCAAACACTTGCCAAAACAATCCAGGGCGGCACCCAACATCGCGCATACCTAAGTGAATATGAAGCACTACACAATGAAGCAACATGTGACACAAACCTGTTGCTCGCGTTCAGTCGCCGACACACTGTCGTCGTCTTTCACGGAAACAGTGGACTGCAGATAGTCGGCGTAGGACACGAGAGCCGGACTACCCAGAGTAAGCATGGGATTCAGCCTTCTGTCAAACACGGCCTCGGCGGCCCTTTGATCCGCAAAGGTCGTAAACGGCATATGGCCGTCCGCCTGCAATGCATGCAACATCTGCTTCCGTTTAAAGTACTGTATCGCACCTATCCACATGAAACCTACCGCCCAGTGCGCGCGGGAAAGCTCATGCACGATTTGCACTTTAAGGAGAGAGATGCTGAGATGCTGTCGGTTATGAACGCTTGTGACACTCAATTTCCTCTTCAACAGGGCCGCCATGGACGACGATGAATCATCCGTGTCAGCATTAGTCAGTTGAAGCAGGCTGCTGATGGCGTCCATGCGGTTGGCCGTCAAATAGTCCAAGTACCAGTAGATGTATGACTGTTCGCCTCGCCCATACAACTCCAAGTCAAAGCCCAGAAATAGGTACTGCTGCGACAGTGCCAGCTTCAAGTCAAACAAAAACTTGGCCAGATAGAACGGTGACTGCGAGTCCGCAGATGGGGCCGGTAGCAGACCACGGAGCTGCTCCTCCGTCTGTTCCGTGTACCCTTGCAGAGAATCATACTCCATAATCAGCTTGACCAGCTTGCGACGATGCCGCGCATCATTCATGCACAGCACGTTGAATGTCTGCGCCAGAACCAGGCGAGCGTTATTGAGAAACGTGTCGAGCAGCTGCGACACTTGCTTGCTGGCCTGCTTAAAGTACGGGCAATCGGTGCACGCCTCCACCGATTGCACAATAAACTTTTGCGCGTCCATGCCACCAAGTACACGGCGCTCATCAAACACCAACATCTGGGAACATTAGGCGTGTATACTACGCCACACTATGTATGAATATCATACCCGCAACACGATCCACGATAGCGCACAAGCACGCGTGTATCGAATGTCCAGCAGCATCTGTACGAGGCCATGAACATTGTTGTGAGTGCCTGCAGCCACTGCAGCAATAAATCGACGCCACAAATTCATTATGCTGCTCCAATAATCCATTGCCTGTACTGCTATTAGATAAATTGTATAATTGCACTTGTTCCTACCTCTACAAACGAGTTGACGTTCAACAGGCGGGCGGGAATGCCAGTTGTCAGACGCTGTGTCCACCTGGCGTCAAACAGCTCTGCCAAGGACGGCTGTGAATCTACCACGCCACTGGAAACCTCTGGAAATCCGCGCAGTTCTTGGATCAGACTGCAGCAACCGGTCAAGGCAGCGCCACCGCCACCACCATCATTCCAGTATGGATATTCAATGCGCCCAAACAACGTCAATTGGTGCTGCAGAAGGTTACTATCGAAATCAATGCATGTTATTAAGGAGTCAGACACATATGGCCACTATGTACTCACTTGCCCTTAGCAGACGCAGAAGGCACCTTACAACGGGAGATGATGTATCCTCCTGGCCGGCTAGACACAACTGATCAGTCCAATGTAAATATTACCAGACACCCATACCAGCAGGCGGCACTGCAGCGGCGTCAAGAAGCTCCACTGCCACTGCCAAGTTAACGCGAGCCAACCGGACATCAAAGAAGGACGGCAGCAGATCCTCCTCGAACGTGACTTGCGCCACGGGAAGCATCTCGGTAATTACGCGCACCAACTTTACCATGCCGAGACAGTAGGCGCGCAGAGTCGGCTGTTTAATGGTGTCGGCGCGATGCAGCAGCGGACACGTGAGCAGAGTGTGCGCGAGAGAAGCACCGCGGAGCCATGCAACCTTGCAGAAGTTAATTCATATTATGAGTATAGGTATAAGCATCCACAGACCTGACGCCGAAAGATCCCGCAAATGATGGCCGACACTTCCGACGCGGTGTACGCGGCGCTGAACAGCCGAGAGTCCAGCTCCACGGTTGGCGCCATTCCCGAGTCCATCTTGGGGTCCATAATCTGTGATGGCGCGGCGCATTAGCATGCATACCGACCCTGTTCAATTATTTAGAGGGCCACCCACCTCGATGGCGGTCAGGGCTCGCCAGAGAGAAAAATCCCTGCTCGACACCAGCTGTCCGCATTTAAGCTCTGCATGTATATGTTGGGTCCTTCCAGGTTGCTAGCAAGGGCGCCTTACGCTGACTGCACGCGCGCACAGTTTCGGTGATGTCCATTTGAGATCTTGATGTCTTGATATTAAGTGTGTAAATGTTATGGCAGGACTCTGATTAGCTTTGAATGGTTGCCATCCACAACAGCTGGAACCTTGAAGTCTAAGTTCGTGCATAACATTTGCATTTAGTTATTAGTTTCATTTGTTTACAAACTGAAGCGACAAGCTACGCTGGCACTAGGTTTTGCCGTGGAACTATGCTACAATCCCCAATATTGAATGCGGTTGCTCAGTACCACAATGAGACTAATACACAATGGTAACATCATTCTTTTCTGATGTGAATAGCACTTAGCCTTAACCGAGAGCGATCTGATTGGTCAATCAGCTTTGAAATCTCCTGAGCAGCAGTGCGCACACTTCTCTCACGCGTTCTTCACTGATCAGCACACACCGTTGGCACCGCCATCTCTGCCCCCTTTCTGCACGCTACCCGCGCCACTCACAACGATGTCAACTGATGACGCAGCCACCGCCACTCACCCTGCGAAGGACGTGGACGCCTCCTCGCCGGCAGTAGAGAAGTTGACCGCGCCTGCCGCTGCGAAGGAGTCAGCCACTGCCGACAAGAAGGGAACCAAGGCCGCAGCCGCCAGCAAAGAGACTGCGGAAGAGAAGAAAAGCAGTGCGTCGGCTGCAAAAGACGTTGCTGCGAAACCGGAAGCAGCCGAGGCCGATGGCAAGGACGATTCACCTGGCATTGACTCGTCGCCCGTGGAGCCCAAAGAATCGGCTGCTGCCACCGCCGCTGCAACCAGTGAACCTGAAGCCCCTACTTCCGTATCTGACGCAACTCCTGCCGCGAAGGAGGAGACGACGCCAGCAGCAGCCACCACTCCCACCGAAAGTGTCGGCAACGAAAAGTTTCAGGAGGCGCTAAACCGCGCAAAACGCATTGCTGAAGAGTTGAAGCGCCAGCAGGCCGCTGAGGAAAGCGCCGTCAGCCCCGATGGCGCTTCGTCGAAGCGTGGTCGCGAAGATGACAGCGTTGGCGAGGCTTCCTCCGTCGCCTCCAAGCGTGCCACCTATGATCATTACGGTAAGAGTATTTACTCTATAATGATACTGCTAATAAATAATTTCATAGGCCCGAGCGGCGGATATGCGGACCCATTGCAGCAGATGCAACAGCCACAGCAGTATGACACGAATGCCATGCCAGCTGGATATCAGCCGTGGGTGCCCACGCCGCCCGTCACCGTCATTGTGCCCAACAATGACACCATGATGGTGCCGGGCACCGCAGTCGGCTACCTGATTGGTCGCAAGGGCGAGACGCTGAAATCAGTGGAGATGGCGGCCGGCGTGCGCATGCAGTTTGACGCCCAGGACACACCGAACGGCGAGCGCAGACTCACCATCTCTGGCCCGCCGCACGCCATCCAGGTGGCCAAGCAAATGATGACGGACAAGATGCGCGAGATGGACGACTCGCGGCGCGGAATGGGCGGCTTTGGAGGCGCTGGCATGGGCGGCGTGGTTGGCACACCCGCAGGCAGTGGCAACTTCACCAAGACCGAGATCCGCATTCCCACCAGCAAAGTGGGCCTGGTCATTGGCCGAGGCGCCAGCACTGTCAAGGACCTGTCACTCAAGTCTGGCTGCAAGATATTCATCGTCCCGGAGAACCAGATGCCGGCCGGTGCGAACCCGGCAGAGCGCGTGGTGGAGCTGACTGGTACCGCCGAGACTGTGGAGATCGCCAAGCGGCTGGTTTTTGCCATTGTCGAGGGCCAGAACCTTGGTCTGGGCATGGCCGGCGGATTTGGCGGCGCTCAAGGACCCGCCACCATTATTGAAATCCCCGATGACTGTGTCGGTCTTGTCATTGGCAAAGGTATTATATATATGTAGATAATGTTCATGTGGTTGGTAAATATTTACGAATAATGTAGGCGGCGAGTCGATAAAGAACATCCAGTTCCAGAGCCGCGCAAATGTCAAGGTGGATCAGACGCTGGGCAACCCGACGCGGCAAGTTTACATCACCGGCGACCCGATGGCCATTGAGACCGCAAAGCAAATGATATCCGACATCATCAATCGCACGGGCGGCCCGGCAACCAATTACGGACTGAGTGGTCAGGGTGCTGGTGGCTACGGTGCTGGCGCTGGCGGCTACGACTATGGCTACGGCGCCGCTGCGCAGTATGGCTACGGTGCGTATGGCGGTGCTGCGGCCTACAATTACGGTGCGCCGGCAGCGTACGGTGCCGCACAACCGACTGCTGGTTCTTATGGTCAACAGCCGGCTCAACAGTCGGCATATGGTGTGACACCGGCTCCGGCGGTAGCGGACCCTTCGCAGCAGCAACAACAACAACAACCGCAAGCCACCAGCCAGGCACAACAACAATACGACGCCTACTACGCCCAGTACTACAGCCAGTATCAACAACAGCAACAGCAGCAGCAGCAACAACAACCTGGTGCCTATGGTCAACAACAACAGCCTGGACAACAACAGCAACAACAACCGGGTCAGCAGCAACAGCCGCAGTATCCCGGCTACCCGCAGTGAGTACTGTTTTTGTGCTGGCTGATTAGTCGAGGTGTGGTGTTGGTGGTGTAGTTGTGGTTGTGGTAGTAGTGGTAGTAGTAGTTGTTGTCGTAGTTGTTGCTGTTGGTGGTGGTGCTGCATTTTGATGGTGCTGCTCTGCTGTCTTGTCCGCTTCTGCTGCTGCTTCTCTCCTCCTCCTCCTCCTACTGCTGATGCTCCTCCTGCCTGCTGTCATCGTTCCGTGACTATTCAATCATTCATCTCATTTCATCTGCTCGCGTATAATAAGATCATTTACAATCGCTTCATGTCTTTGTGTGTGTCTGTGTGTGATTTTGTCGTCTGTGTGCCCAGGAAGTGGGACGGTAGGAGAAAGCTATCGACATATGCGCAATTGTACGCCAGTAACGAGGTCATAAAGAATACAAATGAATACAAACAAGACGCTCTAATTATGCCTGGGATGCATGTCACCATCGAGGAACTTTTGTATCTTGAAGTAGATCTCGAACCCCGCCAGCACCACCGACATGAACACCAACCCGATAACAATCCACTCCAGAGATTCGCCTATGCAAATCAGTACTGGCAATATATGACATGTGAACAGTGCAACATGCCGTGAATCTTGTTCAGCCGCCCATTGAGCATGTCCAGCATGTCGTTGATGACAAAGAGACGCTGGTTGAGTATCTTTACTCGCTGCGGAATCTCCAAGTACGCGCGCACTGTCAGATATAGCGGCGACAGGTCTGGCTCTGACCAGAAAATGTCTGACTGGCATATATATCAGTATATAGCAGACAATATATATAAGAAGTGTAGATACCGCGTCCAGAGTGGGCACGTTCAAGTTGACGTCGGTGCGAATGTTGAACAAGTGCCCGATAGCCTTGATCATGGTCTCTCGCGGCAAATTCACCGTGCCAAACTTGGCTATATCATGCGGTATAAACTATGGAGTGTAAGAGATTCAAGATTCAGTCACACGATACAAACCGCGGTGTCCTTGATGGCATCCTCCACCAGCCACTCGTAGCGGTTGAGCTTGACTGACTGGCCAATGGCGGCGGATATTGCCAGCTTTTTCTTGTAGTTTTTCCGGTCATTCAGTATGATTCTGTACAATATTATATGCATACATACATCGTTCGTTACTACTTAATGAGGCATACATGTCGTTGAATATCTTTGGCGAGCGCTGCGCATCGTATCGACACCGAAACTCTTCGCGCTCCACATCATCGCCGTCCATGGCACCCACGGCAAACGGTCGCAGAGCATCCATCCACACCGCCTCGTCGTGGTCAGACACTCCCCAAAACACCGCCACACCCGTGTCCATGAAGAAGGCCTCGCCGCCATCAATGTCAGCGTCCACTTGATCAACACCATCTGCATCCCCGATGTGGCGGCGATGCGAAATATCATCATGCACGGCGAGACGCGCATATAGAATGGTGTCGTTGAAGAGCTGGGAGTGCGGACAGGTGCGTGCTAGATACTGCGCCAACAGCCGCATGCGGAACTGTGATGCCATGCAGTGGGCGCGCACCGTAGATGTCGGATGCACTGCTGCAGTGTGGTGCGGTGCAGTAAATGTACTGGTAGTGTGTTCCGTAGCAGTAGTAGCATCAGTTGTGGACATCAGGCGGCCAGTTGGAGGCAAGTGGTGGTACTGCATGGCGGTGGATGGGTTGCGCGAGTGTGGCAGCCGTTTCTGCCTGCTCAGCGCGGACTGTGCAGGTGCTGCAGTGGTGGTTGTGGTAGTAGTGGAAGCTGAAGTTGCTGGATCTTCCTGGGATGCAGCTAGTGGTCCGTGAGATATGCCGATGCTGGATGGGCGGCCCTCTGGTGACGGGTCCCTGTCGGCCACGCCATCTTGAGCGGGAGTGGAGGCGGTGCTGGTGCGCTCATGCACTGGCAGAGACACATCCTTCAGCACCACCAGCTTCTGTGCAGTCTTGGTGGTGCGTGCCGGCGGCCGTCCAGACATTGCTCTGTCTGTGTGTCTGTCGTCTATGTATGCAAGTATGTAGTGGCTCAGAGTGTCTCCAAGTTGTGTGTCGCTGTCTGTATTCGGCATTACGTCTTGATGCATTAATAGTATTTAATATGCATTTAAATAGCCATACTACTATAGATTACCACCAAAAATATTCAAAGGCATGCAGTGTCCACTCTGCTTGTGCTGTACTACATACGTTGCAACAAGGATGTGTGAAATGTATTATAAATCAATATGGCACCATGAGGAAAACCAATATAGATAACCACACCTAGCCAAATCAATCGGTCGCTGCATAAATGTCAGCTTGCTGTCCAATGGACAGTGTCCACTATATATAGATGCAGAAAGGTAAATACTGCTATGTAGTGTGTTAATTGTACAAAACCCTTACGCAAGCCAAGTCTATCTCATCTGATGCCGGTGAACAGAAAGAAACAAGCAAGTATCTACATGTGCACACGATAATACAGCGCATAAAGAGTGTGCATACAATGCAAGGCCGCTGTATATTACATTGAATACTACATTGACCAGCTGCAATACATAAATATGCAACCCTGACCCAAGGCAACAATCACGCACACACACAGTCAACACAGCCTTCAAATACACACACACACAATGACCTGTGCCGCCGTGTCCGCCGCGGTCAGCCGCAACTCTGCCCAGGTCAGCCGTCACTTCTTCAACACTGTGCCCAAGGCGCCGGTGGCTGCCGTGCACCGCATCACCTACCCGCTGGACCTGGGTGATGGACACTCTGCGTCGCACCACACCGAGGAGACTGGCCAGCGCGTGACTCTGCCCGCCGCCTCCGCCACGCTGTCCAAGACTGTATTCAACACACGTGCGTGCAGTGCAGTGCAATACCTCTACATCTTGCAAATTGTACTCATACATGTCCTGCAGCACTGGGCATAGTGACGCCGCTGTTTGGCGCCAGTCGCCGCGCCTACTCCACCGAGACCACCCGGGTGCCCTCGTTTGCCGACTACAAAAAGCCGTCGCGAGACGAGACTGACGGTAGGGGTCTCTCGTACCTGATGGTGGGCGGCACCAGCATTCTGGGCGCCGTGGGTGCCAAGTCGGTGGTGTCGGACTTTTTGACACAGCTCTCTCCCGCGGCCGACGTGGTGGCACTGGCCAAGGCCGAGATAGAACTGGGCGCCATCCCCGAGGGCAAGAATGTGATTATCAAGTGGCGCGGCAAGCCCGTCTTCATCCGCCACCGCACCCAGGAGGAGATTGACGAGGCGAATGCCGTGCCGCTCGCCACGCTCAAGGACCCCCAAGCGGACGCCGACCGCGTCAAGAAGCCCGAGTGGCTGGTGATGCTGGGTGTGTGCACGCACCTGGGCTGTGTGCCCATCGGGGAGAGCGGTGACTATGACGGGTGGTACTGTCCGTGCCACGGCTCGCACTACGACATCTCGGGCCGTATCAGAAAGGGCCCCGCGCCGCTCAACCTGGAGGTGCCGCCGTACGAGTTCTCGGAAGATGGCGCTCTGCTGACCATTGGGTGATCTGTTCAATAAGAGGGCAGATGCCATCTACGGAGGCCCCCGCAATGAATGAGCTACATTTTCACAATATGTATTTGTACAGATTTACTCTATGCATCCACTATACACTGTGTTTTATTTGCACTTGTATTGCAGTAACATATATTACGCGGTTCAATGATAATTGGTGATGTCGTTATGTGGGAAGATTAGAGTCATTTCAGTTAGAGTGCCGTTGAATGTGTTAAAACAACAAGTTATGAGTTAAGCAAGTGCATGGCTTCAAGCGGCTCGTAGGCGGACATACGGTGCAATATTACATCATGTTAACGAATAAAAAAAATTACATTGTATTTATGTATTTATGTATTACATATTTACAATTACATTGATGGCAGTCCAGAACAGGTCCCTGCTGGCAAGCTCGATCGATAATGGCCTGACCGATTTGCTGCATTGTAATGAATTGCAGCCTCTGATGTGCCCGGTGTATGGCGAGACATTCCTTCATGCCACATATAGCTGTGCAATCCCCACAGCAATAGTCACTACATAGCTGTAGCAATAGTCACGCACAATTATCCACAGTTAACCAAGATTGTAAATACATATATACATATATAATATGGCGGACATTGCCGCGCTGATTGCCGGCACCGATGCGGCCAATGCCGTGGCCACCGCGTACGCCCAGGCTGTCATGGAAGCAGCGGCAGACCTCCGACACGTCATGTCTCTGTGGTCCACCACCGCGACAGGCAGCAGCAATGCCGATGTCAAGCCCGACCCGTCTGCCGCCGCCGCTCCCATCCAGCTGGACACCCGCGCCGCCTCACAGGCCTTGCAACAGGTATTCGTATCAGTGTGCATGACCTCATCACTGTATATGTGTGTAGCTCTCAGAGTGCATGCACACTGCCGTGTCCGTGTCTCAGACTGCCGACGTGCAAAAGCGACTGCTGCAGCCCCTGGTCGGCCAGCCGCCACTCCAAATCAATGTACGTAGTACTGCACGAATACATTATTTATATAATATACAACAGGCTGGCCGCGAGTTTGACGGCGAGATTGCACCGGTGACGGCGGCATATCGGCGGGACTATCGTGCCGCTGCGGTGGAACTGGCCGCAGATCCATCCTCTCTCCGACGCCACCCGCTAATGAAGCAGTTCAAGCAGACATTGCGCGTGAGTGCTGAATATGTTCGCACATTATGTAATTTACTTGCGTAGGAAGCGGTGGCAGGCGGCGACGATGCGACACAGCAAGAGGATGACCAAGAAGATGATGGCGACGACGACGACGATGACGACGAGATAAACATCACCCAGGCCGTGCAGTCACACACCTGTCCCGTCACTCAGAGAAAGCTCACTGACCCGATGACAAGGTGAAAATGATATTGTTTACCTTGGTGTACATATGCTAATCCATATTGTGCGCAGTTCCGTGTGCGGACACTCGTTCTCCAAAGATGGCCTGCAAACGTACTTGGAAGACAAGAACAACCCCAGGCGCACAACGGAAAAGCAGTGCCCCGTCACAGGTGCGTTTATGTGCTCACCATGCAGTCACACGGACACAATAATCAAAAAACATATGCTGGCAGGCTGCGGTGCCCGGCTATCTATGGCGGTGGTGGCGGAAGATCGGCCATTGCGCCGTCTAATTCAGCGCCGAGACTTTGCAGACTATGCGCGCCGTGCCTCCCTGCAGATGGAGATGTAAACATGCACTGCGATTAATAATATATATTCTGTTGATTGTTATTTATCAATATGGCCGAAATTCATCATTGTCGACAGATGAATAGCCGCTGCTAAGTTTGCGGCAGCGCTCGATGGGAATTGGCGGCTGGAACACGCCGGGAGTAACATGGCGTCGCAGCCCCACAACGACTCTATCCGGACCGTCCATGGTGTGGCCGACAATGTTTCCAGTGCGGCGGTCCACCAGCACTTCATCACTCATGTACGGCTCTGAACAGGTATAGAAGCCAACGTTGGCCCAGCGGTCAAGTCGTCGGCCTTGTCGCACAGTTTCGCCGGCATACTGCATCAGTGTAAATTTTGTTTAGTGTCGACAAGTATGCACAGTAAGCAGAACTCACCGTGGCGTTGGCAAAAATTTTGCTGCAATTGACGTATTGCGCGTTGAACTCATTCAGTATCGTGCACCGCGGTTCATTGTCACCAGACTCTGTCTCGTATGTGTACTCTCGCATCTGCATCGATTGTAAGTATCCTTCTGTAAGTGTCACGATGGCACGGCATATCAGTAGCACATACCACAGACCCGGCGGCTGGTAGAAACAGCGATGAGTACACGGTGCCAGTGTTCCCATTCACCACAAGGCTATGCGCCCGATTGTTGATAATGTCCACAGAATAGGTGCGTGTATAGGAGTCCTTTAAGCTGTTCAGCGTCACTGTGAACTGCCCGTCGGGCAGCGAGTAGTTCACCCGAGGCGGCGCCACCACCGAATCTTTTACTTTAATCGAGTCACGGGGCGGGTTCTGCAGCACGCAGCTACTCAGCGGCAGCGGCGTGGCGGGCAGCGGTGTAGCGGCGATCTGATAGAACTGCGATACCACCTGGTCATAGGTGTTGTCGGCATCCCTGTCCGACGAGTAGGCGACGTAAGCGCCAGTCTCGGCGTCCGTCAGCATCTGGCCATCTTGCTCCTCGCACGTCAAAGAGTTCACACTGCGCCAGTGATGCACACGGCGGCCACCGAAACTCCGAAAGCCCGCAAACTGTGAATGTTGGTTTACAAAAAAAAATAAACAAAGTCGACGCACCTCGGCACTGCGAAACAGATCGCAGTCCGGCGGCGTATATCGACCGTATTGGAGATCCAGCGTCCAGGATGCGCAAAGTGGTTCTGGCTCGTCGTCGCCTGTGAATGCATATCGCATATTCTACAAAATACAAATTAGATGCATACAGTACTTATACAGACTATATGTACCCCACTGAAGACCGTCAAGTACGCCGCGCCATCGAGAAGACGACGTTCAGTCTGGTGCACGGTGGACGAATTGCCGCTACTGACCACCAGGACCATTGTGGTGTTTGTGGCAGTGTTGACGACAGTTGCCCTGAACGCCGGCACCAGCGGCGACTCCATCGGCGGACATTCCCGGAGAAGCGTCTGCATATCAAATGCATTGGTGTTGACGAAACGGGTAAAACTGTGCAGCATGGTGTACGGCTCCTTCCAGTGGCGTGGATTCACAATGGCGCTGTAATCGCCAGTCGCCGTGTCCACCAGCAGCTGCATCTGGGCAGCGGCGTTAACATACGGCGCACAGGGCCCGTCAGCACTCGGCGTCGGGTCCGTGGAAAAGCAATCCACGTCCTCGCCGTCGAAATGTATCCACTTGCGCACGTGTGCCCAGCGCTGCTGCTGCTCCTCACTGCCGCCGCCCCCATTGTCCAGCGTCACCGTGCTGCCGGCACGAACCGCCTTGTCAAACATGTCGGCACCGGCCAGCTGCCACGTGACTGTGCGCCGCTTCCACGACGCGCAAGTGCCATCCATAGAGTCACGCGCGAAATCATACGCCTCTTCCTGCGCACCGCCATGAGTGAATGCACAGTAAGTGTATCCTATAAGCACACACACACCTTGGAAAAGATGGTGAAGCGAGTGGAGGCGTCCAGGTGGTGGTCCACACGCACACGGCCACCGTGAATATCCACCGCCAAGCGCACCGTGGAGTTGAATTGACGCGACAAAGCGCGACCGTCAAACGTGGCAGTGAACGCGGGTATCAACTGAGGGGACCCGACTGCCGCCACACTGCTGTTGTCTATCGCGCCGCTACCACCATCACTGCCAACACCGCCACCGCGCGCCAATGCACACGCAGACAGCGCGGCAAGCACCGCCAACGATCCAATCATGCTGTCAGTGTGAGTGTGAATGTTGGCGTAATCAAAACCCCAACATGGCAGTTATCACACATAAGCAGTCCACGTAACAAGCATTTATACTTGATGGAACAACTATAGATGGACATAATAAGACTGAAACTAATTTAATCTAATATGGCCCACATCTGCCGTAGCAATTCCACCGCCTTGTCATCCGTTAATCCCCTTTCCTTCATCAAATTTATCCTATTCCTATTCTTTGATCCATGTCTGATGGGTCCTTGGCTGCTGTGTCGGCGTCGGAGATCCGGTGCCTGTGACTTGAGCCAATGTCGCATGGCCGTCATGCTGGCCACCTGGTCGGCCAAATAGTCTGCAGCAGCATTACCATCGCAATAGCTGTCCGCATCAGTGCTGCTTGGGGTGAACCCGCTAGCTTGAAGTCTGCCAATAAACTTTTTATTCGCGCGGACGGCGGGGAATTTGCGTGTGGTCTGCTCCACGGTGCCGGTGCGGTACACTTTTTTCAGCATGTAATACAGTTGCTCCAGCGCCTCCTCACGCGTGAGATGGCCAGCCACTGCCAGCACTTGGTCGATATTCTCCTCGCTGAACAACTTCATCTCGTTGTCAATAGCAAGACGCATGCTCGGCACTTGCTGTATAATCGCGGCAGTCTTGGCCACTTTATCGGCGGCGGCGGTAATTGACCGTGGATGTCGTTTGCCATGCATCGACGCAGCGGATATCACGCCGCACAAAGCGCATACAGCAACAGCAAAAACAACAAGAACGCAGGCAGGCAAGCGATACGGCGATGCCATTATATTTGTCGAGAACGAACGCGCTTTTTTAATGCGCGTCACGTTTTTCTCCTCCGCGGCGTTGATTGGCGGATGGCGTCGAATTCACCCCTGAAATGGTAATAATATTACACGGCCTATTCTATTCTGCATCTATGTCATGAACAGTCATGAACAGTATTATATACTGTGCCACCAAGTTAGTTACTAGTTAGTTGCTAGTTCCAGGATTGGATAGGCTGGACTTGCTCTGGCATTCCGGGGAGACTTGTGTCTCTTATGAAGAGTTCTTCATAAACCATTGATGTTCATGTGTGCAGGCCTTAATAGATATCTATTATGAAATGAAAGGTTTTACACCATTATCCCAGTACATGGATGTTCCATACTGAATGAATAGACTTCTATTCATTACAATCTCGCACCTCCGTTTTCACATTTATGGCCTTGAATGTATGGTCTACATGCTGCCAAATAGTCTGCGGCGGTCATGTCAGGAGGAATCAAAGTATTGAGGTTATTTGTATGGAAGTAATTTGTTCATTAGACATTAACGCGTGGCTATAATAATTCAATTCTTGGCTTATGCCCTGCCTACAAAGCTTCAAATTCAGCTATATATGATATGTGTGAATGTGTGTTATGTGCAGGGTCCGGTGGTGACTCTATCCAGGTCGGCGCGGAGCCAGCACGGTACACTGTGAATATACAATAGTAAGACAGTATTATCAGAGCCCATTAATACAATAATATATATGGACGATGTGGAAGCGCTGTTGCGCGCGGTGGAAACACGGATAACGGCCGAGTATGTCGGCACGCCCGGTGGTGCTGGTAATTCGGGTGGCAACGCGGGTGGCGATGACGCGCTGCTTGGTCGTCTACGCTCGGCGGTGGACTCGTTGCTGCCCATGGCGACGGAGCTGGCGGCTCTGGACGCGGCATTGGTGGCCGAGTCGGCTCCCGCATCTCCTGCCGCCACCACCCCGTCTCCGGGTGCCACTGCCGCATCGTCTCCGCAGACCGTGCACAAGCACCGGCAGCTGCTTTGCGGCGCACTGTCCACGGTGGAGCGACTGCTGTTTGGCGAGATGACGCGTCTGTTCACCGCTCATGCCGCCCTGCTGTTCCGGCACCCCGCCGCCAAGATGATGTTCTGTCTGCAGTGCATACAGCTGCTGGTGCCTCTGGCTGGTGCATCTCCGGTGACGCGGCGGTGTGTGTGCTGCGAGTGGTGGCCGCTGATACTGCGGCCGTGTCTGGCCAGCTACTTTCGCGACATATCAGACCTGACTGCCGACATTGTCCTGGCGCTGATGCGCTTGAATATTGGCGGCGGTGCTGCACTGCAGCTGACGGTGACACACTCTGGAGACACCACTCTCTCACCGGGGGACACTGCTCAGACTGGCACCAACTACAGCACAAACACGTTCAACGCCTTTCTGCTGCACACATACCTCTACGAGACATCCACACGGCACATGTATGCCGGCGCTGTGGGACAGCCGCCAGAATACCGTCTCTCCGCCGAACTGGAATCGTGCTTTCTTCGCTACGCCGCCGTGGAGTTTCAGGTATGAGTAAAATGTTTTATGATATATACCTTAAATTGGTTAACAGGCATTCTTTGAGTTGGTGGATGGCCAGTTTGGACACGCGGATCTGCGGCCGTTCCTCCTAACGCTGGTCAACATGTTTGTGAGGAATCAGACCGTCCAGCTGCACATGTTCCTGAGCACTCCATTTGCCAGCACTCTGCTGTCCTTCCTTGAGGTAGAGATTCTACACACAGTTGCGAGATCAAATATCTTAGTGATGCGCAGACGAGTGCAGTGGAGCAACGGTATCCCGCACTGACCATACTGACAATGGCCATGCCGCGCGTCTGCTCGTCGCTTGCTCCTCTACTACCGCGGCTCTATGCGCTGATAGAATCTTCAGTTACGGCACTGGACAGCATGGATGCCGGTACAATTAAATTAACTTGTACACGGCAGCTTGGCCATGTGCTAGAGTGGTTGTTCAGCTGTTTGTATGGAATGTTTCCCTGCTGGACCGTGCAGCACTTTCAGTCGGCCAGCCATCGGGATCAACTGACACCCGAGATGCAAGCATGGCTGGCTAAAACATTCTCCCGCCATGTTCTCCGCCCATCCCTTGCTGGCAGCTCGGCGGAGCAAGAGGTGGATCCAGCCCGGTGGTCCAGCTTGGAGCCGTCCATGGTACTTGCCATGATACTGGAGTCGAGGGTGGATTTCGCGCATCGCATTTCCACTGAAGATACAATTACGCAATTGGCCGATATGTTTTCCACAGCTCTCTCGGTCGAGGACACGGCGCCCATAAATAATCAGACGCCTGAACATATCAATATCAATGATGACGCTGCACAAAGTAGTAGCACCGACAAGCGATTTCAAGCCATTGTGGACGCCTATCACCGTCGCAAGGTGGAGGAGGTGCAGTTGAAGACGGCGGCATCGGACTCGGCGGTGGCCATCATCACCTCACTGGTCAAGGAGACGACGCTGTTGCGCTGCGAAGCCGTGTTCGAGAACCACGTGCGCCAACAGTACCTGGAACTGCTCCAAGCCACCAACCGGCGGTCCAGCGCCACCCACGAGTCGGACGCCAGCCACCACTCACTGTACCAGATCTACCGCGCGCAAAAGGCCGACCTCAAACGCACCAAGGAACTGTGGGAGAAACAGCGGCTGGAGATCGCCACGGTGTTCAAGGAGAAGCATGCGCGCTGGGAGGCGGAGCTGCAGCAGAAATTGAAAGCGGCGCGGGACGACGGCAAGGCCATGGCGGAGCAAGTGGCGCGGTTGAAATTGGACATGGCGCAGTTGCAGACGGTCAATGCGGCGCTGGAGGCGGAGCGCAACGATGCACTCAATGCTCTGGACCGGCACATGGTTGAGTCGACTCTTAAAGCCTGAATATACCTTTTTTGTGTACAGTCGTGGTGTATATGAGTGTGGACATCACAATTTTCTATGAATTGTACGCAATCACTTGCCGCGCCACCAGAGAACACCCTTTTTCTCTGCTGGAGGTTCCAGCTTTGAGCAAGCGCTTCTCAGGAAATCTTTCCGGTTAACCATCGATTTGGCTTGTTTAAGAGCGTCTATGCACCGTTCATCAACGGGGCAACCATAAATGAGTAGATGATGCACAAGGTCTTCATTTGAGACTTCTATGGCGGCAAGCAGCATATCAGACGTCCACGTAGAGCCAGCGCTTTTGAGCCAGTCGAGTACCACTCGTTGGTTGTTTTTCGCCGCAGTTTTGCCCAAGCTTTCGGAATTTATTCTCCATCCTTGATCGTGCGCCCACTGCAGAACTGCAGTACGTCCATTTAAAGCGGCAGCATCAACAACATTTGGCATTTCACTTTCACGAACGTAACCATTCCAGTATAGCCATTCCAGTGCGCGGATGTGTCCATTTCCCGCCACAGCGAGAAGAATGTTGACGAGTTCACGTCGACCCATGTTCGCCCACGCGCGAGTGTTATAGTTTAACGTTTTAAGACTCTTTAGCAAATTAATCGCCTTTTCCCGCGCATCCACTATTTCAAAGCATCGGCATCATGGAGTTGTGCTAAAGCGGCCACATCATTCCGAGAGGCGGCGTCGAAAAGTTCCTTTAGTAGCGCCATAAGCGGGTCTTGCGGACCACTTTGAGCATACTCGCCATCACCGCCCAGCGATGACTTTCTCCCGCGCCGAATATTTCTCGCGCAGGCTTCCAGCATTTCGTTTATCGCGTTCCGGTCCTTAATATGAACGGCGTGACTTAATTGATCGCATTGCGCTTTGAACGGAGAATCTTGCTCGTTGACTGCTCCTGCACCCACTTCGGACCCATCAAAATTTTTCATCACATTCGGTTCATGCAACCGCATAGAACCACGATCCATTTGCATTGCGTACGCGAGTGATGCCATCAGCAGCCATGGTGTCGGCCACCACATTGACGGCACTAGTGAGCGTGGGAACAATAAACTGAACGAAAAGAAAAAGAGAAGAAGAAAAGGGGGAAAACCACGCGGCGCAGTTTGCGGCAAGTATTACACACCAAACGTCGCGACGCGCGCGTAAACAAATCTATTTTTCGCTTCGCGTTGCCAAGGAATTCCGAGAGAGAGCATTGCTTCCCGTCCCTGATGCCGTCAGCTGCTGCGTGGCTGTTCCTACTGCTACCGCTGATATACTACCCATGGTGAGGAATACAGTGTTTACTTGGTCCTGACCATACTAGCTGCCACGTCCATGGCTTTCCATTTCCGTTTGGCATTGGCGGCGGCAGTTCCGGCACGACAGCTCGGTCCGGACCGCAGATGTTTTCCGATGCGTTGGAGTCGGCGTACCGCATGGCGGTGAAGTCGGTGATGGTGCAACAGCCCACGGACAACCCGTCCGACCTGTGGCAACTGTCTCCCGACAACAGTCAGCTGATTTGGCACGCTGATACCTCAGCAGCGCACGCGGCTTCCACTGGCAGGCACACTACCACTACGAAAAACACTCATCGTTTGCTCAAACGGCAGTTGCCGCCTGGCTGGGCTATTGGAGGCAGCAGCGGTAACAATCAAGGGAGCAGGCCGCAGCCAGTGCCATTCCAGCAGGACTGGCCAGATGATGTGCTGCAACAACAGCAAGCACCCACCCCATCTCCAACCTCTTCTCAGGACAACACGCCAACAATGTCGATGGTACTGGACGGATCTAGCGATCAGACTCAGACTGTTCCCGTTACCAACAGCACCGAGCAGCGCGTATTGCTTGTGGCGTGGACCGCGGCACAATTTCCTGGGTTCACTGAAGGCGCAAGTGCTTGGGACACTGTTCTGGCACACGATACCTGGGTCACGGCTGTTCCGCAGTTGCAAAACTTTTGTCGCGCGCTGGACGGCACACTGTACACTGAAAGCGGGCAGACGTTCCTCGCCGAGGCCGCGCAACTAGGCGACACCGAAAAGCTCAAGTCGTATCGTCTGCTGCGCACTATGCAGTATCTGGGTTTGCCGCCGGTTCTCCCAGACATGCTGGATCGACGATTTGTGTCCATGTGGGCGCGGCCTGACGACGTGTTTCGACCGTGTCCTGGCGCCGCACTAACCGACACTCAGTGTCAGATGACGCATGTGTGGACCGCGCAAGCGCCTACAGGTGGAATCGGTAGCCTTTCAATTGTGTCGGCAGACGGGCAGGCGGTGGATAATATTACCGACTGGCAGTGGGTGCAGACAATGGCCACGGAGACGTCGGTGTACGCGTACGATACGGGCGATCTGTCGTCCATATTCCCGTGGACGCGGCTTGGATACACGTTTGACTGGGGAGTCAGCGATACTAATCATGTTGGTGCCTCGGAGTTTATTGTGCGTGGCGGTGCACTTGTGGGCATTGAGAGCATTGACCAGTTTGATGATTACTGCGCGGCACAATAGATTTGAGGATTTGAGTCAGTTTCATTTATTGGAAGGACTACCCTCGTCTGCCTCCAATTTCCAATGCATTCTTTAAGTATCAAGATCCTGCTCTGCCGATCCCGCGCTACCTACATGGAAACAGTACCTTAAGCAGAACCAGTGGATACAATATCGGCCAATAGTTAACATCGGCTAATTACAAGCATCAATATTATTGCAGCCTTAAGCGCGTCGCGATACTTTCAAAACTCAGAGTACTTCCATTCTTAAACAATGCCGGACAACCAGTTCTATTTATTGATGATCTTTTATGTATCTGCCGTTGCATATAACATAGCATCATCGACATTTCCGTATAATTCAAGCAGATAGACAGCTCTCTCTTGCGATACGTCCATTTTTCCCATCAAAAAGTTTATCTTGCGCATTTTGTTCCATTTTATAGGATCAAAATCTTGCAATTTAAATTCTACTTCTAATTTCAGATGATCATTTGCCGCCAATAACGACAAGGCAACATATTAAATTTTCGTGGGAAAAAATAAGGGACCCTTGTGGTTTATGTATTATCTTGATGTTGTTCGTTAAGATATTGCGGTCAGTCGCTATAAATACCACTAGCAGCTTCAAATTCATCATATATATATATTTCAAACGTCTGCTTTTTTCCATTGTGCTCCTAAACGACCGCTACGACGCCTTTTCCTAAACCTGTGCACAGTTCGCCACGCAAGAAATGATACGCCCAGCAATGCTGTGAAAACACTTGGCACCAGCATTGCCTTGCTTCCAATTTTCCTGTAGGACGCACCGCCCGCCATTGCACCAATTAAAAAGCCCAATAGCATTGGGACCAGAACTTTAAGGCGCCACAGTACTGACGGCTCTTCTGCCACTTCGTCCAATTCCTCTTCCTCGTCTAGTCTTTGTAAATCATTTTGGTTCTGCTCGCTGACTGAGGCTGAAGATGGACCCTCTACGACATCTGTCAGTGTGACAATGTCATCCGCACTGCTGACGTTGCTCCTGTCGCGTTTTCCCTCGTCCAAAGTGCCAGTCTTTGTCATTGCAATACCATCACTGCACTCATCGGTGTAAAATTCCACGCTGCAATCACTGCCAGCAGTTTGCCGCCGCCACCATTTAGATATGGATCGCCACGCCGGCTTGTAGACGCGGATACGAAACTCGTGCCCAATTGCAATGCCGATATCTGTCGACGTGCCGGTAAGATGCGTGGTGCGCATTACGGCGCCGCTGTATCCGGTGCACAGGGCGTTCTGCATGCCGCACGCAGCCGCCGCGAACCACTCGGCCAGCCACCAGCCGCCGTACAGATTGACACCCGGGGCCGGATCACTGGTGTAGTAGGAGAGCAGAAGGAGCCCCGATTCCATCAGCAACACGCTGCCATACATGCGCCGCAGATCGAACGACTCGGTGCTGCTCACCAGCACGCTGCCGCCATAAGTATCAGTTCACATGCACATATTTGATCAATTATGATCTACATACGCGCTGGTGGCCGAGCCGCCCACAAAGGAAAGCCAGAGCAGCGCCAGACGCGCAAACTCCACCCACTCTGCGTGAATGAGATGGGCCCCCGTGCGCGCCACATTGCCCGTCACGTGCGTCACGGTGGCCGAGTGCAGGCCCGACAGAGACATGGCGGCGATGAAGCCAGCATTAGCGGCCAGCATCGTGCCGCCGGCGATCACGGCGCGGAAATTCGGCCTGTGCGTGATGTTGCTCATAGTTGGGTATGAGTGTGGGAGAAGTGCGCAAATCAAGTTTACCGCTGCTGTCAGCCAATGTGGCGCATGGAAAAGTGGCGTGCACGTGCATTCGATGACAGCGCCATATTTCCCACGTGGAATGGGAGCTGTGTACTTTAAAAGTGGTTTGTAGCAAGCAACTTTATTGCTGAATGCAACTGATTAAAGAAAAATGTGAACGTGAAAGCACCGCAATTATCGCAGTGACCAAGCCTCCCTCTTCACCAGAAGCAAGTAGATTATCATCGAAATGGAAAACATGTCTCCCTGCAGTAAATCATTCATCTCGGCACTGTTGTCACGAGCACGGAATCGCCGAACGACCTCTGGCGCCGAGTAGGCGATTGTCAGCCCATTCACGTTGACCACATTGAAGCCCTCTACGAGGTGCGCGTTCTTGGAAAAGATGTTGGCAATGCCAAAGTCGCCCAGTACGCACACCGCGCCACCATCACTGTCAATGTCAATGAACACATTCTGCGGCTTGATGTCGCGATGTGCCACTCCCTTGCCGTGCATGTAGTTGAGGGCGCTGCAAATGTCGGCCGTGAACATGTACATCTGCGCCTTGGTGGTCAGGTAGCCCGCCTTGACGAACTTGAGCAGGTCTCCCAGCTTGTAGTGCTTCATCAGAATGGCCAGCGGTTCTTCGCACCAGCCAAGCATCTGCGAGATGTTTCGATGCCGGCCCAAATAGTGCATCACTGCAATCTCCTGGTCGAATGCTTGCGCGGCTTTCAGTGAGATGGCGGAGCGCGTCGGCGCCACAATCTTGACCACCAGCAGGCCGTCATCCTGTTCGGTGCGCAGAGCGACACAGAAGCCATGGCCGATAAACACCTCGCCGCCGCCTCCCTTGGCAATCGGTGACTCCCAGCGGAAATCACGGCCAGCCTGATACTGAAGATAGCCCGGCATGGCGAACTCGGTGTCATTCACCATCATTGTGGTGGCATTGGCGGAGGTGGTGTACGTGCGCGAGGCGTACACATTTGTCTGCAACAAGGACGAGCTGCTGAAGTCACTGGCGCTGACGCTTGGCCGCTTCATGCTTTCAGTCACGCTCTCAGCCGTCACACTTGCACGATGATGATTCTTTGAGTCGCCGCCGCGTTTGTTGCGTCGTTGGCACAGCTTGATGGCAATCAGGCCAAGCAGGATAAAGATCACTGTCACAATGCCGGCAAATATCCCAACATTCATCATGGACAGCTGCAGTCCCGCTGTCACGGCCACGGCACTCTCTTGGTTCTGCAGTGAGGCGCCGCTGTCGGAAGTATTGCCAGCTGTTGTTGGCATGTAGGAGCACTGAGCATTGCTCGACCCCGCCGGGCATGCGGTGCACGCCTGATTGCCAACCGTATCTTTAAAGGTGCCAGACGAGCACTGGACACACAGCGAGCCGGAGCTGGCAGGAGTGTACCCGGCCACACACGATACAGTTGTTGCTGTGCAGACGGCATTGGCGGGGCACGGCTGACACGCAGCATTTCCCGCATCAGTCTTGACTTTGTTGGTGCCACACGGCAGGCACACAAACCCGTCCCACTCAAAGCCGGGCTGGCATTCACAGTCAGTTGACATGATTGCACCGCCAGCAAGCGTGGTGTATCCCGCTTGACACGCAGTGCAGTTCCCATTTCCAGCCAGTGGCTTGTATGTGCCCACAGCACACGGCAAACAACCGCCGGTACCATTGCCAGCCATGCCAGCCACGCACAAACAATCCGCGGCGCTGATGGACCCTGCTGCAGTTGTTGCAGTGCCGAATGGACAGAGGGAGCAGGTTCCGTTTCCGGCTGTCGACTTGTAAGAAGCACTTGCGCACAGTTCACACGTTGTGCCGTCTGGCGAGAGAGTCGCGCCGGGTGCACAGGCGATGCTAGAGCCAATGCACTGTGCATTCGGTGGACACGTGGAGCACCCTTGGTTCCCGGCTGCCAATTTGTATGTACCAGCCGGGCACTGAGTGCACTGGGTGCCGTTGGCAGAGAGCGTGTAGCCAGCGGCGCATGTGAATGAAGTGGCATTGCAGAACGCAGCATCTGCCGGGCAAGCTGTGCACGCATAAGTGCCCAACGCAGACTTGGTGGTGTTGACGGAACAGGGCGAGCACGCCACCCCACTCCATCCATAGCCGGGCAGACATGCACAATCAGATGACAGTGTGGATGCCGCAGAGGCAGTGGTGCTGTTGGCCGAGCACGCCGAACACTGTCCACTTCCCGCTAGTGTCTTGTACGTGCCAGCTGCACACGGCACACACGACATGCCGTCGCCCGCCAGCGTATAACCAGCCGCGCACGTGAATGACGTGTTGGTGCATGTCTGATATGCTGCGGTGGCGCACGAGGTACATGTGGCATTGGAGAAATCGGTCTTGAAGGAGTTGGCGGGGCAGGCGCCACACGTCGCGCCATTCCAACCGTAGCCAGGTGCGCAGGAACAGCTGGAAGCCGCCGTGGCATTGGTGGACATTGTGGCGGGACACGCGATGCAAATTCCATTGCCGGCCGAGTACTTGTACGTGTTCATCGGGCAAATGTTGCACACCTGCACATTGGACGCCGGGGCCAGGCCAGCCGGACACACCGCACTAATCGACGTGTCCAAGCATACGGACGGCGGTTTGGCCACGTACGATGCGGGATTGAATACGTAGCGGTAGTAGTAGGCGGCAAACTGCACATACGGTTGCTCGTTGCAGTTTGGGTAGCCGACAAACTTGGCACACGAGCCCAAATCCGACACGAATGGCTGCACGAATCCGTAGTCTTGCTGCGGAGAACAAGCGTCTACATACGTGTGATGGATATGTGTGATGGATACATATGTACCAATGACAAAAACATACACGGGTTGACGTCCACCCAACCCGTGGTGTCATACGTGGCATTCCAGTTCCAACCTGCCCTGACCAGAGCCGAATTGTTGGTAGCCTTCCAGCCTGACATCTCTCCGGTGGTTGCCACGACCTGGTTGTCAAACAGCAGGGCGGCTACTATACCAAAGCCGTCGCTGTACGGATACTGGTCCTGTGACTTTACTCCGAGTACGACTGGTGTGCTGTCATCAACGGTCAGCTTGTAGTCGGCAACGCGCGCTCTCTCGGCCACCAGTACTCCGCTATACCAAGCTGATGAACATATATTAGATACATTATGATAATTATGTAGACTTGATGAATGCCTACTGCTTACATCCATAATCTTGCATGGTGTAGTTGGCCAGGTAGACGGTCGAGTATGTCTGCGAGCTAAAACGTAGCTGCAGAGACTTGGACGCATTCTGCACCCCAATATTGTACTCGCGCCACTGTGACCATGGCTGCACGCTGTTCAGGTAAGGATGTGTGGCGTTACTGCACGCGGTGGCGGCGGCCGGCACGGTGATCACTGTTCGAAAGGCAACCATAGACCCGGTTGCATTGTTGCAGTTGCCATTCGACGAGATCCATTGCGGCTGCGGTGCAGATAGATTACCGCGGCTGATGAAATCGGTGTACGACTGACCAAACGCGTTCACCGTGGCGGGTGGCGCGGTGCATGCCACAGCTGGCGATAGGGTTTGATAGGATCCGTAGTTGGGGTCTGCCAGAGCTGTTGTGCCCACTGTAGACGTGTTCCATCCCGGCTGTCCGGTCTGCGTGATCAGCTGGTCATTGAAGAGAATCGCCGCCAAGAGTCCGGTCTTGGTCGAGCGGTACGTCGCTTTGAAGTACACTCCGTACACCCCCGGCGGCAACCACAGCGTAAAGTTCATCATGCGATCACGCGAACCGCTCTTGATTCTGTCACTGGCCAGCATCGAGTCCGAATACGAGTCGTGGCTCATGACAAAAACGTTATTACTCACACCGTTGCTGATGGGGCCATTGCTCACTACGCCGTACCAGTCGTCAAATGCGGCTACACGGAACTGAACCGCAGTGTTGCAGCCCGCAGCCGACACAATGGCAGTGATGGCAGCTATAGCCAAAAGTATGCCGCCACATGGTTTTAAATATCGCATAATCAGCGAATGCTGTCTGCTGTGGAGTAGGTTATGCCATGTTGCTCGGCTTCCGACGAATCACTCTGGCCGCCCTGGATTGGTCAACCGCAGTTCGGTCACGCTTGGTGCGTGGTGTAAACGACAACACGCAGATTATTTTCTTAGTAGTAGAAGGAGTAACATCCTTCGATTGAAGCAAAAGTAATGATGATGATGATGTGTGTTTAGTTGGCCAACTGCAAGGCTTTCCACTGTTTCGGAGTCCATTGCTTTCCCGACGCACCCATAAATTCATCAATCTGTTCATCCGTCGCCGCCACCCAGCCATCGGCAGTTGAGTCGCAGCGAATCACATAACTTGATTTGAATCGTTCGTTGGCGCCAGAATTTTGCACCGCGGCACCTTCTTTCAGCTGATACCCGATAATATGTCTGCCACCAGCGTGGTCCCATGCTACTACAATCACGTCGTAGCTCTCAAGCCTGGCGTTATTCCAAAAGTAAATGGCAATATGCAACTTTAGACTCTTTCGTTTCGGTATCTTCTTAAGGAAGTCGTCGACGTCTTTGACATCAGCCATGCTTCCGTCGAAGGGATCGTTATAAGATACGGTGTACTCGGGTATTTTCAGTCCAGTGAAACCGATCGCATTGAGATTAAATATTTCTACATCAAAGAGTCCAGCGGACATCGGACGAGCAATGCGATAACGAAAAGTGCCTGCCAACCATCGCCCGAGGATACCTTTGCCGATTCGAAGGCTTCGAATAGAGCGACAATGTGGTAGAGCATGAGCCGGATAGATTCGCTCAGTGCATCATCCTGGTTAGAGAAACGATCGAGGGCTTTAATCATATGGGACGGGATCCACTTGATTTTCAAATCACCTTCCACATCGCGCCAGCTATCCATTAATTGCAATAGCGGTTCCGGGATATTGTACCACGAGCCGGTGATGAAGCTATCCATTAATGACTTGATACTTGAGTCCGTGACAAGGCCGCCAGAGACACATTTGTTGATGACAATGTGCCATAAATGGCGCATCATTCCTATGCGCCACGTATATCATCGCGGGGATGGTTCCGTAGTTAAGGGCTTGGCGTGCATTCAAGTCGGGCCAGTGGAAGTTATCGATTGCCACCGTCAAACTCGGGATTAGCGGCATCTCTGGCAGAGAAACATTCCGATTACACGCGCGATCATGTACGCTGTCAAGTTCGAGACTGCAGAGAGCACATGAGAAGAAAACACGAAATAGCGATTCTCGCGTGTCAGAAAGTTGTCCTTGAGAAACTGCGCAAATGTGGTAGCAGCAGAGACAGCTGACGACGATACAGTTTGTGCTTCCGCGCGTTTCAGAACTTCGAGCAAGTTGAGTTCGTCGATCAGCAGGACGCAAGCATGATCGCCAAGCCAGTCCAAGATTTGCTGGGAGCTCACGTCGATTAACGCCGAAAACTTGTGGCCATCAGGCATGGCCGCAAACGCGATTCGGCGACAGAGAGCAGCGACGGGGTCAGCATTTTCCCACGGTTCCAATGAAATAAAGTCATTGAATGATAGGTAGATGATACACGCGTCGGGCAGAGTGGTCTGTTTGAGCATCCTGCCAATCTCCTTCAATGCAAGTGTCTTCCCGCCCTCTGCACCAGTGCCATTGGCTCAACATGCGAGTCTCCCTCTGAGGCTAAAAATTTTGAGCGAATCTCGGCAACGGCATCGACAAGCCAGTTGGACGTGCAGTGAATGGCGGCGCATCTTTTTCGATAATTGGAGGCTGAACTTTGCTCGGATGAAGGAGCTGCTGCATGTCAAACGATATCAGCTCAGGCTCGTCGTCGAGTCGACGCTTGTAGGAGACTGTTGTTGGTTAGAGTGTTACAATGAGCAATGCGCTTACCTCGGCTGCGATGCAGTGCGTTGTAAATGACCGCGCCGTCATCGTGAGGTTGATTCTTGCGCTCATACTTCCACTGTGCTTCGGTGCGGCGCATCCATGTCGTAGTCTTTCGGTAAATGGTATCAGTGTCCGTCGCTGTCGTCAATAATTGATCAGGTCTTCTGGATGTGGGCGGACAGTGTTTAGCGCAGCCAGTATTTCTGCCTTCTTGTCGGTCGGCATTTCGCGCAGTGTTCTATTTATCCGTTTAGCCGTGACAATTAGCCACATCCGTAACCTTAGCTTCATTTCCGCACTCCTCCTGTTTGCAACCAATCATCTTACAATCAGTCTCCTTCATGAGGCCCAATGCTGTTGCAAACTTCTGATGAGTATGTTCACGTTCTTCGTAAAAATATCAGCAATCATCTGCTTGAATTACATGATGTTGATTTTCATCTACTTCTTCACGTGTGAAGTGATGTACGCGAATATGCTTTGCTCCCTCAGTAACCCAGTTGCATTATTGCAGTTGCCGTTCGACGAGACCCATTGCAGTGCGAAAAGCTGCCGCTGCTAACAAAATCGGTGTACGACTGATGAAATGCATTCACCGTGGAGGCGGGGCTGTGCAGTCCAAAGCCGACCACAGGTTCTGATAGAATCCGTAGTTGGGGTCTGCCACAGATATTATGGCCACTGTGGACGTGTTCCATCCTGGATGACCCGTCTGGGTGATCAGCTGGTCGTTGAACAGTATCGATGCCATGAGCCTGCTTTTAGTCGCGCGGTAGATTACTTTGGAATACATTCCGTATACCCGCATAATCAGTAAGTTCTTTTGGGGGTGGAGTTTGATATTTATTCATGCTCGCCTTCCGACGAATCACTCCAGCTGTTTATCTCACAGATGGTCGACCGTGATTCCGTAGCTCCTGGTGTCATGCACATGCGCGGTTATATTTCATTAACTGATATAAATTCAGTTCTAGGGAATAATCGTTTTTAAGACTTGACATGTACTCATGAAAGCTATGGCTTTAAATGACGACAATGGTACCCCTTTTTTACGACAGAACAAGGAAGTGCGCCGCACTGAAGTTATCGATTGGCCACCTCTGGCCCTAACCCGACCGTGACCCAAATTTTTCTTACAAGTAGCCAGCGGCTTCCATAATACTCTTGTAGATATTTGCTTGCCGCGCGCACCTCGCAGGTAATGACGCTCGAGTCGGCGTGCACTCTTGTGCCGCTGATCACGGCTAGCCTGGGCCCGTGTGTGTGTGAGTGTGAGAGTGCTTGTGTAAGCTACGCGCTGGCGTGCTGATGGAGCTTCATGCCGATTTGGTATATACGCGCGCGCACACGCACACACACATACACACATGGACCCGGCAGCGCGATTAGCGTGTGCAAGAGTCGCTGGTATATCATTCGGACGATTATACTAATTATGTTGCGTGCAGACATGCAGATTTTCGTTAAGACCCTCACGGGCAAGACCATCACACTTGATGTCGAACCCGCCGACACCATCGACAATGTCAAGACCAAGATCCAGGACAAGGAGGGTACGAGTCGTGCATTATTTGTATCTATAACTATGTTCACATCTGATCATCAATGTAGGAATCCCGCCTGACCAGCAGCGCCTGATCTTTGCCGGCAAGCAGCTGGAAGATGGCCGCACCCTGTCCGACTACAACATCCAGAAGGAGTCCACGCTGCACTTGGTGCTACGCCTGCGTGGTGGTGGCAAGAAGCGTAAAAAAAAGAATTACACCACCCCCAAGAAGATCAAGCACAAGAAGAAAAAGGTCAAATTGGCCGTGCTCAAATTCTACAAGGTGGACGCGTCCGGCAAGATTCAGCGTCTGCGCCGCGAGTGCCCCAAGCCCGAGTGCGGTGCCGGGGTGTTCATGGCAAACCACAAGGATCGTCAGTACTGCGGCCGCTGCGGACTGACCTACGCCATGGAGAAGTAGACTTTACCAGCACTCACAGCATTACATAAAGACGCTATCACCGTGACATTATATGATTTAAATTGTAGTTGTTGTATTTAAAAAGTACTGTGTACCACACAGTATATAATGTGAGCTCGAACCAGCCAATCAGCGACAGGCAGGAATCCTTCAGCGCCCGCCACTTCACCCGCGCAGCCATCCACGGAACATGTACGTGGGCAGCATGCCGATATAGACTTGCGTACGCGCACACACACAATGCTGACACTCTGCACACAGGATGGCCACCGAAACCGTGACTGACGCGGCCGCCGACCACGCCGCCACCTGCACCGACCCCTCGCACTCACACGGCCACCACGATGAGGCGCCACCTGCAGCCGTGGCCGAGACCTCTGACAACGAGGACAACGATGACATGGCCGGCGATGACAGCAAGCAGAGCCGTGGCGAGAAGAAGGCGCGCAAAGTGCTCAGCAAACTTGGCCTGAAGCCGGTTTCGGGCGTCAACCGTGTCACCTTCAAGCGTCCTAAGGGTGTAAGTACACTGCGATACCGTGGTTCTAACTATCGTGTGCAAATTATATATATATGTATACATATATACGTATATCCGATTCCTATATGTGTATGTGGTGTGTAGTTCTCATTATGCGCATAGATACTGTTCGTGATGAACAGCCCGGACGTGTACAAGAGCCCCGTGAGCGACACTTACGTCGTGCTGGGCGAGGCGCGCATCGAGGACCTGAACTCGCAGGCGCAACAGAATGCCGCACAGCAATTTAGCGGCCAGCAGTCACAGCAGCCGGCCAGGATGCCCGCCGCCCCGGCCGCCGCCGCGTCCGTCAAGGGCAAGGAGCCGGCTGTCGTGCAGGATGACGACGAGGTGGTTGACGAGACTGGCGTGGAGGCCAAGGACATTGAGCTGGTTATGACTCAGGCCAACTGCTCGCGTGCCGCCGCTGTCAAGTCGCTCAAGGCCAACAACAACGACATTGTCAACGCCATCATGGAGTTGTCGCTGTAGACGTGGCGCGTAAAGTGCCCGACAACTCTCGCAATCTGGCTGACGGCTACTAAAGTCTCTACTTTATAATACCCATTACCTTTTATTAAACACTTGTACACAAGCCGGCAGACAGCGCCTTACACATCGCTGCTCTTCTCCGTGCGGAGCTTTTCGCGGATTTCCTGTGCGATTATTCAGATGAAATGACACACTGTCACTTGCATAAATGTCGCTCTCCATATCCGAGCTGAATATCTGCGCTTGCAGGCCAGACAGGATCTCCAGCGCTATCCGGCAATAAGTAAATTGACAGCACCAAATACTCTCTGGCACCTACACTTGGCGTGGTACTGCATCTCGCTATATATAATCTCAAACAGCACTCCTTTGACATCTTCAATCTTCTTGGTGTAGAAGCGTTCCACGTTCTCCGCCATGGCAGAGTTTACATGCCCAAGATCTTGAGTGGCGTTCTGCAACTCCAACTGGCTCTATACCGCCAGCGATGATGCTATGTGCGCGAAAGAATTATTTACTAACCTTGCTCTGCACATCATGAGTAAGCATTATGTGGTTTATCATAAAGCGCCGCACTTGCCACTTTCTGACGGCTGCTGGCATTGCTAATGGTCAGCCTGTCCAGCTCCAAGTGCTTCTTGTGCTCCTTGGTCACGGCCGAGTCGCGCATCTTGACTTCGTCACGAATATTTTGACACAGCAACTTGTAGAGCTTGAGCGGCTCATTAGTCCTGGACTCTATGCGGTCGTGCTATATACGCAGGCACTATTACACTTTGCCAACATCTGTGGTGTCACATGACACACCATGTACTTGCGATACTCCTCCAGGTCGACATATGCCTCGGCTGTGGTGATGAGGGCCTGCTTCACATTGGGTGTTTCCGTCTCGGAGAAGTTTTTGAATGCCAGTGCCAGTTTCAAGCTCTTGCCGCGGACTCCTGGAACACATGTGTCAATCAGTGGCTGGCAGTGCCACACTCTGGAAGTAGATTCCACAGTCATGGCACACACACACACACACACACACACACACACATGAATGCCACCACACATGAACGGCACGTGCAAAAACTTACGCTCCTGACTGCGCAGATAGTCGCTGATGGCCTTGTTTAGGGCGGCCATGTTACGCTCGGTCTCATGCACCCGCTTCCGCACATATCTGGCCTTCTCGTCACTGCGCAGTGCAGCCGTCAGCTCTGTTCGCAGACTTGCACAGCTACATGCGAGACAACCTTCCGCTGGTGCCAAAGTTCATTGTGCTCGTTTGTGTGTGTGTGTGTGTGTGTGTGATTAGTTGCCTTGTCTCCTCGACACGAGCAACAAATGCGTGCTTATGTGCATACATATTATTTATCGCAGTAAATATTTCTTCTGCCTGATATTGTGTCACGTGCTATAATTGATTGTGCAATATGCAAGGACGTCAGATCATTGCACAATCAAATTTGATCAAGCACTGAAAACGCGACAAATTCTGATTCGCGCACTGGGGTTCGTGTTGATGGGCTTTTACGCACTGGCATGTATCTTGGCTGTACCTGCATTACCTGGTTTCGATCATCCATTACCTCAAGATGGTACTGTTGGCCAGCAGCAGCAACCTGAAAACCCAGCTCTGCTGACTCAAGACCAAATTAACGCGCTCGCGGAAGTTGTGGAAACGGCAGAAATTTATTTGGAGCGCGTCGCCGCATTCAAAGCACTTCTGGCACATCCCGACCATTCGCAGTATCCGCTAATCTTCGTCGAGCGATCAACGAGTACAAGCGCCAACTTGTATCGACAAAATATGTCAACCCCATGCTAAATGCAATTCACAGAAATGATATCGAAGCTGTCCAAGCAATTCACGAGACTACATTTGATGACATCCATCTCTACGTGAGCAAGCTCGCGGCCTACTACCACGACATAAATGGCGATTTTGAAGAATATTACGTCACCAATGAACTGCTGGAATATGTGCCATGCCGGGCAGCTGCGACTGGCAACGTTGCAATTCTGCATTGGCTGCTGACAGAAGGTGCTATATTTGGTGGCATACATTGATACGCGATGCTGCGTCCCAGGATCGCACAAATGTTCTTGATTATGCGCTCGAAATGAGACACCCAGTTGATGGCGAAGAAGTCCAGGGGTGTGCTATTGACGGTGGCTGGTGGAACACGTTGCAGTGGTGCAAGGACAACGGCTTCCCCTGGACTAGTGACACGCTTAACGCTGCCATTGAAAATAGCCGAGCACATCTGGCAATCAAGCTGCTCGAAAACGGTTGCCCATTCGGCAGCAACACGGCCGACTTGGTTCGCCGTAAACTGGAGGAACAGTTTATTAGTGCAGACGACGCGGAAACTTTGTCATCATGGTTGCAACCAGATGGCTTGCAGCCATGAAACCCAGAATTCTGTTACATGGCGCTTATCATCAAAATAGACGCACTGTAACAGCACCGAGCCCCAAAATAGCACTTCACCAAATGGATCGCTGCAGCCAATCACAACAGCGCATTCCAGCCAATCACGTGCGCATTCAGGAGAGCGGTATAAAACGCGCAAACTGCGGTGCTGCATTTCACATCCCACCAAAAATGCTGCGCGCTTCTTTCAAATGTATTGCCGTGGTCAGCAGTCTGGCTGGGTTGGCCTTTGCGGCACCCATGCAGAACGGTGTGCGCGGCTCGACTTTACCTCCGGTGAATGCTCCCACTGACAGTACTGATGGTGAGGCGGCATACGTTGCACATGACTCGGCTCAATCTGCAGAGGGCACTTTGGCGGGCGATACTATGAATTATGGTTCGACAGACTCTGCGCCTCAGGAATTTTCTTCTTGGTACCCGCAACAGAACGAGCATGGAACCGGTGAGTTTTCTCGCGAATATGGTGCATCGTCCGCTTTCGTTACTGGAAACGGTGGACCAATTATCCCGACTCACCACGATTATCCAAGTGGAAATAGTGGTGGTCCCTTTCAGTATGATGCAGTGAACTTTCCTGTTAGGAATGGTGGAATGCTTCCGGGCTACGATGCGTCGATTAGTCCCTTGAATCCGTCACCCCAATTCTATCCTGCGCCGGACGGAAGTAGTGGCTTTCCTCTTCAGTATGGTGGACCGAATAATTTTCCTCATGTGAATGGTAGAATGGGTGGCTTTCCTACTGAATATGATGCGTCGATTGGACTTATGAATCCTGCGCCGGATGGAAGTAGCATCTTTCCTTTTCAGAATGCTGCACTGAATAACTTGCCTGCTGGGAATGGTGGAATGGGTGGCCTTTCTACTGGATACGATGCGTCGATTGGTCCTATTAAACCTGTGCCAGATGGAAGTAGTATCTTTCCTTTTCAGAATGGTGCACTGAACAACTTAGCTGCGGGGAATGGTGGAATGAGTGGCTTGCTTCCGGGGTACGATGCGTCGACCGGTCTCATGTTGGGGAACAGCGTAACGTTTCGCCCTCAAGAACTCGGTGCGCCTCTATATGGTGCAGCTAGTGGCTTTCCTGTTGGCAATGCTGTGCTAAACGCCTTTCAACCTGGATACGGTGGTGGCATTGCTCCTGGATTGAGTGGCATGGCTCCTCCACATCCACCTCCGTTTGCTACTGCTACAAAAGATGGAACACATAACCTTGCTCTTAACGGCTATAAAGCTGGTACACCTAATCAAGGTGCTGCTCAGTATGGTGCATCTCACGTCGCGCCTGGAATTGGTTTTGCTCAGTCGAGCAGTGGACCGCATGGCATCGCTTCTCATGTACCCATGAATGGTGCACTATATACAGCTGAGCATGTGCCTGCGCGACAACATGATATGACTTCCAGACCTAGTGCATCACACGGCGCTGCGCGCATGTCTGGTGGACAGCATGTTTCGACATCTGGTGGCATTGATTCGAATCCTGCAGATCGAGATTGCCATTCAGATCAGGGTTTTGATTTTGATGACGATATCGAGAAAGTGCCAGGCACGTCCTATCTACGAAAGAGTGCAAAAACTTGTGATCCTCCCAATCGCGCAGAGCTTAGAAATGATGCTCCTGCTCGTGATAGCGAGGCGTGTCAAATAGGGCTGTCCGCTGAAGAGATCACAAAATATTCCACTATGGCCCTGACATCTAAAAGTGACAAGATGAAACGCATAGCTTTGGATTTGCTTATTGTAAACCCCGATCATACAAAATACTTGAATGAGATCAGAGTTCTGGCTTCTAAGGTGGGATTGCGAGAGGTTGACGAGCTTTATGTCAAACCGATGAAGACGGCTATTAAGCTGCGAGACAGTGTTGACCGCTTGAGGTACCTTCACAATACCCGCAAGCATGTGGTAAGACTTTGTCTTGATATGGATGCCGGCCCTGTTAATCAAGCGTTAATCGCTCTTTTACAATATGCAATCGCACAAGGATACTTGGAGGCATTCTACTTTTTTATGGAACTAGGATTTAATTGGGACGATTCTTATGGACTTCAAGATGCAAGGTTGGGACGATATAATGTACTGGACTGGGCGCTTCAGAAGAAGCATATTAACCTCGTCATGCTGCGAATGGCGGCACTCAAGCAACAAAACATTGTGGCATTGCGGTGGTGCCACATGATGGATATTCTGCTTTCGAAGGACTGCTCGGAACTGAATGAATTTCTTGCAGCTAAACAGGTCGTTTTTGTTCGACAAATGCTTCTCGATGACTGGCCAGCTAATGCAGAAACTGTCAAGCTTCTAAACGACTTGAAGCCTGACGATCGACTGTTATTAAAACCGCTTGTGAAAGCAGCGCTGAAGAAGTCGAACACGGCACGAGAAGCGGCGAAAAGTGACGAGCCTTTCTTGTCAACAATGAAAGATTGATTGGCCACTGAGACCACATTTTTGATAAACGAGATGCAAATCTAATAACGTTTTGTACGTTGTGCACTTGTACAGTAGCAGTGAAACTACTGCAACTCGGACTTGTGCAACGGGAAGTTGGTGCGCGGTCCAACGTGGCGCAGTGCCTGCCGCACACGCTCAGTGTCCGCCAGCTGCTGCTGCCGAATGGCATCAATTTCACGCTGAATAGCCGCCTCGGCCACCAGGCGCTCCTCGCGCACCTGCCGTATCTGCGCCTCCAACCCGCGCCTGTACTCCAGCTGCTGCTGGGTGCGCGCCGACTGTTTTGCGAGTTCACGCTGACGGTCCACCTCCAGCAGGCGGTCAATCTCCTCGCGCTCCTTCCTGTTCCGCTCCTGCTGCGTCTGTTCTGCTCGCGCCGGTACTCCAAGTGCTGTTGGCGCGCCTTCATCACCTCGTGCAGCAGCCGCTTCCGCATCTGGTCCTCGGCATTCCACTGTTGTTCACGCTCGTGCCAGGCGCGCTCCACGTCGGCGGCAATGATGCGGTCGGTCTCGCGCTCACGTTCCAGTTCCCGCTGTCGCAGCTCGCGCAGATACTCCCGATACTGTGCCATCTGCTGGCGGTAGCGCACGGCCTGCTCATGTTCCTCCTGTCGGCTGGCGGCCTCTTCGGCGGCCACCCGTGCCAGCATGTCCATCTCGAACTGTAGTTCCTGCGCGGCCTCCTTGGCACGCTGCGCCACTTTGCGTCGGTTGAAGCGGTCCAGCTGGGCGCACAATTTACGCTGTGCCGCCGCCGCCTGCCTTGCCCGCTCCACCTCCTCCAGCCGGCGTGTCTCCAGCTCTTGTCGCTAAACAGTGTCAATGAGTGTCAATGTTAAATATGTGCAACAGTTAAGAATGTTGTATGATGACTATCAAATCAATAACACTCACCATCAGGCGCGCCTCTTCCTCCTTGAGCTGAAGCTGTTCTTGTGCCTTGGCACGCAGCTGTGCCACTTGAACGTGGAGCACTTCTTGCGTGGCCTGAATGCGCTCCTGTCGCTGCCGCTGCTCGTCCACTTCACGCTGCACCTTCAATTGGCGGCCCTCTTCCCACATTTGCGCAAATGCCTTTTCCTCTACATGTTGATGATTAGTTATAGTAATATAAGTAAGATAGTTAAGCACGGTATTTAAAGAAACGGCAAACGATATTTAATATTTGAGAGTAACAGTCACACTACAAGTACAACTGACAGAACAGTTGAACAATACGCAAAGCACAATTACACAGACACATAGACAGACACAATAGACAGTCACAATAGTCACAATAGACAGACACATACACAATAGATAGACACACACGCAATAGACAGAAGACAGATATACACATACAATATATAAGACACAATAGACAGACACATACACAATAGACAGACACATACACAATAGACAGAAGACAGATATACACATACAATAGATATGACACAATAGACAGACACAGACACAATAGACAGAAGACAGATATACACAACAGACAGACACATACACAATAGACACAATACTACTAACCGTCATGCACTTTGAGGGCGGCGAGCTGCTTGTCGACGCGCTGCTGTTGCTGCTGTCCGGCGACCAGTTTAGCCAGCGCGGCGCTCTCCGCCTCACGCAGCTCGTCACAGTTGCGGCGCCACGCCTCCTCCTGCGCCGCCTCCACCACTTGGGCGCGCTCCAGCTCCCGACGAGACTTTAGGAGGTGGACGCGTTGTCGCATAGCGGTCAGTGTGTCCTCGGTGGAGCGGGCGGCGTCCAGCTGTTGCTGGCGCTGCACCTGCTGCACGTCCCTCTCCACTTCCGTGTGCAGCAGTCGTCGTAGTCTGCAGTCATATAAGTTGCGTATACTGCACGTATACTTAAATCATTGAACTTGCCGCTCGCGGCGTGCCTCCAACCGCTCTGCATCCTGCTCGCTGAGCTGCTGGATGATGACTGCCTGCTGTGCGTGTTCCAACGCCTTCAGTGACGCCTCCTCAAACGATGTCTACAATATCATCAATTTATATATATATATATATATAAATATGTCATATCATATCATGTGTGTACAAAAGTGTGACATGCCTGCAGCCGCTGCCGGTTGTCGACGGCCACTCGGTGCCGGTGCGAGTCCACCAGTGCCATGTAGGCGTCCTGCTTGGCTGCATTGCGGTGCGAGTTTTGCTGTGTAAGTGTGTCAGTGACTGCACTGGTGTTCCCGCCAATGTCTACCTACATATCTGCTGGGCATTCGGGTGTCTGTATATCTGTATATGGGTGTAGTTGGGTGTATCTGCAGGCTGATATCTTTGTCGGAGGTGTGTCGGTGTGCTGCGCAGTAGGCGATATCCGCTTGTATATAACTGCTTGTATAACTGCTGTGTATGAGTGTAACAACGATATCACAACACACACACACACACACACACACAGACTGTGTCTCTATTTATAGGCCAGACGGCGCAGGTGCGAGGTGAGCGCTTCGTAGACGGCAAATGTGACACACGTGCCGGGCACCACGCGCATCAAGTTGGCTGCCAGTCCGCGGTAGAAGCCACGCACGCCCGCCTCGCGCCACACTGCCCTCATCACCGCCACCATGCCGTCTTGGCCACCACTGCGCGGCGCCTGACTACCGCCACCGTTATGCATTGTCATATTATTGCTGCTGTGGCTGTGGTTGTCTTGGAGACGGCTGCGCACCACCTGGTACGGATAGGTGGAGACGGTGGCCACCACTTTGGAGCAGGCGGCCATGGCAATGTACGTGACAACAGGCGGCCTATGTTCCACGGGCGCACTCTCTCCACGCCGCTGATGCCTCGCCTTCTTCATCTCCTCATACACCACGAACCTGGAAGAGTTTTTGTTCAGGCAGTACCTAGATCTACAATAATACATGTATGCGTACTGAAGGGCCCCGTGCGACACTCCAAATAGCGATGGTAGCCAGCCGCGATACAGTCCCCTGACGCCCTCTTCGCGCCATATTCTCCGCAGCGCATCTGTGTGAATATTCACATAGATGTAATATATATGTTGCATGTATCCAGACATATTATCTTCATACCGGCAAGACTGCGATAGGCACCGGGAGCGTGCGGGGACTGCTGGACGCACATGCGCGTCTTCACCACCCACAGCGGGTTGGTGAGCAGCGAGGTGAGCACCCCGGCCACACCAGACGTGGTCAGGTGCATGGCAGCACTCAGCGACGACGCATTGCTCCCATTACTACTTCCAGCACTTGTACTACTGGTGGCATAGTGCGTGGCAGCCGCCCGTTTTAACATCGAGTACCACAGGAAATACAGGCCCCATGACAGCGTGGAGCCGGCCAGGTTTGCCTGCAGACCACGGTACAGCCCCGGCACACCGGCCGAGTCGGCGCGATACGCGTGCTTCAACCGCCCAAACACTGATCTATCCGCCGGGGTGGCACGTCCAACAACCGCTCCGCCCTCCACTGCCAGTGTTGATCTTAGTATTTATATGATAAGCAATATGCCCACGTAGATATCTATATGTATACAGGCACACACTACATATCGGACACGGATGGTCTAACCCTGCATGCGCGTCTTGACCATGTCCAGCGGGTGCATGCACAGAGTGGTGGCGGCACCGGCGCCCACTCCAGCCACAGCCTGGTCAATGGACGGGTGGTAAAAGTAGGCGCGCGCATTGTCAGAGGTGGCGGTGGAGGTGGTGGTGCCAGCCGTGGTGTCCGCGTCCGTGGCCGCCTGTTGCACGGTGTCGTCATCAGAAGTCATAATTGATATTTATGTTCACGATAATTCACACACGCGTGCATCGACAAGGTACATACGTGAAGTTGTCTCGAATTCTCCGCATGTATTGTGTATGTATACATATGTATGGACCTATTGCTTAATAGGTAATTGTATTGAGGTATTTACTTGCTGTCTATGCGCAACGCTATTGCCACTTCAACAACTCCAAGTGACCATGTGATGCTGCAATCGAGTCATCAGTCATCAGTCCAACTCAATGGAGTATCCATCCTTATTCGTGGCAGCATCAACTGATTTCAGATTTTCAGCACGTTGACCACACTGATGGCGACTTACTGGAAAATAACATATAGCTATAGCCCCTCATGTGACCTGATGTGTAGTACATATGACTGATGTATGTGTAGCGCATATTCCCGCCGCTCGTTATTGAATACACGATGGAATGTTGTTCCATGATGAACGACTGCCAAGAGAAGTCTGTCCAACCGCGGGCATGTAAAGTTATCAGCTAATAGCTGTAGTCATTGCAAGGCTGCTTATTGTGCCTAATTATAGTTTTGCACATAATTATTATAGTCTATGTAGTAAGCAAAGCCCACTCGATGAATGTGATTGGCCGGCCCGTGCACGATGCAAGCTGCCTGGTTCCATTGCACGTTCTGATAGCACGTGTTCACTTCGTGTACAAAATGCTTACTACCGTGCGCACTATGGACTGCTACGTGGTCTGGCTGGTGGTTTCCACTCTCGGCTGTTCGCTTGGTCAGCTATTGGTCAAAGCTGTGCCCACCGATTCAAGAACCGCAGCTGGACCTACTGTGTTACTCACTGATTATGCTGATGATGAGGTTGGTATTGCATACGACGGAAATGCGGTCACCGAGTCTGCGGAAAGCGTGTTTGACACTCAGGCTGAAGAGCTATGGGGCGCGCTGGATGCCAGGGATCCCACACGGTTGCGAGAAGCGTTTGCCGATGATGTTCTTGCGCACCATCTAAACAAGATGTTGACAGCTGTTCGGAGTGGCGACTTGCGTGCGCTGCAGCAACTGCACGGGCCGCACTTGATGGCATTGCTTAATGCACGCAACGCTATAAAAGGCAGACATGATATCGCAGTATGGCGGCACTTGAAAGTCCATGCCGACATCTCCATTGAAACGCTGTTCAATGTACTGGTGCCCATGGCTGCAGCGCGCGGTAAGGTCGATGTCTTTAGCTGGCTGTGTGCCAACGGGTATCCCATCATGCCGCATGCATTGGACTATGCCGCGTCGAATGGGCACGTGAATATCTTGCAGTGGGCGCTCCAAGACACAGCAAATGTGGATCGCCGCTTGTTGGACGGGAAGCGTCTGCAGAAGGCCGCACTGAACAACTACAGATGGAATGTGTTGGACTGGCTGGACAGCGTTGATTTAGCCAAGTGGCCGTCTAATGCTCTGTATGGCGCCGCGCAAGGCCGCGACTACAAACTGTTCCTCAGTGGAGTGGATATGGGTGCCCCAGTGGACGCGGAATGCCTCTCGCTCTTGCAGGCCAACGAGCACATGCCGCGCAAGCAAGAGCTGTTGGCACTGGTGCGTCATCGCCTGAATAACTAAGCTATTTTATAAGTTTTAATAAACATTATTTATCACCAAGTTGTACTCCATTTACATGCTGTTCAGGCTTAGCATCCACTTCTGTAGTGTGCGCTTGTAGTATGCGCACGGCAGAATGGTATTATCCGGTACAGTATTTACAGCCGTTTAAAGGCTCCGTATATGCCAGTGTGTGCCGCACATATACTAGTGTGCCTGTGTGCACGTATTTGTGCACTTGCACGAGTCACTGTATGTACGGCTTGTTAAGCCAAGTGTTTGTTAAGCCAACAATCAGGGAAAAAGGAAAAGAAGAAATTCAAATGACGCGCGCTCATAGTGACGCGCCGTGCACCTCCACAGCCACCAAGACCGCAGACACTACGGCTGCGAGTAATGCCACCGATAGCGCGCCGTGGACAGTGCGCAATGGCCAGTGGGTGCTGATGCGGTTGCCGAACGGCAGTACCAAGCTGGCCCAGGTGGCGGCCGGCGCCAAACTCTCGCTGGGTCGACACGGCGCGTTCCGCTGGGACTGTCTGCTCGGGCGGCCCATGGGTGTCACCTATGAGATTGTGCGTGATAATGAGGTGCGTGCGGTGCCGCGCGATGAACTGGTCGATGCCGAGTTGGTGGAGTGGACGCTGCCGGGCGTGTCTCCCGTGCCTCAGCACAATGCTGGCGATGGAATTACAGCGATGACTATGGATGGAGCAGACAAGACAGCTGGCGTGCAGGGACCCAACAACCGGCACATTGTGGACGCGCCCGACATTCAGCGCCTTCAGCATGCCGATGTGTTGCGCTTAAAAGATGATTGCCTCAACGGAACACTGACCTCCAAGGTGTGTGTCTGTCTGTGTCGTTATACACGCGCATATCACTGCTAATTTGCTCTATACATACTTACGTACATACATATATAGACGGTAATCGAAGAACTGGCGCGCAACAACAGCGCATTCGAACAGAAATCCGAAATGTCCAAGGCCAAGTATGTGCGCCGCAAGGAAGTCAAGTTTGGCAAGCGCTTCACACTGCTGGAGCCCACAGCCGCCGCACTGTGCCAACACCTCTCACAACGCAATCCCATGAAGATCCGGGATCTGCGCGTGGACACCCTGGGGCTGATACTGTGCCATGCCAATGTGCACGCCGGTTGTCGCGTGCTGCTGGTGGACGAGGAGTCGAGTGGTGTGATGGCCGCTGCCATCCTGGAGCGTCTGGCTGGCTGTGGCCGCCTGCTGCTGCTGCATGAACGGGAATTACCCGCGGTGTCTGCGGTGCAGTACGCCAACTTGTCGTCCGCGGAGCGCTCATGTCTGCACACGCTGCAGTGGGCGCGCATACGCAGCGATGCGGTGCAGGACTGTCCGAGTGAGCAGCGGCTGGCCACCAAGAGCGTCGAGCGCATAAAGTACCTGAAGGATCGTGCGGCGCGGGTCACGGCTAGTCGCGCCCTGCTGCTCCGAGCTGAATTTGACGCGCTGATTGTCGTGCATGGTGGCAGTGCCGGCAAGACTGGCTACACCGCGCTCTCTATCGTGCAGGCTGCCACGCCCTACTTGCTCGGCTCTCGACCGGTGGTTGTCTACTCTCCCGAGGCGCAGGCATGTATATGTGCCTTTAATGTATACGTTTCAATACGTTAACATATCATACAGTACTTGGCACACGTGTATTCGCACGGCCGCAGCTCTGATTTGTTTTTGAATGTGCAAATGTCTGAGCTGTGGTTGCGCAAGTACCAAGTGATGCCCAGGCGCACTCATCCGCTGAACAATATGTCTGGCTCTGGTGGCTTTGTGGTGTCAATGACTCGAGTCCTTGCTGGAGATGTTGGTGTGGATGATGCGGCAGATGTGCCTGCTGCTACTGATGATGTCACGGAAGAGAGTGTGACAAAGCGGCCTCGTCTAGATTGTACCATCACTCCACCTAACTAATACATTAGACATTTTAGATTCATGTGACGAAATATGTGCATAATTGTCTACACAAGTCTTGAGCAGAAACAGGACTGGCAGCATCTTTTATAGTAGTTCAGTTTGAGTTGGTATCCATGACATATAGTGGCCTTGACAGTTGCCAGTCCAGTTAAAGACTTTGTCTGTCGTGCTTCTTTGCCAAATATAACATTTGCTGGCCGAAACTCACCGTGAACAAAGTCATTGTCATGCTAAATAGTCAGTGCCACCTCCGCGCCGGCACAATAGGCCTCATGCTCATCGGACGACAGCACTTTGTGCGACATGTCCGCCCATGGCTCCTTCACGACCTGCTCTATGAGTATGGCGTGCATCACTGTTGTACCTCGAGGCGCATGCCAATCCCATAAACAGTTGCTGAATTAAGTTACAGGCCTCGGTTCATCAAGAAAACTGGATGAGTTGATGTATGCCGTGGTAATTTGACTTAAATATTTCGGGTGTGATTATATTCTTATGAGAGACTTCAATGCACAACCCTGACAGGCGCCTCTTATGGGCAATGATGCTGTCAAGAGCAATCGCACCTATGACAGTGACAAAATGCAATTTCAAACAGCTTGTATGACAAAGTATCCTGCATACACATGTGAGATTAGTTGCCGTACTTGCAGAGTTCTTGGCATGTATCGCTGCATCAGTTGTTAAGTAAATTTGGCTGTTGTGTTGCAATGCATATCAGATACCATGTCACGTTGTGCTTTGCAGATACTTGTGAGCACATTTGTATGAAATGGACATTTATGCTCCCAGACGTTTATTTACACAGTCCAAATATTTACCATCACCTTGTCTATTACATTGCACTCAACTCTTTTCTGACGGCGGCCTCAGCGCCTCAATGGCGCGCAAAATCTCATCAACAGATGTGAACTTCTCCCGCGGTTTCCCCACCAAGGCACCACGCCGCTCCTCCTCCGCCTCCACCCGTTTCCAGTCCTGAAATGTGACTGGTCGTTGGCCGCCATCACGCAGCCACTTCAGGAACCCGGGCCGGTCCAGTGTTTCGGTGCCGGCAGCTAGTAGCTGACTACTGTTTTGGGCTGGTGCGGCAGTTGTGGCAGCACGTGGATGTGCATCAGGTGTGCTGGAGCCAATGTCGGCGCAGATACAATCCGCGGTCTGGAACGCGTCATACATTGTGGTGGCAATGACACCGGTTGGGCCGCGCTTTAGCCATCCAGCCACGTATATTCCAGGTGCCACCGCGGGTTCGGTGTTATCAGTACTCTTTGCCTCTTGCAGCACTCTGCCCTGAATGTTGGGAACAATGCCGCGACGTGCGTCGAATGGCAGCCCCGGCACCGACGTGCTCCGGTAGCCCACCGACCGGAACACTATGTTTGCCGGGTGTGTGTAATAGGTGCCAGTCCCAATGGCGCGCACTGTTGTACTGTTCCCGTCCTCCTCCTCGACCAGCTGGTTGTGCTCGGTGCGCACCGACTCGACATAAGCGGTTTGGTCACCATCACCGCCCAGCAGCTCTACGGGACTCTGGAGAAATTGCAGAGACCATGTGCGCGCGCAGTCCAGAGGCGGCTTGTAGTCCAGCAAAAGTTTGACAAGACGATGCTTGGCACGATCACGCTTCAACACGGCACCGTAAAGCTCAGCATGCCGCTCCAGCAGCTGCCGGTCCATCTGCAGTGCCACACCGGGTAAATGCAACATTTCACGCAGCTCCTTGATGGAGAAGGCGGCCTGCATATAATTAGTATCAGAGTATAGCGCTTGGATATAAAAGCATACCTGCACGGGGCCACGCCGGCCGAGAACAGTCACGTGGCGCACCCGGCTCAGGCGCAGAGCATTTAGCGCCTCCTGGGCGATATCTGTCCGCGCCAGCGCGTCAATGGGCGACAGAAGAACGCGGGCCACATCAATGGCCACGTTGCCCTGGCCGACAATCAGCGCCTGCTCGCCCCTTGTCAAATCGAATGGCGGCGGCCGCTTGGCAGTTGCGGTGCTGCTTGTCATGGCTGAGGAGGATACCGATGACTTCTGTGTAGCAGCAGACGGCGGCCGTCCATTGTACCAGCCGACAAAATCACGCGCCGACACCACATTCTTGAGCGTGGTCTCGCCGGGAATGTCCAGTTTGCGGTCGGCGGCGGCGCCATACGCCAACACCAGCACGTCAAAGCGCGCCGCCAAGTCACGCACCGCCACACCGCCACCTCCACCCAGCCTGGCAAGTGGTTCAACTACGCGAAACATATACATATACGTACACCCAGCATACGGACATACCGCACATTGCCCAGGAACTGGAAGCGCGGATCCGCCGCCACCGCGTCAAACTTATTTTGCACTGCCTGCACACATTGCACTGTGTAAGCAAACAGTACACATAGCGGTGACCACCACGCCCGCCAACCTTGACCTCGGGGTGATCGGGAGCGACGCCGTAGCGCACCAACCCGTACGGCACCGGCATCGCCTCCAACACGTCCACCTCACAGCGCGGCACCTGTTTGAGCACGCGGTACGCCGTGTAGAAACCCGCGGGACCACTGCCCACTATTCCAATGCGCCACGGCCGCGTCTTGGTGGAAGCAGCACTGGCGGCCGTGTTGATCAGGCGCCGTTGCATTGTTATTATATTGCGATCAGGTCTGCGTTGAAGCAATCTTTAATACCAAGATATCTTTGTATCAGGGCTCGGGGAAAAATATAAAAAATATATTTATTCTGAATAAATATATTTATATTTATATTTTTTCCGACATGTCGATACTTAAATATAAAATAAATATTGAAAGCATCGAAAATGAGAATAAAAGGTCCACATTTTGCGACGGACGATTACTGAAAGTGTGGTAATCGAACAACAGATATCGTAATTCATCATTTCACGCCCTCTAATGTCCATTCTGACTTCCCAGAAGCTCACTTTTGACATTATGTACAATAGATACAAATATAATATACATACACTGTAGTACTGTTTTTGTGTGTACCAGCCCTTGAAAGACTGATCTACCATTTCTACGACTCTACCAACTGATAAACTGATAAAGTATTGCATGAAGTTAATGGTACCTGATTTTTGCAATAACAATGTACGTTTCATGCGGAAATTATCTGGCGTCATAGTATACTGACACTGGTTTAAGCTCCCCACGCCGATAATTGAATGGCTTATTACACCGGTTTAATGTCTGAGCACCACAAATGGATCATACAATTGAAGATTTGAAGGCCTTTGAAGGCCAATTAGTGTTTGGTATGCACTAGATCGTTATCATTCGTTTCAATCCTTATTTTAATGATGAACAGTTCTCGAATTTCAATAATGTGGTCAATATTTTTTTATATAGTAATATTCACAAAAAACTAGAAAAATATCTAGTTATTTATTTAGCCTCTAAATTGGACCAAGAATAAATATAAATAAATATCCCCGAGCCCTGCTTTGTATGTACATATGAAGGTAATTTGTACCGCGTGTACATATTTACATAGTTTTTGTTGAGTTCATCCAGCTTGTATGTATTACACACACAGATAATGCATGCAGACAGGCATTGATTTGACTTTAAAGACCTTGCAAGTCCACACTAGACGGTTGATGCACAGTTGGTTCACCTGGTCACATCAGTTGTGAAGTAGTGTGCATGATGTTATATAATGTGCAAGTTTCCTTGGTGGCATGCTGCTACTATTACGCTGTACTGTGTACTATGTACTAGGACATTGTCACCAATGTACATTACATAAACTGCAGCCACAATATTCACTCGTCGAATTCTGATCGATCAATGGACGTCACCGAGACGCCGGCAGAGAACGCTCAGCCAGCACTGGACGGTGCCGGTACAGTTGGTGTACTTGAATCTCCCGCAGCGCCACTGGAGAGTGCGGCTGGAGATGCAGCCATGAATGGCCACGAAGCACAGGGGACTAGCCAGACTGAAGTGGACACATCGGCCACCGCTCCTTCAGTCGGCCCCGCCAAGCCCAATGAAAAGGAGCAACCAGCACCGCCACCATTGCCAAAAGATGCATCGCCAGTTAAACTTTCAGCAACCTCGACCTCTCCATCGACAGCCACCCCGCCGCCTCCGCCGCCCCACCCAACCATCACCATGGCCACCACAACGGCGTCCCCGGCCGCGGTAGTCGGCGGCAACTTTGACAACTCGGTGTCGCACTTTAACGACCTGCCGCCGCTGGACTTTGAGGCGTTCCTGCTAAAGATGCGGCAGCCGCAGACCTACATTGTCACCCGCTACTACCGCTCCTTTCTCAAGGAGTTTACAAAGAAGATTTGGTCCCCCGAGGAGCAGGTATGACAGGTGTATATGTATGCATATCTACATGTATCTTATTTATAACACTTATTTAGGGCAAAATCGTGCTGGACTTTATGAAGTTTATTATGGAAAAGATGTGCGAGACGTCAACGTGGCGTGGCAGCAATGAAGAGCAATTGGATATGGCCAGGGAGGGAATGGAAAAGCTGGTGATGATGAAGTTGTATCCAATTTGTTTCTCGCCCAGCTCGTCGGATGACGGGCAGCGTGACGAAGTGTTGCGCCGGAAAATGCTTCTCTTTCAGTGGATAGGCGAGGTAATTATATACTTGCAGCATTGTTATCTGAAGTAATGATAATGTATAGCAACATTTGGATATACCTGCGGCACTGCACGGCAAATGCTTCATTGCCCCAGCGGCTCAGGAGCTAATCCGAATGGACGAGTTCAAATCGCCGCGAGACAAGTTGATTTGCGTTCTCAACTGCTGCAAGATCATTATGAGTACGATTATTTGTGTACTTGTAATATGTAGTACATATTACATATTATGTACGTACGTATTTCTAATGTAATTACAGGCTTCTTAAATAGCAGCAGCACGCACACCAGCGCCGATGATTTCATGCCCGTGTTGATATTCAATGTATTGCGCGCCAACCCGCCAAAGCTCATGTCCAACGCGCAGTTCATTGCGCGCTTCCGCAACCCCGCCAAGCTGGCCTCCGAGAGCGGCTACCATCTCACCAACCTGATGGGTGCCATAAGCTACATTGAGCGCTTGGACTCGGCCGCGCTGACCATTGACCCAGAGGAGTGTGACCAGTAAGTGTGCATGGCACTTCATCGCTACAATTGTTGATGTTGATACCTTAGTATGATCGCCGTTACGCTGTCCAAGATGGACGAGGCCGAGTTGATGTCGCCGCCACCGCCCGCCGACCAGACAGAGATGGTGATGTCGCCACTGTTGTCGCCGCCCACCGCGCCCCCGTCACGCTCACTCATGTTTGGCGCAGAGTCGAGCGCCGCCGCCACTGCCGCCGTGTCCAGCATGACATCCACGGCCAAATCGCTGCTGAGCAAACCGCTCCTCTCGTCCGTCAGCCGCTTCTTCACCTTTGACTCGAGTCCGTCGTCCAGCGTCGGTGGCAATGGCACCCCGAGCGGCACCCCGCCCCCGACACGCATACAAAACACGTCCTCATTCTTTACGCCCACCGCATCACAGCCTGCATCGGGTGGTAATAGCCGAGCACCGGAGCCAGCAGCGCACCCGAATGCAACCGGGCCACTGTCACCGCCCGCGCCACCTCCAAAGCCACAGCGCACCGAAGAAGGCGACTTGCTTGGAGTGCCGGAATTAGTGCTCCCGTCCACGGCGTCTAAACTTACAGCGACATCAACCACACCGGGAAGTGCCGATGGTCGCGCACGCTCAGTTTCAGCAGCTAGCAGCGCAGCCGGCAGCACTGGAACTCATCGATCGGCACGTTCGTCATCACTATCGCCCACCCGCGGCGGCACCTCGCCCCTCAATCGACTCAGTTTGCCGCCGACAGCGACACCGCGCACAGTCGAAGTCACGTTGTTCTCGCCGCGGCCACACACACCAGACCAGCTTGGTCTGTCGCCGCAGCAGCACAAGCAGATGTTACAGAAGGAACAGATGGACATTATGGCGCTCGACGAGTCTCCACTCCCGTCGCCCCGTCCGCAAAGTGTGGCCCCGGAGCGCGAAAATGATGGCGACGCTACTAATAATGGCAACAATGACAGTAATGACAATAATAATGGTGATACCAACAATGGTATCAATTCCGACTCACCATTCGAGGCGGGACTGTCGCGCGAGGAAAAGTCGCTACTGAACGACTACGACATGCAGTTGGCGCTGGCGCTCAGTCTGTCAACAGTATCGGCGTCGACTCCGGCAACGGATGCTGCTTCAACGACAGATACTGCGATGCCCAAATAGAACTATCTGACTTTATAGCGTTGACATACAACTTCTTTAATTTCACGTTACTTCATTCCTACTAAGGACATACTCATATATTATATATATACCACAATTAACCATTGACGACTAGAAAGGGAGTTAAAGACAGATTTCAAAGTACCGCTCCAATTACATATTTTTGTTCTGTAGATATGGTATTACGATATACAAGACGTGAATAATGAGCCTAATTCCAAGTGTTTGTGAATAATAGAATTGCCAACACACATTAATAACACAGCCACTCCACTGTTTTCAATTGTCACTCACTGCGCCACATATCACACACATATGGCCACAAGCGGCGGTGGTGGTGGAGGTGGTGGTGGCCCCGGTGGGCAGCAGCTGGGTGCACAAAGCACATCTATCGGTTCACAGGGACGTCTCAGTGCCGCCAACTTGAACCTGCTCGAACGCATCGGCAAGGGCAGCTTTGGTGAAGTGTGGAAAGGGTATGCCCCATGATGACAGACACTGCCAGTGTCAGAGTACTGGTACAGTATGTAACAGTCATCATGCAGTATCAGCAAGGAGACGCAGCAGACCGTTGCGGTCAAGATCATTGACCTGGACGATGCCGAGGATGAGATAGAGGACATTCAGCAGGAGATCAATGTCCTGGCGCAGGTCAATGACTGCGAGTTCGTCACGCGCTACTACGGCTCATTCATTGATGGCACCCACTTGTGGATAGGTGGGGGATATGTCATACACACCAGTTGGACAGATATTCAAGTAACACGAAACAGTGATGGAGTATCTGGCTGGTGGTTCCGTGATGGACCTGCTGCGTGCTGGCCCCTTCGACGAAACATACATTGCCATCATACTGCGGGAATTACTTCGGGGTCTCGAGTATCTGCACTCTCGCAACAAGATTCACCGTGATATCAAAGGTTTATCGTAATTTATAAGCTGCCGCTATGATTAACATTGTCTAGCTGCCAATGTTTTGCTCTCCAGTGCCGGTGATGTCAAGCTGGCCGACTTTGTACGTTCCAATCTTACTCTCTGCGTACATGCAGGTAATGTCTTGGTAGGGAGTGGCAGCACAGCTGTCCAACAGCAAGAGCAAGCGCAACACATTTGTTGGGACTCCTTACTGGATGGCGCCCGAGGTGATCAAGCAAACCGGATACGACTACAAGGCCGACATCTGGTCTCTTGGTATTACTGGTAGGTATAGTAACATTGTACACCGCATTGTTGTAATGCGTTGCGTTGTGTAGCAATTGAGATGGCCAAAGGCGAGCCTCCATATGCCGACTGTCATCCCATGCGAGTACTCTTTCTCATACCAAAGAACAATGCCCCACGCTTGGACGGCGCCTTCTCGCGAACATTTAAAGAATTCGTATCACTCTGCCTGGTCAAGGCGCCTGATGAGGTTCGTGTCATTAAATATCGTTTATGCTCACAGCGATTAAACTGGTAGCGATTGTCGGCCCGCGACTTGCTCAAACACCGTTTCATCAAGGCCGGCCGACGCACCAACCATCTCGTGGACCTCATTGACCGGTATCAAAATTGGCGGCAGCTTCATGCAACATCTGACGACGAGCTGGATGATGACACTACGCGGTAATCCACATATATGACCGCTCTTCACATTATAATAATATGATATTGTAGTGAAAAGTCCAAGCTAGAGTCGGTGCAATGGGATTTCGGCACTGTGCGCAAAGAACTGCTAGACACGATGGGCAGTGCAGACAGTTTGGCCACTCCCACTTCGCCGGCGGCCGTGCGACGTGATGCGACTCCGGTTCGCTCATATATATATGTCGTCGAGAAGTATCCCCGTTTAACTTGCGTAGGTATCTCCAGTGCCAGCGCGTGTTGCACCTGCCGCACCACCAACAGGCTCCACCTCTGCTTCACCCAAGATTGATCGCCGGTATGATTGTTATCTGTGAATATTTTTGCCCTTCTCAAGAATCTGTAACAGTGTTGTGTCCCCGCGAATGCCCAAGTCTTTGGGCCGGCAGGGTGCTGCCGCTAGCTCGCAGTTAAAGGACAGAGAGGCACTTTCAGAGACTTTATCTGCCCCGCACTCGGAGCTGTTTTCCAGTGTTGTGGCTCCAATTTTATCAAAGGTTTGTGCCATTTTATGTTCCAAAGAGATTAACAGTACCGGTAAAGATGCGCCACGACCAGCAAATGACAGATGGTGACGCGGGAGTTAGAGGGGCGCGATGTCTTGCAAAAGTTCTCGACGACCTGGACGAGTTGGACAAGTGCAGTCAAGGCCAACTACTGCACGAATTTGTGACTGCCATGCGCCGATCCCGCTCATCGTACGATGTCTACCTTGCATGGTGCATATACTCGCTGATATGTATCCTTGTGCAGACTGTTGTCGGACAGTGCAGACAGTGCCGATGACAAAAAGTGGGAAGGGAGCGAGAGCAGCCAGCAGCAGTCATACGAAGACACTGGCACAATGAAACGCCGTCCATCACGAAGTAAGGCAGCACCCCCACCCCGAGGCTCATCCACGGGAATATACGGCACGGTGAAGCGGATGCCCAGCCGGCTTCCCTCGCATGGATCAGCCACTGCTGGTGTGGATGCAGCTGCTGCTATCGCTACTGGGTCAAAGGACGTGTTGCCCAGCAGTGTGGCAGCACCTCAAGGCACGCTGTCCGCGGGTACTACGCGCTACCTGTTTGACCGGTGGCGCTCGCAGACTTTCAAGTAGAATTTATTTAATATTTAATCTAGGATTGTCGATTACTCTGTCTGTGTGTCATCGCGCAGAACAGACACAGCCATTGCAGCCATCATACACACTAACTATGGCTGTCACAGTAAATGGAGCAGTGTATCACACTTAACGGCTATACCGCCATGCCTGCCACATAAACACGCCAAGCAAGTACTTACTTTTACGCTTATATAAACACAGCGAACAGGCAATTTAGCCGCGCGTGACGGATTGCTTTTTTTTGCCTTAAATTAATTGTGATGAATTGCAGCCTCTGATGTGCCCGGTGTATAATTTGTACCGGGTATCAGGTTTTCTGGTTCTACGGATTGCTTGATTGAGCATATTTTTTTCTTGTTGCCTGCATGGAAGCCAATATCACTAAAATCGCCGACATGCCGCCCGCCGTGCCGTCAATATCGCCTGGTGCTGATGGGGTGGCTGGATTACAGCTTGACTCGGCCATATTAACTGCTGCCACTGCATCACCACCGCCGTCATCATCTTTGTCGTCGTCAATGCCAGAGGCTGGGAAGGCACCGCTGCCACGGGATACCGCGCCCAGACATGATGACGTGTCCATGGATGGCGTTCACTCCAACAGCAACAGCACAGACGGTGTGGCCACCACCGCAAACGACAGCACCAGCTCACGCCAGCCCGATAATGATGGAGTTGTTGCCGATGATAATGAAGAGGATGCAGAGTCGGAGGACTCGGACGACGAGAGCCGCGCTGAAATACAGCCTGATCACTACTATGACGGCGGTGCTGTGCCCGTATTTCGCCCCAGCGCCGAGCAGTTTGCCGACTTTAGCTCGTTCGTGTCCAAGATTGACGTGTTTGGCCGTAAAGTTGGCCTGGGTATGCGTGTCATACTGAGGCGGGTATCGTTATACTAACCTATATATCACGTGGCAGTCAAGGTGATACCGCCGGTGGAATGGCGTCAGGATGTGGCCGCGTATATGCGGTCCAGACTGCCTGCAGTCTCGGTCAATACTCACATTCGACAGCACATCAGTGGATCAGGTATGGATGGATTTTGTTGGAGAATTTTTATTGCCACTCATGTACAACTAGGCGGAGTATTCACCCAGGTCAACATGTTGTCCAAGAAGAAAATGTCTTTGCAGCAGTGGAAAGCGCTCTGTGAGTCTGACGCGCAACGGCCCCCATCCCATGCAGACTTGCTTCTAACAACTGCCCGTCGCGGTGATGAAGCCAAAGATAATCATCACCGGCAACCGCCTATATCTGCCCTGCCCCACAAGAAGCGTGCCCTCGCTCTGCTGGTACAGCAAGAAGAGGAGAGCAGAAAAGCTGCGGTATCCAGCGCTGATGCCATTCCATCCGTGGAGGGTACAAAACCCGATAGCGCTGATAACAATTCATCCGCTTCCCACGGTGACCTCACATCCGCCTGTGCCCTAGATGGCGCCGATATGGAAATGGCTGTCAAAGCCGAGATGATGGATGCCGTGGATGACACTGCTGCTGCCTACCTGCCCTCCACAAAGTTTCCCTCGTCCGTCGAATACTTCAAGGCGCTGGAGCGGTATTACTGGAAAAACATCACCTTCAATCCTCCGCGGTACGGCGCCGACATTGCCGGCACTCTGATGGACCCGGCAATGAATACGTGGAATATTGGCAAGCTGCAGGACCTTCTCTCCACTAAATTAAAGAAGAAGATTGCCGGAGTCAACACTCCTTACTTGTACTATGGCATGTGGAAAGCTTCATTTGCTTGGCACTTGGAGGTTTGTGTCATTAAATTTGTATACTCATAAACTGAAATCAACAGGACATGGACTTGTTTTCGATAAATTTTCTGCACTTTGGAGCGCCCAAGCAGTGGTATGTGGTACCTCCTGCACACCAGGAGCGCTTCGAGCGTGTCATGCAAGGTGTGATACCAGTGAAGCACTTACATTGATCATCATAACAACGGTGTCAGGCTACTTTCCCGCGGAGCACAAGCAGTGCTCCCAGTTCATCAGGCACAAAATGTACTTGCTGTCCCCGTCAGCTCTGGCCAACCAGTCAATACCGGTGCACCGGTGCGTGCAGGAAGAGGGTGAAATCATGCTCACATTTCCCCTTGGCTACCACTCGGGCTACAACATGGGCTACAACCTGGCCGAGTCGATCAATTTCGCCATCCCGCGCTGGATCGAGCTGGGAAAGAAGGCCAGCGCATGTCAGTGCATTGCCGACAGCGTCAAGATTGACGTGGAGGCCGTGTTTGAGGGTAAAGTTGCGGCGGCGGATGAACCGTCATCTAGCGATGGCGAAGATGAGGCTAGTCGACCTCGTCGTGAGCGCACGCTGTTTGCCACAAAGTCTCTACGAGCGCCGGCCGTGCCTGAACGGTGTGTGCTATGCGACCAGGCACTGGGTGGCGATGAGTTGCTGGAGACGGCGACTGATCGGTCGCGGAAAGCTCATCGTGATTGTGCACTGTACATTCCCGAGACGTACATTGACGAGAATGGAATGGTGGCAGGCATGGAGAACATTCCAAGGAGTCGATGGAAGCTGGTATGCTATTTTAATACTTGTTGACTGAAATTGCTCAACCCGGAATTGCAGAAGTGCAAATTCTGTAAAAAGCCGAAAGGAGCGTGCGTGCAATGCGTCAAGGGAAAATGTATCACGGCTTATCATGTTACATGCGCCCAACACGAGGGATTACTGCTACGTCCAGTTGCGCCATCAGATGAAACTGGCTCCATCGTGTACGAAACTTATTGCCAGCGCCACGATCCGGTATGCTATATCTATTGACATTATTTAAGCTTACCTTTCATGCATAGCGCATCGAAGAAGACCGAAAGAGGCAGTCAGAAATGTATCGCTATCGGATCGGCCTGGCCATAGATGAACAGCCCGGACGGACGCTGTGGGCGCGGTGGCCTGATGGCTGGTTCTATCCCGGCACCGTGGTGCAAGACGTGCGCGAGAAACAGTTGTGTAGATTGGACTTCATGCAGGGCTACTTCAAGGTGATAAAATACTCGGACATCGTGTTGGAAAAACCGGAAAGCGGCGCCGTCGAACCGGACCAGGTCTATTTTCCAACAGTGGTTGATGACGAGGACCCGCTCACCGCTAGCGCTGACGACATGGATACTTTGCCTGAATAAATTGTAGACATTTAGTATAATAATTATTAATATCATTAATAATAATTTAGTAGACATGTGTCAAGTCAATAACCTACATACTTTGCTTGATATAGCGCGGAGACCCAACAAGCAAACACAAACTAGTCGGTCACCGGTATGACTTATGACACCGGTGAGACATCTATGCAGTCGCAGTACATATGCGTAAAACTTATTATAGCGCGGTGACACAACGAGCAAACAAAACAAACTGGCAAAGCCGCGCAGCCAATCGAATCGCTTTGTGAACAACCGAAAATCGTTTTCCGCGCGCTTAATCGACGCCGCCGCCGCGCTTTCTTTTTCCAATTTGCTTTTGTCCCGTCGATGCGCAACTGCCCGGCCGTCATCCACAACACCGTCGTCGACTGCCGCCTCCACACTCTGCCTGCTGCTGCCTCTGCCCGTTGCTGCTCTTCTCTGTCCTCGTTGCCGTTCCTCAGTGCCGTCAGCCGCCCCTCCAGCCGGTACTCGCACTCGTCCTCTCCGTTTACTGACGCCGCCGCCGTGGTCAACGTCTACTCGTCGTTGGTCAGCTGCACTGCCGCCGCTCTGAGCCGTTCTCGCGCCATTATCACCTGTAGCGACACTCCCTCTGACGACCCTGGCTAAATTGGCCTGACTGCCTGTGTGATAGTATTACCGCTTCTACTGCTGTCACTCTTCTCTCCATCTGCTGTCTATACCGACACTTTAAGTCGCCTTTCCTGTTGGCCTTTCTTGAGGTTGGTCCATTCATGTGCTGTCATATTATATTATATGTATTGCTTGGCGGTCTATTTCTGTTTAGCCGTCTTAAACTTCATGTCTAACTGTTCTGCAGCCAAGTTTATTGTCAACGCACTTGCTGCGAATGTCCATTACCACCACCGTCTCCACGCCTCCCACCGCATCTATTCTGCTGATGGCGTCCCCTGCATCAGTGGTTTCCGCTGACACTGCGTCGCTCGCCTCGCCCACGTCTGCCACGATCTCGCTTGGACAGTCGTTGCACTCGTCGTCGTCGCCCGCCAGTCAACCGCTGCAGCAACCACAGACACACATCAATACCACGTCTCTGCCGCCGTCGCAGCACCTGTCCCTGGTGCACCATCAGTCTCGCGGGCGCAAGTCGCTCCCACTGCGCGCCGGCTCCATCACGTTCATTGAGCATGAGCGATTGCGCTTCATTGTGCACGACTGTCCGTCTGATGCAAACCTGCCCGACTACATCCAAGAGTTTAAAAAGTACAATGTTACCGATGTGGTGCGCGTGTGCGAAGAGTCCTACTCCAAGAACCTCTTGCTGGCCAACAACATTCAGGTGCACGAGCTAAAATATGATGATGGCGGTGTGCCGCCCGACAGTGTGCTTCGCTCCTGGCTGGATCTGGTGTCCAGGCGCTTTGGATCGGCTTCGTCGGGCGGCAGTCCTGCTGCATCGTCGCATGGCGCCGCATCAGTCACGATCACCAACGCCAATTCGTCGTCACTGTCACACGGTGATGTAACGGTGAATGGTGGCGCCGCGAGTGGAATTGGGTCTGTCTCATCCAAATCCGAGCAGACAATTGCACAGCCACTGTCGCCCGACGGCAGTGTCAACGGCGCGCCTCCGTGTATCGCCGTGCACTGCGTGGCCGGATTGGGCCGGGCGCCCGTATTAGTCGCCGTGGCCCTTATTGAGAACGGGATGTCGCCGCTAGATGCGATAGAGTTTGTGCGACGTAGGCGCCGCGGTGGTATGTGAGCCTATAATATTGTACTGTATGTACGCGTTAATAATTCCATATTAGCTTTCAACAGCCGTCAAATACAATATGTGGACTCGTACAAGAAACAGAAGCCGCGATCGGCGCTGTTTGCTCGCACCTTCTCCAAACTGTTTGGCACGCGGAGCAGCGCTTGACTGGCCGGCCTGTTGCTCCACTGGCTGCTCTGGTGGACGGTGTGGCACGCGCTAGCCACAATAAAAAGCATCGCCTTCATCCTAATACTGTTGTACATAATAGCGCAAAATATAGTTATATTTTTAATGGGCAAAGGCTGCGAGCGACGGCTGCGTATCTCCGGCGGTTAGTGTAGGTGATATTGTCGCACTGACCGAACCGCCCCGGGATCCACGCACACCGCGACCACCACGACCCCGTCCCCTGCTGCGACTACCACGTCCCCCGCGAGATCCCGGCCCAAACAGTGGCAATCCATCGGGGCCGATTGGCGCTACAGCACCCGCACTGACTGCTGCGACCGAGGTTGCTGATCCCCTGCCGCGACCACGACCCCGACCTCTTCCGCGCGGCCGGCCACGACCACGGCCCCGAGTGGGCGCTCCACCCACCGACATTGGATACGGTTGGTATGATGATGACGACGATGTATAGCTGTTGCCATAGAGCGAGTGCTGTTTTGCACGCCGAATCTGCAGCGCGTAGATGTCGGCATCGACTTCCATGTCCGTCAGACCCGACATGCGTATCTGGCCCAGATTCCGCACTCCCACGCCGCGCCTGCGTCCTCCCGTGGTCCTTCGAAGGCCTCCAGACACTATGTTTAAATGGTTATAGGTTGGCTCCTGTAAGTGTGTAGGAATTTTTTACAACATAAAAAGTCTTGTAGTAACTACTAGTAGCTATGAGTATTCAATGCATAAAGAGAAGAGTTTAAACTTGCAAAGCTTGAAGACAACAACGACCAAGAACGTAAGCATGAAACCCATGCAGAGAGATACGTAGTGTCTTGACAACGGTACAATATATCAACCATGAAAGTAGTAACTATATATCCGTATCATACGGACAATTGTGTTTACAGATAAATACAAGTATATACTTAAATATATATACTTAAAACACCTAGATGTAAAAGCACGAATGAATTAAATAGCAAAAGACACTAAACAGTATTTAGCACTAATAATTACCCGAACCCAAGCCGCCCAGAGCGCCGCCCACTTCTTCCAGCAGAATCATCGTGCCGTCGTCCGTGGTGGGCATGTCGTCCAGCAGGTGCAGTCGGCGAATGTGCCAATGGTCCCGCTCCGCAAGTCTCAGCCGCGCTTTGGCGTCCAGGTAGTCGTAGTTGGCCTCGCGGATTGCCGCGGCCAGATGGGCATTCTGGCGCGCCACCGGCACTATGGCCGACGCTGTGGGTGCCATGCCGCCACCGACAATGCCACTGGCGCCGCTACTGGCCACCTCATCCACGGGGCCCTTGGGTGTGTAGAGTGCGGGTGGGGCAGGCTCATCATCGTCGCCGTTGCCAGGGACTGTGGGCCGCAATGCCGCTCCGCCCGCATACTCAATGTCCCACCAGTTGTCCAGCGAGTGCGGCAGTTGTGCCTGGCCACCGTCTACAATATAAATGGGACCTTGTTAGATAAATATATATATATAGAGCAAGTTGTATAGTTATACAGAGATATAGAGTATTTGGATGCAATGCAATACAGCACTTGCCGCCAGTGGTGACATCATTGTGCCGCGTGTCCCGCAAAAGCTTGTCGGCAGCGGCACGTTCACGCTCACGCAGATACACCTTCTTGATGGCGTAAAAGTGTCTGCTCAGCGCGTCCATTGCCAGTAAAATATTGGCACGTCTGACCGCTCGCCTGTTCACCGGCGCTCTCTCGCCCTTATCATTGTCGCCGTTGTCGCCATCTTCACCGTCTTCGTCCTCGTCCTCCTCCTCCTCCTCGTCGTCGTGCGGCAGGGCGGAACTGCGCGCAGAGTCTGTATTAATTGATTCTTCTTCCAGCGTGTGCTCGTCGTCCTCTTCAACATCTTCTTGTTGCATTTCTTCAACTACTACTTGAGGTACTTTGGCCTCTGCAACTTCAGCTTGACCCGGCTTTTGGGCGGCATTAATGATCCCACTGGCATCACCGTCCAATGCCACCGCCACCTTTGAGTACGAGTGTGAAGATGCGGGTGAAAGTGAGGAGGACGACGAAGAGGCCGGCGTGACGACGTTCATGTCATCCGCGCCGTTGTTGTCCATTTGCGCGCGCAATCAGTTTTTCAGTCAGTCGGGTGTTCAGTCACTGTTTACGCACAGTGCATTAAGGTTAATGGATATATTTATGCTTGCATATTGTGTGGTGTTCGTGTATATAGTATATATATATATATATATATATACAGTTTATCCCGTGAGCATTGCAATGTATGCTGACTGTATCATGAACGAATCTCACATTGAATAACCTGTACTTGCACATCACATCATTAAGTCAATGGTGGTACTTATGCATAATTGGTGCCACAGAGTGTACTTACGACACAACTGATATGAAATGATATTTGTCAACTATATATAGTATACATGACTATAGTAACTGGAGACATTATTCAGTTTTTTCACAGTATAATAAAGACATTGCATCAAGACAAAACCCCCTCGTGTCTGCTACCGAGTAACAAGATTCTTGGCATATTTCATGAAAGGCACATACTTTACCAAATACACACAACCACAATACCATTATGATATGTATTGTTTTTTGTGCTTTTTGGGGAGGTGATAGATCATGCTGCTAAACTGTTGCGCAAACTAGTTATCCGGCAGTCCGTGCACGCGCGCCAATTAGAGCAGATCCGCCACGTTGGTGGGCATCTCCTCGATCTGCGTGTGGTAGAACTGCTCGATCTCGCGGTGCATGGCCGTGTCGTCCTTGGTGATCAAGTTGATGGCCACACCCTTACGACCGAAACGTCCTCCACGACCGATGCGGTGGATGTAGTTCTCCTTGTTGGTTGGCAGGTCGTAGTTGATGACCAGCGACACCTGCTGCACGTCGATACCGCGCGCCAACAGGTCCGTGGTGATGAGCACACGCGACGATCCCGTGCGGAACTCGCCCATGACCTTGTCACGCTGGCCCTGCTCCATTTCACCGTGCATGAACGAGACGGTGAACTCGCGCTTGGCCAGCTGCTCCGACAGCCAGTCCACCTTCTCGCGCTTGTTGCAGAAAATAACGGCCTGGGTGATGGTCAGGGTTTGGTACAGGTCGCACAGCACTTCGAATTTGTTCTCCTCCAGCTCGCAGTCAATGTAGAACTGGCGAATACCCTCCAGAGTCAGTTCGTCGCGCTTGACGAGAATCTTGACCGGGTCTTTCATGAAGCTGCCGGTGACGTCCAGCACTTCCGGTGACATGGTGGCCGACAGAAGTACCACCTGGATCTCGGCAGACAGGTGCTGGAAGATGTTGTAGATTTGCTCTTTGAAGCCGCGGGACAGCATCTCGTCCGCCTCGTCCAGGATAAACATTTTAATCTTGTCAGTGCGCAGGTGACCACGGTTGATCATGTCGTACACACGGCCTGGGGTGCCCACAACAACGTGCACGCCTGCATGATTAGTCTCATAATCGATACGAAATTTTGATATATAATCATTACCCGACTCCAGCTTCCGGATGTCGTCGCGGATGAGCGTTCCACCAATGCAGGCGTGGCAGTCGGCATGCATAAAGTCTCCCAGCGCCGTAATGACCTTTTGGATCTGATGCGCCAATTCACGCGTGGGCGCCAACACCAATGCCTGGCACTCGCGCTTGGAGGTGTCAATGTTCTGCAGCAGGGCGATGGAGAAGGTGGCCGTCTTGCCGGTACCAGACTGAGCCTGTGCAATGACCTCATTGCCCTTGATGATTGGCAGGATGGCGCGCTGCTGGATGGTGGATGGCTTCTCGAAACTGCACGAGTTAAGGAACAGAATACTCTTCGGGGGGTTCAACACGTACCCGTAGGCGAAAATACCGCGCAGCAACTCATCCTTCAGCTTCAGCTCGTCAAAGGTCTCCACAATGTCTTCGCTGGTTGACTGTGCGTGCAGAGTCAGCACGCGCGCCACACATGTACGGCGAGGGCACTGTACCTGCACGACAATGTCGCCGTCGGCCATGGGTGCGGTACCGTTCTTTGCCACGACGGCGGGCGCGGCTTCAGTAGTGTCGTTCATGCTCATGTCCGGGTGCGGGGAGAGGCGAGAGAGAGATTTCTTGTATATGTGGTATATTCTCGTGGAATATAAAGCCGGCGAGATTCGATCGCCGTGCCGTTTTGCGCAAACTGAAAAAATTATCGGTTCTGGTTGCCGCTGGCCAATCAGAGCGCGAGGCGTTTTAATATGAGCTTTTGCCATTTTAACATGAGAAGATTATATATCACCGACTGTTACTACATCCACCTTCCTTCTCTTCCGCGGCCACTTGATCAGCAACGTCAAGAGACTATTATGATATGAAATGTATAATGGCCGACTCTTGCACAGTTTGTAGTATAAAGTGGTATGATTAGTACAGCATTCTTTCTCATAGGGCTGCAAGGCTGACTCTTGCATACATGACATATCTGAATGCCTTGTCTATATAGGATACATCATATAGACTTGGCGTTATATCCAAATATTGCAACTCGCTTGTCTGATAGCCATGTCAGCTGTGTCATCATTTGTGTATGTAGAAGTAAAGGCATTATTTAATGGAACATGCATCATCTTTAAATGTCAAGTTAAAAGTTCAAACAGTAATAAGACCGTTACAGAGCAGAAGCATTAGAGCATTTTTTCATGGCCGAGTCGGTAACGTTGGCCAATGCCGACGCCGAGCAAGAGGCACTACACAATGTGGCCAGCATGGATCCCGATGTGCCGGCGGGACTTCGCCGCGCAAACGCCGAGAACCGCAAGGACTGGCGGATGGTCGATAGCGCCGGCAACACCGTCCTGACGCCCAAATACCTCAAACAGCTGTGCCGCGAGCAGGGCGGCTATCAAACTGCAGACCTGAACGACAAGCTGTTCCTGCACTATAAAGGTGTAGCAATTATACGTGTTTCTGCATGCACGCTAACGCCGTCGTCACGGCAGCTCTGAACAAGATTGCCGGCCTGCAAGACTATACGGGATTGAAGTCGGTGTGGCTGGAAGGCAATGGCATTGCCACAATTGAGAATCTGGACTCGATGCCGCTTCTCAGATGCCTGTGCGTTGCTATTTACTTGTGATGGAGGATTATGATTATGTATAATTGCGCATGCATGAACTACTTAGGTACCTGCATGAAAACTGCATTCGCAAGATGCAAAATCTTGACCACTTGGCGGACCTGGATACGCTGAACGTCAGCAATAACCTTATTAAACGCATCGAGGGAATATCACAGCTGCACAAGTTGCGGACGCTGCAAGTGGCCAAGAACTTTATTGCCACCCGTGACGATATCGAGGAACTGCTAACATGCCCGTCCCTGAGGTGATTATTATGTCTCTATGTATATTGCTTGATGGTGCTAACTCGTATATTAGCGTCCTGGACTTGTCTGACAACAAGATTGAAGATCCAGAGGTGTTTGATGTGCTGGAACAAATGCCCAACCTAGTATGAAATCGTTGTTTAAAAAGTATATCATAATAATAATCTTTTCGTAGGCCGTGCTGAATATGATGGGGAATCCAGTGGTGCGTGCGGTGCCTTCATATCGCAAGTCGACAATAGCTCGCCTCAAGTCGCTGACATATTTGGACGACAGACCGGTCAGCGATGAAGAGCGCCAACAAGTCGAAGCATGGGCGACAGGCGGACTAGATGCTGAGCGGGCCGAGCGACAGCGTCAGGCAGATGAGCGGCGGTCGGAGCATCTGCGCAACTTTGAGTCCATGAAGCGTATGATGGAGGCTGGGCGCGCTAAACGGCGACAGAACTATCCCGACGACCCTGAGGAGCCGCACTACGATGATCCGGCCATTCAGCGAATGTACCAGGAGATGCTGATGAAGGTGGACGAGCGGTGCGCCACTGTCGACACCGACGGTCTGTCCTCCGACGCACTGATTGGTGAGTGTCTGGCGGATGAGGCGAGACAGAACAAGATGGCGACGGCTAATACATCAGCGGCGATGCCTCCAATGGAAGCTGTTGACACCACTGATGATATGGACATGGCGTCGAGGGATTTGCCATCAGCAACATCGCGAGTCAACGTGGACATGACCAGTGACCGCCCGCCCATCCGCCAATTCGAATCGATGCACTGCGACGGCACAAAGGAGACCGACCTACCTCAACCGTGCACCATAACTGAACTTGATGACTCGGCACCTACCTCTCAATGACTGTCTAACCAGTAATATAACTTTTTGTGTAACATTGCTGTCAATTCGTAAATATTAAATGAATAAAGAGAATCCCATTGCTAATCGCACTCTCTAATCAAGGAGTTTTTTCTTAAAAAAACTCTCAATACGCCGCGACAAGTCATAGTAGAGCAGATCCAATATATATTCAAAGCACTGGATTGCACTGTTGAAGCCAAGAGAGGCCAACTGAAGCGCATAATGAATCTGCTGACTTGTCAAACGACAACGGCGCTGTCTGCACCAATCAGAGCGCGCCACTTGATTGATCAGCTGAGCGATCTGCGCTGTGCAACGCCGCTTCTCTCGTTCCGCTTCTCGCTCTCTTCACCGCCACCCCGCTGCCAGTGTACCGCCACCGCGCTCTCTAGGCATTCTCTGCGGTTCAATCTCTACCACTTGTAGTAGATAGTAGTCGCACAAAAGTCTCTCACACACCCCACCGTCACACACACACACTCACACAATGCGATCCAAGTTCCAAGAGGAGCACGAGTTTGGTGAGTGGTGATCGTTATCGCTGCAATCACTTACACTGACTGCTATGCTTGCGTGCAGAGCAGAGAAAGGCCGAGGCCGACCGCATACGCTCAAAGTACCCCAACCGCATTCCAGTCATCTGCGAAAAGGTGGAGAAGAGCGACATCGCCACCATTGACAAGAAAAAGTATCTGGTCCCGTCGGACATGACTGTTGGACAGTTCATCTACGTCATTCGCAAGCGTATCAAGCTCTCGCCAGAGAAGGCCATCTTTATCTTTGTCAACAACGTGCTGCCGGTGAGTGATGCAAAGTGTGTGATGACTAGTGTATATGTATATATATATATATATATATACTAATCCAGTGTGTAGCCCACCGCCACGCTGATGAGCCAGATATATGAGGAGCACAAGGAAGAGGACGGCTTTCTGTACATATCATACTCGGGCGAGAATACGTTTGGCGCAGACGTTTGATGTGCCCGCTCGCCTTTGCACTTTCGGTTGGTTGACAGAGTTATAAGTGATAGTATCAGTAAAATCCGTTCATACAGTATTCAACCATATTACGTACATATACAAATAATTACGGTGCACACCATCACCACTCTGTTTATACACATACGCACACTCTGTGTCTCTCTTTGCATCATTAAACACTGCGCCGACCAGCGCGTTAAAAGCCGGCAAACTTATCAGCGAAGGGATCGTGCGCCACACGACCATACGGTTCGGGGTCCTCTTCGTAGACGTCAAAATTGCTGGTGTCACCCGCATGCTTCACCACCGGCACGTGCGGCGGCGTGATCTCTAATCGGAACAGCCTGTCCCAGTCCATTTCGGCGAACCATTTGTGGCGCTTGATGTCCTCACTGCCGTTCTTCAGGTTGCCGAACCGTTTGGACAGATCGCCCACCAGCAAATGCTTCACCAGATCCTTGGCATACGGGTCAAAGTGGGACGGGTAGCGCACCTTGCCCGCCAGGATCTTTTCGTACAGTCTGACCAGTGTAATGAGGTTTAATTGACAAAGGTACGAAGTGGGTGTGTACGACAACACAATTAATGGTGGTACCTGACGTGGTCCTCGTCAAAGAATGGCGGATAACCGGCAAGCATTTCAAATATGAGCACTCCGAGCGCATACCAGTCAACGGCCTTGCCGTAGCCCTTGGACTGAATAATCTCTGGCGCCAGATAGTCGGGCGTCCCACACAGGGTCCACGTCACATCCGGCACATACTTTGCGAATCCAAAGTCCGTGATCTTCAAGTGGCCATCGGCTCCGAGTAGCAGATTCTCTGGCTTCAGGTCGCGGTACACCACATCCTTGCTGTGCAGATACTCGAATGCCAGCACCACCTCGCCCGCATAGAACTTGGCCACATTATTTGAGAATCTCTGTCACTGTTATCCCAAATACAACGATATCTCCTTGCCGTAACACACCTGCGATCGGCGCAGCAAGGAGAACAGCTCTCCGCCAGCTACATAGTCCAGGATAAAGTACAAGTTGATCGAGTCCTGGAAGGAGCCGAGCATGTTCACCAGGAACGGGTGCTCGATGATGTCGAGAATCTTCTTCTCGTTCATAGTGTGCTCCACCTGCTTCAGGCGCACAATCTCCGACTTCTTCATCACCTTCATCGCCTCGTACTTGGCGGTGCCTTTGCGCTGCACCAGATGCACACGCCCGAATGAGCCGGTGCCAAGCGTGCGCAGTACAATGAAATCCGTCAGAGCCAGCCGCGGCTTCCGGCTGGTTGTTGATTGCAGTGGTGACTGATGTTGCTGGTGCTGTTGCTGCGCCACTGCCTGGTCGGCGGTCTGGCGAGAGTTGGGCGCCGGACGAAACATGCCCTCCATGTCGTGCGTGATCTTTTTGGCGTCGGCGTCGGCTGCACGGCCACCGCCCGCCGCCTTGCCCACCGCGCTGCCCAGACTACTGTTACTGGTGTTGCTGGTGCTGTTGTGGTCCAGCAGGCTGGGTGGCAGTTGTGCGTCGGGGGACGTGGGCGAGGTGACGTCCTTCTTGGTCGCCTTGTCCATTATCTTGTTGAATATGGTGGACATTGCTGGAATGGTGTGTGCGTGTGTGTGTGTGTGCGTGTGTGCCGTGGGTCTACTATCGCAGCGAAGAGTTGGCGGCGCGGCGCTTTCAATCCGCCGTGAACAGTCGAGCAAACACTGCGACACTGCTCAAACTCGCTTTGAACTCCCTTCAACCGCTTTAAAACACTTTCAACCGCTTTCACGCCCGATAATATACAGCTGCATGTACACCACCACACTTTATATATACACGTCGAGTCGGCTATACAAGGTTGTTGGCGCGTGCCAGCCGTCGCAGCTGCTCCAGGAATATAAAGCAGAGTACTGTGTGCGGCCCTATGCGCAGATAGTGTGCTATAGGCCATTATTAGTTCATCAAATATACATAGTACTATGTGCCACCGATTATTACCGGAAAATCCCTTGTACAGTCCTCGCACACCCTCAGACTGCACGGTGCGTCTGAAGCAGTCAATCGGGTTGCGGTACTGCACGCCGCGGCCAGTCACCGGGTCCACTGCCTGGTTGTACATGCGCGTGCTGACCACGTCGAATGGGTTCATCCCGATGCACACCAGCAGACCCGATATCATTGACGCGATCAAGTCGGCGCCGATGCTGTCCCGTGCAACCAGCTCTGACCGCTGTATGGCCTGCTTGACCCTGTCAAACGTTGCCAGCTGTATTGAGCTGCCCACTCCTGTTCTGCCCATTTATTTAGAACATTTACAGTTGTTAAATGAATGCTACTATATCGATATATATGAACATGAATGTGTGTATGCATGTATAAGTGGATAATTGATAATTACAGCCAAGGCAGCAGAGTTTCAGTATGTACCTCATCATGGCCGCCGGAGCACCAATGTAGATGCCGCGCAGACCATCAGTACGGTAGATTGACCGCAGTGCGTCGAAAGTGCCAGAGTAGCGGTGCTGAGTGCCGACAGCAAGCTGCGGCGAATAGGATTGCAGCCGTGTCTTGACCAGGAAAAATGGACTGCCAAGCGCCGCGCCAGCAACGCCAGCAGTAGCACCACTGACCATCCCGGTTATGACTTGAACATACTCGTGCTTTCGCAGTTCAGCCGACGGAATGCAGCTGAGTAGCACTGCCTACAAGACTATTAGACAGAAATATCAAGAGATTATAACCTAACCAAAAGTGGAAATGAACACACACGCACACACATACACATACATACACATACAAATATACTCACCTTTATCTTGTCATAGCCGCCGAACCGTATGCCGTTCATGGTCAGCTGGTAAAAGTACGCAGGCACCAGGCCGCGCTGCAGTCCCGCGAAACCATCCACGCGACTAATCTTGACAAACGCGTGCAAGACACCCTCGTACACAAGCGGTATGCGCTTGGGCGTGGCCTTGACCAGCTCGCCCTGCAGCTGTAACCGAGTCTTTACCACCTCCCACTATGAACGGTGCATCATGGTGAGCTCCCGTGTGACTGCGCACATACACACGCGCGCAACATTGACACTCTTACGGGGTTGGTGAATGTGACGGCCAGGCATGCGGCTACAGATAATTTCATCATCAGTCATCCTAGGTACTAAGGACTGCATTTGTGTACACGTACCCAGACCACCGGTGAGAAAGGACAGGAAGGGCACATGCGTTGGTGGACGTGTCTCGCCTTCATTGGAGCTCATCACCTATGACGACTAACTTAATTATGCTGTATTATATGCTGTGTTGTATAATATGCTGTGTTGTAAATCACGCTTGCTACTAATAATTGCAGTACACAAGGTCTGTAACTGTAGCATGAAGTAGCAATATGTACTAACGGGAAAGTCGCTGGAACTTAAATTATCCAACGCTGTATTTTGTATACCACATGGTGAGGTGTGGCAAGCCCTTCTCAGTACCCTATTGAGATGTGCAGCAATCTCACGATATGACATGATAGTACCTGTCAGGTTGTCACGTGTCTATATAATAAGAGGATGTGTTCGGCTGCATAACATGCATGTCGACATAGCTTAGTAAATGCATACATAGAGTAATTTTATAATTGGCCTTTGCAGCGAGACACGTAATCTGCAAGTCTTTCATTGATCTTTGAAGCGATATCTGCGGATAAGTTAAAAAATTACCTTTGCTTACTTCAAGTGGCCCGCAGCAAGAAAATAATCTAGATCAGCATTATATGTACATCATACATATAAGCACGGTATCCCGTAGCGTATTATTGTCAGGGATACTCATTACGTATAACCATCATCAGACTCTACACTCAAATACTCCAAAGCCACAACACTCTGCCAATACCAGAGCCAGGCACGCAAAAACATTGCACAAGAAATCGAAACGGCCGATCGCTTGTTATCATTTCGGCGGCGGCGGCGCTTTGTTTGCCCGTTGTGTCTGTTACAGAGCGGTTGCGTCTACCTTGCGTGTACGTCCCTGCCGTGCGTCCCTGCCCCCGTGAGTGTGGTCCCACTCTCACTCACGTCACGCACACCTCGTAGTCAGATAGAGTCGAGTTGGCAGCTTGTAGAACAACGCACACGGACGCACACAGACACACACATACCCACGCATATATACCAATATAGAAACACACTGACATGCCCGCCGTGGTGGAGAAGGAAAAGGGCCACGACGATGGTGGCGGCGATGAAGTTCGTCAGATCGATCCGCGCATCCAGTGGTTTGAAGAGCCGGTTCTCAAGTATTTGCGCATCAAGAGTGACAAGTTTAAGAAGTTGTTGGCCGTGCCCGAGAGTTGGTAAGTGGCACACACAGTCCTGTTCTGTTGTCTGTCTATATGTGGCGCTGTGTCTGTATACGTTGTATAGACGGGATACAGTGCTGACAATGTCAGTGACGCAGTGACCACATTCTTGGACTCGGACAAGACAATGTCGCTGGTGTTTTACCTGAACAATCGTGAAGATTTGTTGGCCACGCTCAAGTTGCCGGCAGCTGGCAAGCGTCGTGCCGTCTACTTCATGAAGAAGTCCAAGGGGTTGCAGCTGACACAGAAGGTGGAGCAGGACGTGGTGGTGGGTGACATTGGTTTCCCGTCGCTGGACAACATGAACGCCGTCACGGACGAAATCTTTCAAGCGCTCCTCATCAACAACAAGAACAGTGACAAGTGGCCAGATGTGGTGGCCAGTGATGTGCTGAAGCATTTTAACCGTATGAGTGGCTCCGTGTATGTCATGTCGGGCCAGTCAAAGGTGTGCTCTATTACTGCGTGCTCACGTTTGTGATAACTCACCAACTGCTGCCAGGGTAAAACGCTTCTGCCATTGCCGCATCCATCCACAGTAAAGGAAGGTGATACCGCTACCATTCTCTCGCTAGAGACTTCCATCGTCGAGTGGGCGATGCAGATTAAGCGCGTTGTTTTTCTGGACTCGTCCGCCCCGATCAAGGATGGTTTGTTCCCCGGACCGATTGTGGAGCTGAACTTTTGGTCGGCCAAAGCCGCCAACTTGCGCACGGTAGACGAACAGTTGGCGGAACCGCGTGTACGCCAAATTGCCCGCATCTTGGAACTCAGTAAAAGCACGTATTATCCGGCGTTCAAGCAGCTTACGGACGATGTCAAGTCAGGTACTGCTTGCCAGGTTATTGCATATAGTTTCTCACATCCTTTACAGCCATGGACGAAGCTACTGACATCGATCTTTATCTGACTGGGTTGCGTCCTGATGTCGAGACGCTGTCCAGCCCGTCCGATTACGCGGATTTGATGAAGCTGTTTCCAGGTCTTTTGGCGAAAGTTGCACTTGTGTGGTCACTGTGTAAGCACTACAGTACTCCGGATCGCATGTCGGTATTGATCGAGGAAATTTGCAACGATGTCATTGATCAGGCAAGAATGCGGATAGATGATGTGTATCTTTCTCATCGTAATTATACACAGGGCAAGCAATATCTCGTGCCGGAAGAGATATTTCGCGCCGAACCGGACGATGCTACGGAGAAGATTCGAGTGGTGCTTCAGGTGCACCAGTCGTTTCGCAACATGTTTTCGCTGGCAAAGGAACGATCGCGTAAGCCGTTTGACTTTGACACCGACAAGCCGCTACATCGCTTCAATGTCTTTGATTATCGCGTTCGCAAGATTCGAGAGATATTTGAAACTATCGTTGACTTTAGCCGGCTGGAGAAGATTGACATTGGTGGCAGCAAGGTATTGTATCATATTTTATATGATATAATTTGTTATTAACATGTTCGCAGGGTAAGATTTTGAGCTCGCACTTGGTCAAGTTGACTGCGGACTTTAATGCCGCTGTGGACATCTTTCGCAAAATCAAATATGACATCATGGGGCGTAGCGGAGCATTTGACGAAGATTTGCTTCGGTACCAGACGCGCATGGACGATTTGGACCGCCGCATGTCGTACGTAATTGAAGACTTCTATTCTACGCGTACTAACAGCATGCAGGAGCTTGCTTTGTCAGGCATTTGATGATGCTTCCAGTATGCAGGCTTGCTTCCGTCTCTTTGAGTCGTTTGGAGCCCTGCTCAATCGCCCAATTGTTCAAGATTTGGTGGAGCCAAAATACTACATCTTGTTGACTCACTTTCAACGCGATATTGAGGAGGTGGCAGGAATTTTTGCGAAGCAGCGCAACGATCCGCCGATGCATCCCAATATGGCCCCGGTTACAGGCGCCCTGTCGTGGTCCCACGAGTTGAAGGATCGGTTGGAAAAGACGCTGGAGAAGCTTAACGCGCTGAACCACCCGTTCATGATGTCGGAAGATGCCAGAATTGTCAAGGCCAAGTACAAGGAAGTTGTGTCCCAGCTCGAGAGCTATGACGCCACCCTATTTAAGAAGTGGACCGACGACATGATTGACGACTCGGAACAGAACTTGCACAATCCAGTTCTGCGACGCGATGATGCTCAGATGCTGCATGTCAACTTTGATCCGAAGGTTGTTGCGCTGCTCCGTGAAGTCAAGTACTTTGAAATCTTGCATGTTACGGTACCGAATAAGGCGCGCGACATCTTTACAAAGAGTGACATGTTTCGCAATTACGTTCTCAGCCTGGATGATATTGTGAAGCAGTACAACAACTTCAAAACCACGCTGACAGAGGTAGAGGCGCCTCTGGTGGCAGATCGTCTGAAGGAGATTGATCGACGATGCGAAGAGGGCATCAAGTCACTTGATTGGACCCATTCGCGTCTGGATAGCTTTGTCAAGGAGGTCTCGGGTGTGGTCGGGGAGCTGACCTCCATTCTGCAGACCGCGCGCAACAACATCAGCCGCATCAGTGACTTGATGAAGGTGTGGTCAGAAAGTCCCATCATCGAGCGCAAAGATGGTAAAAAGCTGTTGAATTTGGATGAGAAGGCTGTCAAAGTATGTGTCTTTGTGCTCCACAGTGCCAATACTGAATGCCTAGATCAAAGCGCTTTATGCCCTTGTCGATCGTGATGGGCAAACGATCCATCTGCTGATGGAGGAGACGTGCAAGCTATTCTCCGCGGATCCCAAATCTCAAGTTTGGGTTGACTACCTCACGTTTGCCGACCAATTGGTCGTTGGTGGTCTGCAGTCGACAATTGCGGCTTCGCTTTCGTATATTAGCAATAATATGCAGCCGCAGTACCTGGCTGAAAACGATTTGTCGACGCTACTCGAAACTCGTTTGGAATTGTTGAACGACAAGATGCAGTTCACGCCATCGTTTGATGAAGGCAAGTCAATGAAGCGTAACGCTATTTAAGTAACTCGTATACAGATGACGACATGGGCCTTCAACAAATCTTCAAGGACCTGATTGACGACTTTTATCGAATTGCCACTATGATTCCGCGCATTGCTAGCAACAATAACCAAGGATACCTGGGCGAGATGGCCGCTAACCAGACGCTTGACAAATTCCGCTCCGATATCTTGGCCAACCTCAACAATACAGTGTCGCAAATCCGTACTTATAGCGAGTCGTTGGAGCAGTACTCGTACTTGTGGACGGTAGGAATTCTTGCTACTTGAATTATACTGTCACTAAATTGAAACAGGAGGACCGCCAAGACTACATGAAGAACTTTTTGTCGGAAGGTGCTGCGGATCCTAGTTCTCTGGGAGTTGGCGGTCGCGCCCCCATTCCTCTTGAAAAGTTTGAGAACGAAATCAAGAAGTTTGAAAATATTCATCGCACTGTAATGGCACTTGATTCCGAGGTTGTGTTCGGCGGGTGGCTACGCGTGGATCTGAAGCCGCTGAAACAAGGCCTGAATATCGTGATCAAGAAATGGAGTTTTAGTTTCACAAAGTATTTGAGCGATGAATCGGTCGATATTTTGAACGAATTTAATCGGTTTATTAAAGAGTCTAAACGTGGTCTCGAGAAGGAACTCGTGGAGGGTGACTACGATGCCCTGGTATCCTCTATGGGCCTGCTGTTGGCGGTCAAGAACCGTGCCGCGTCCGCCGAGGCAATTTTCGAATCGATTCGCAAAACGATGAATTTGTTGAAGCAGTTCAACGTTGATTTGCCCGATGAGACGATTAAGCTGATGAACGATTTGCCAGAGGAGTGGAGCGCTCTGGCCAAGCTGGCCAGTGCGTCGAAAGACCGCGTCGCTCCTCTGCAGGCCATTGAAGTTGACTCGCTGCAAAAACGCGCCAACAAGTTTGAGATGAAGAACCATATTTTCCGCGAAGAGTTCAAGCGTAAAGCTCCATTCAGGCATGATGTTGGCCCGGTCCATGCCTACGACGCTATTGACATCGCCCATCGCGAGGTGTCCGAGATGGAGGCCGAGTTGGTTGCGTTGAAGGCTTCGGCCGAACTTTTTGAATTGTCTCTGCCGGCTTACAAGCAGCTGAATGACTGTCGTCGCGAAATCGGCATGTTGAAAACAATGTGGGATTTGGCCGGCTATGTCATGTATCTGCTTGACTCGTGGAAGAGCACTCTTTGGACCGCGATTGACATTGAGGCAATGGACATGAAGTGCCGCGATTTGTCCAAGGAGTTGCGTAAGCTTGACAAGGAAGTAAAGGCGTGGGACGTGTACACGGGCCTCGACCAAATGGTGAAAGACATGGTCATTTCTCTTCGCGCTGTCGGTGAATTGCGAAACAACGCCATCCGCGATCGTCACTGGAAGCAACTTATGAAGACTACTGGCGTCACTTTTGTAATCACCGAGGACATGAAGTTCCAAGATCTGCTTCAGTTGCAATTGCATCGCTTTGAGGACGAGGTCAAGGGCATTGTTGATCGTGCTACCAAGGAACTGAGTATGGAGAAGGTGCTGGCCGAGTTGGACAAGACCTGGAATGGTCTCGAGTTTACATTTGAAAATAACGCTGCCGGTCAGACGCTGATCAAAGCTTCCGAGGAACTCATCGAGACTCTGGAAGATAATCAGGTCATGTTGCAAAATCTGATGACTTCCAAGTATATCGCGCACTTTTTGGAGCAGATATCTAAGTGGCAGAATGTTTTATCATCAGTTGACTCTGTCACGACGATTTGGTTGGAGGTGCAGCAGACGTGGTCACATCTTGAAAATATTTTCAAAGGTTCCGAAGATATTCGCATTTCCCTTCCAGAAGATACCAAGCGCTTCGACATTATCGATGCCAGCTACGTGCAGTTGATGAAGGATTCGGTGCACACGCCAAAATGTATTGTACTTTGCGTCAAAGATGGTTTGTTTGAAAATTTGGAACATTTACAAGGCCAATTGGCGCTGTGCGAGAAATCTCTGGCAGAATATCTGGAGACCAAGCGTCTCGCGTTTCCACGTTTCTACTTTGTGTCTGGAAGCGATTTGCTCGACATTCTGGCAAAGGGCAATCTTCCCCAGCAAGTCACGGTTCATCTGCCAAAATTGTTTGACAGTTTGACGCGACTCGAGTTCGAGCCCACCGAAGCTGGCAAGGAGCCGTCCAAGAAAGCTATTGGAATGTACAGTCGCGAAGATGAGTACGTTCCATTCCCAGCGCCGTTCGAATGTACCGGTCCTGTGGAAGTGTGGCTCAACCGCCTTATTGATGTGATGCGTTCCACCTTGCATGACTCGCTCGCCGAGGCGGTTGTCACATACGAAGAAAAACCGCGCGAGCAGTGGATATTCGATTACTGCGCTCAGATTGTTCTCGCTGGAACACAGATTTGGTGGACCGCTGAAGTCAATGCCGCTTTCAATCGTCTAGAGGAAGGCTACGAAAATTCTCTCAAGGACTATTACAAGAAGCAATGTTTGCAGCTGACAAACTTGATCACGCTTGTGCAGGGAGAACTTACCAAAGGAAATCGTCAGATGATCATGACCGTCTGTACTTTGGATGTGCACGCTCGTGACATCGTCGCCAAGCTCGTACAAGAGAAGGCTGAAAATGCTCAATGTTTCAGCTGGCAATCGCAGTTGCGTTTGCGCTGGGACGACGAAAAACAGGATTGCATGATCAACATTTGCGACGCGCACTTTCGATACAGTTACGAGTATCTCGGGAATACGCCCCGTCTGGTCGTGACGCCGCTGACTGATCGATGCTACATTACCCTGACTCAAGCGCTGCACTTGATAATGGGCGGTGCTCCCGCTGGCCCTGCCGGTACGGGCAAGACTGAGACCACGAAAGATTTGGGACGTGCGTTGGCAATCATGGTGTATGTGTTCAACTGCTCTGAGCAAATGGACTACAAGTCAGTCGGCAACATTTTCAAGGGTTTGGCGCAGTCTGGCACATGGGGAGTATGTCATTTGTTATTGTTGCAAACCAATTGTGACATCTGCAGTGCTTTGACGAGTTCAACCGTATCTCCGTGGAAGTGCTTTCGGTGATTGCCACACAAGTGAAATCTATCCAAGATGCTCTTCGATCAAAGAAGAAACGTTTTATTTTCCAGGGTGAAGAAATTGGTCTTGTTTCCACAATTGGATACTTTATCACCATGAATCGTATGTTAACAATATGATCATGTAGCAAAATATTCTGACACTATAGCCGGTTATGCTGGCCGTGCCGAGCTACCCGACAACTTGAAAGCCCTTTTCCGCCCTTGCAGTATGTGTGTGCCCGACCTGCAGCTCATTTGCGAAATCATGGTAAGATCAGAGTGTTTTTACATTATCGGAGTCTAACAGCACAGCTAATTGCGGAGGGTTTTGTGGAAGCAGCTGGGCTTGCCAAGAAATTCACTACGTTATATAAGCTCAACCGTGAACTTTTATCGAAGCAGGATCACTACGATTGGGGATTGCGCGCGATCAAGTCCGTGCTTGTTGTCGCCGGTACATTGAAGCGTGCGGACCCCAAGGTCCCGGAAGAGCACGTGCTTATGCGCGCGTTGCGTGACTTCAATCTGCCAAAGATTGTCACTGACGATCTGTCCGTATTTACTGGTCTGATCGGTGACTTGTTTCCGAAAATTGAAGTTGTTCGAAAGCGTAACGAGCAGTTTGAAGATGCCATTCGAAAGGCTACTGTGGAGGCTGGACTTCAGGCTGAGGAAATATTCGTACTTAAGTGCGTGCAACTAGAGGAGCTTCTCAACGTACGCCACTGTGTGTTTGTACTCGGAAACGCAGCCACGGGCAAGTCGATGGTGTGGAAAACGTTGGCGCGAGCATACGTAAACACTGGCCGCAAATGCGTTTGTGCCGATTTGAATCCCAAAGCTGTGACAAATGACGAACTTTTCGGGTATATTACCCCGTCGCGTGAGTGGCGAGATGGATTGTTCTCCTCTGTGATGCGTGATATGTCATCCATCCCCAACACCGACCCGAAATGGATTATTTTGGACGACAACATTGATCCGAATTGGATCGAGAGTTTGAATACTGTCATGGATGACAACAAGATTCTCACTTTGGCCAGCAATGAGCGTATTCCATTAAAACCGCACATGCGACTGATTTTTGAAATTGGAGACCTGAAGCATGCGACGCCCGCCACTGTCAGTCGCGCCGGTATTCTCTATCTGAATGCTTCCGATTTGGGTTGGAATCCGTTTGTGCAAAGTTGGCTGGATAAGCGTGAGGATTTGACTGAGAAATCTTCATTAAGTGTATTATTCGATCGATATGTCAACACATGTCTCGACGTGCTGAATAGCGGACGATTTAAGCGTGCTAAAGTGGAGAATTTCAGCATGGTTCAGACGCTATGCAACATTCTTGAAGGTCTATTGACCGCCAAGAATACACCGAAAGGCTGCGACAAAGATTGGTTCGAGACTTATTTCATTTTTGCGGCAATCTGGGCGTTCGGTGGGTCTCTTTACCTTGATCAGCTCGTGGACCACCGTGTCGAGTTCAGCAAGTGGTGGATGAACGAATTCAAGACTACAAAAATCCCGTCATCCGGAACGGTGTTTGATTACTATGTCGACAATGAGACCAAGAAGTTTTTGCCATGGCAAGAGCGGGTTCCAAAGTATGAGCACGACCCCGAGATGCCGTTGCAAAGTGTACTGGTTCCAACGGTTGAGACATTCCGCATTCGCTACTTTTTGGATTTGTTGGCAGACAACGCCAAGCCTGTTCTACTGGTGAGTTACAAATAGCATTCATCCGACGCAGCTAAACATTTGCGCAGGTTGGCAATGCTGGATGCGGAAAGACTGTACTTGTTCAGAACAAGTTGAACAGCTACGGTGATGACAGAATGATTGTCAACCTTCCATTCAATTTCTACACTACTGCGTGGTCACTGCAGCCTGTCATGGAAAAGCATCTGGAAAAGAAGGCTGGGCGCAATTACGGTCCGCCTGGCAACAAGAAGCTGATTTACTTTGTTGATGATCTCAATATGCCTGAAGTTGACAAGTACAGCACCGCGACACCTCATTGCCTGTTGCGACAGATCGTCGATTACAAGCATGTCTACGACCGGCAAAAACTCACGTTGAAGGATATTCACAATGTGCAATTTGTTGCCTGTATGAACCCAACATCGGGCAGCTTTCACATCAATCCCCGTCTCCAACGACACTTTTCGACATTTGCCGTCAATTTTCCGATGCAAGAGAGCTTGCAGCAGATTTACACAAATATCTTGCAGTCGCACGTTGCCAGTTTTTCAACTGGCATACAAAAAATTGCCGAGCGCATCGTTATGGGCGCGCTGAACATGCACAAACGAATCACAACGACATTCTTACCATCGGCGGTGAAATTTCACTATGTATTCAACTTGCGCGACTTGTCAAACATTTTCCAAGGACTGCTGTTCTCCAACGGCGAAAGTATCAAGGAGACTACCGAGTTTGTGCGGTTGTGGATACACGAGAGCTACCGCGTATATGGCGACAAGCTCATTGATACCACGGATCACAAGCAGCTGGTTTCCATCGTGCAGGATACTGTGAAGAAATCTTTCGATGACATGGACCAGAGCGCTTTGGCGGCTGAACCACTTATATTCTCTCATTGTGCAATGGCCGTTGGTGATGGTCGCTACACTGGCGTCAAGGATTTCGCCAAGCTAAAAAAGTCTCTAGAAGATGCACTGGAGCAGTACAATGAAGTGAATGCTGCTATGAATTTGGTGCTGTTTGAAGACGCCATATCGCACGTTGTTCGTATCAATCGCATTCTGGAGAGTCCTCGAGTATGTGATCTATTCTGTGTATTTTTTTGGTCTGATGCACAGGGCAATGCGCTACTTGTTGGAGTCGGCGGAAGTGGGAAGCAAAGCTTGTCTCGACTAGCCGCCTATTTGTCGTCGTATGATGTTTTCCAGATTACTCTGCGCAAAGGATACAGCATTGTCGATTTGAAGACAGACTTGGCTGCTCTGTACATCAAGACTGGCCAGAAGAAACTGCCGACAGTGTTTTTGCTCACCGACTCTCAAATTGCCGATGAGAAGTTTTTGGTCTTGATCAACGATTTGCTGGCGTCAGGTGATATTCCTGGACTCTTTGCAGACGAAGACTATGAGAATATTCTCAATGCAATGCGCCCACAAGCCAAGACCGCCGGAGTTGTGGACACTCGAGAAAATCTGTGGAGTCTGTTCATTCGCAACGTGCGCCGCTACCTCAAAGTCGTTCTGTGCTTTTCGCCGGTTGGAAACGCTCTGCGCAGCCGTTCCCGTAAATTTCCGTCGCTGGTCAACTGTACCATGATCGATTGGTTCCATGAGTGGCCCGATGAAGCGCTGGTGTCGGTAGCGAACCGTTTCATTGACGGATTCGATTTGGTTCCGGCCCCGTTGCGCGCGCCAATTGGCAACTTTATGGCATTCGCTCACCAGACCGTCAATGAGGTTAGTCGCAAGTATAAGGAGTCGGAGAAACGGTACACGTACACCACTCCCAAGAGCTTTCTTGAGTTCATCAGTCTGTACAAGACAATGTTTGAGAAGAAGGCGGGCGTGTTGACAAAGAGCACGGAGCGTCTTGAGAACGGTTTGGCCAAGTTGCAGAGCACCGCTTCTCAGGTGGACGATTTGAAAGCTCGTCTGGCCACTCAAGAAGTTGAACTGCGGGTGAAGAACGAGGAGGCTAACCGGCTTATCGAGCGCGTGGCGATCGATACCGAGACCGTAAACAAGGAAAAAGCGGTGGCTGACGAGGAGGAGAAGAAGGTCGACGCAATCACAAAGTCTGTCGGCGAGCAGCAGCGCCAGTGTATGAAGGATCTGGCAGCCGCAGAGCCAGCACTGAAAGCTGCAGAGGAGGCTCTCAATACGTTAAACAAGAACAATTTGACCGAGTTAAAGTCATTTGGTACTCCGGCCGAAGATATTAAGAAGGTGGCAGCCGCCGTTATCATTTTGCTCTCTCCGCCCGGCAAGCCCGCCAAAGATCGTAGTTGGAAGGCGGCCAAGGCCCTGATGGGTAACGTCGGTTCCTTCTTGGACGATCTGGTCAAATTCGACAAGGAGCACATTCATCAGGCCAACTTGGACCAGTTGCAGCCGTACTTGACTGACCCCGAATTCAACGCCGAGTTTATCGCTACAAAGTCGGCCGCCGCTGCTGGTCTTTGCAGTTGGGTGGTCAATATCGTGCAGTACTTTCGAGTGTTTTGCGACATTGAGCCAAAGAGAAAGGCGTTGGACGCAGCAAACGCAGAGCTCAACGCCGCGCAGACAAAACTCGCGGAAATCCAGTCCAAGATCTCTGCGCTTAACGGCAATCTTGCAAGTCTGCAGGAAAAGTATGAAACTGCTGTGGCTGCGAAGTTAAAGTGCGAGGAAGATGCCAAGTCGACGCAGGACACGATCGCTCTCGCCAACCGTTTAGTCGGTGGCCTTGCGTCAGAGAAGGTTCGCTGGGCAGAAGCCGTCAACAAGTTCAAGGAGCAAGAGAAGACGTTGGCGGGCGATGTATTGCTCGCGTCTGCATTCCTGTCCTATGTGGGTTCGTTTAGTAAGAAGTACCGCTTGGAGCTGTGGGACACCAAGTGGCTGCCGTATCTGCAAGAGTCCAAGAATATTCCTCTGTCGCCATCGCTGGACGTGCTGGAACTGCTCACTTCCAGTGCCGACGTGGCCAAGTGGAGCAACGAAGGGCTACCAAATGATCGCGTGTCGCTTGAGAACGCCACCATGCTTGTTAATTGCAAGCGCTGGCCACTCATTATTGATCCGCAGCTGCAAGGCGTGACGTGGGTGAAAAATAGGGAAGGCTCGGCGCTCAAGATTGTCCGCCTCGGACAGAAAGGCTACCTGGACACAATTGAAAAGGCAATCTCCGCCGGCGATCCCGTGCTGCTAGAAGATGTTGGCACGTGGATCGATCCAGTTCTTGACCCAGTTATCGGGCGTAATCTGATTAAGAAGGGCAAGTACGTAAAGATCGGTGACAAGGAGGTTGAGTACGATCCCAAATTCCGTCTCATACTACAAACCCGTTTGGCGAACCCGCACTATCCGCCCGAGATCCAGGCGCAGACTACTTTGATCAATTTCACCGTTACACAGTCTGGTCTGGAAGACCAGCTTCTGGTAGATGTGGTGAATTCTGAGCGCCCAGACTTGGAAAAGACCAAGGCCGAACTGACTAAGCAGCAGAACGAATTCAAGATCAAACTGACTGAGCTGGAAGACGACTTGCTCTACCGTCTGTCCACTGCGGAGGGCAATTTCCTGGGTGACTATGCGCTGGTCGAGAATCTGGAGAATACCAAGCGCACGGCAATTGAAATCGAGCAAAAGGTCGAGGAGGCCAAAAAGACGGAGAAGAAGATCAACGAAACGCGTGAACAATACCGTCCCGTAGCCAGCCGCTCATCGTTGATGTACTTTTTGCTGAATGATCTGAACCAGATGCACCCCATGTACCAATTTTCGCTCAACGCGTACAAGGTCGTGTTCCAGAAGGCCATTGACACCGCGGAACCGTCCGAAGAATTGAAAGAACGAGTGCTGACCCTCATCGAAAACATTACGTATTGTGTGGCCAGATATACGACGCGTGGCCTGTTTGAGCGCGACAAGCTAATCTTCACGGCGCAGATGACCTTCCAGATCATGTTGAGTCAGAGCGAACTCGACGTAGCCGAGTACGATTTCTTGCTGCGTGCGCCGCGCGTGTTCAACGTCACCAGCCCTGTGGAGTGGATATCGAACAATGCATGGGGTACCATTAAGGCCTTGTCCAATTTGGAGGCCTTCCGTGCTCTAGCCAACGACATTGAGGGCTCGTCAAAGCGCTGGCAAAAGTACTGCGAGCTTGAGGCGCCTGAAAATGAGAAGCTGCCGCAAGAATGGAAAAACAAGACGGCGCTGGAGAAGCTGTGTTTGCTACGCGCGCTCCGACCTGACCGTATGGTGTATGCTGTGCGTGCGTTCGTGTCACAGCGGATGGGTGCGCGCTATGTCGACTCTACCCGCATCCCGCTGGCACAATCTTTTGCCGAGAGTGGCCCAGCAACGCCCATTTTCTTTATTCTCTCGCCAGGTGTTGATCCAGTCAAGGAGGCAAGTCGTTTTTGCTTGTCTATGCATTTTCACTGACAGTTGGCGCGCAGGTCGAAGCACTTGGCCGGCAGCTTGGATTCACTGAAGAGAACGGCAAGTTTGGCAACGTGTCTCTGGGACAGGGCCAGGAGGTGATTGCCGAGAGCAAACTGGAGGCTGCCTATACGAATGGCGGCTGGGTCATGTTGGAAAACATTCATTTGGTGTCGAAATGGCTGCCGGTATTGGAGAAGAAGTTGGAGATTCTCAGTGTGGGCAGCCATCCGGACTTTCGCGTGTTCTTGTCGGCGGAACCGGCAGCTGACTCGGCCTACCATGTCATTCCCATCAGCATATTGCAGGCGTCCGTAAAGATCACCAACGAACCACCTACCGGCATGTTGGCCAACATTCACCGCGCCCTAGACAACTTTAACCAAGAGTCTCTGGAGCGCTGCTCCAAGGAGGGCGAATTCAAGGCCATCTTGTTCTCGCTGTGCTACTTCCACGCGGTGGTGCTGGAGCGGCGCAAGTTTGGCGCACAAGGCTGGAACAGATCGTACCCGTTCAGCACGGGCGATCTGGTGATCTCGTCAGATGTGCTCTACAACTATCTGGAGGCCTTTTCCAAAGTGCCGTGGACAGATCTGCGCTACATTTTTGGCGAGATCATGTATGGAGGTGAGTGGCGTCCAATATAGACTTGTTGTTGTGATGCAGACCTAATATCTCGCAGGACACATTAGCGATGACTGGGACCGACGTCTGTGCTCCAGCTACCTGGAAGTGTACATTAGAGAAGACATGATGGAAGGGTCGTTTGAATTGGCGCCCGGCTTCCTGTCGCCTTCATCGCTGGACTACAAAGAGTATCACCGCTACATTGACGACTCACTGCCCGCCGAGTCACCCACACTGTACGGCCTGCACCCCAATGCCGAGATTAGTGTGTTGACCAAGGACGCTGACCGTTTGTTCCAAACTATGTTGGAGATGCAGCCAAAGGACAATGCGTCCGGCACGTCCGTATCGCGCGAAGAAAAGGTTAAACAGACACTGGACGAGATGTTGGAGAAGCTTCCCGAGGGATTTAATGTGCCCGAGCTGATTGCGCGCGTGGAGGACCGCACGCCGTACATCAACGTGGCGCTGCAAGAGTGCGATCGCATGTCCATTCTCATCAATGAGATCCGCCGCAGTCTGAAAGAGCTGGACTTGGGTCTGAAGGGCGATTTGACCATCTCTGAGCAGAGTACGTGCTTATGTGTCCGTGTTACTGTGCATTGTCTGCGACAGATAACTGACAATCGCCTATAGTGGAGCAGCTGATGAACTCGCTGTATCTGAACCAGGTGCCGGCGTCGTGGGAAAAGTATGCGTACCCGTCACTGAACGGACTGGCCCCGTGGTATGCGGACTTTCTGCTCCGAGTGCGTGAACTGGAGGCCTGGGTGGCCGAGTTTCAGTTGCCAAACGCCGTCTGGCTCTCTGGACTGTTCAACCCGCAGTCCTTCCTGACCGCGATCATGCAGACCACTGCGCGCAAGAACGAGTGGCCGCTGGACAAGATGGTGCTCACGGTCGATGTGCTGAAGAAGACTCGTGAGGAGATTACGGCACCACCGCGTGAAGGAGCCTACGTGCACGGACTGTACATGGAGGGCGCTCGATGGGACACTTCATCCGGCTCCATAGCCGAGAGCATCTCCAAGGAACTCACCTCAGCCATGCCCATAATGTACGTGCGCGCCATCCCCATCGACAAGAAGGAGACCAAGGGCATGTACGAGTGTCCGCTGTACCGCACCCGCCAACGCGGTCCTACCTATGTCTGGACATTTAACCTGAAGTCCAAGGACAAGCCGTCCAAATGGGTGCTGGCCGGGGCATCACTGCTTCTGTCGCCCGACTAGACGCCTGTGTGCAATGTACTTACAACCTGTAATATAAGTTCTTGCTAGTTCTGTCTCCATCTATTCGCCTCTATTTCGTCTGACCAGCATGGCCACGCATTTCCACCACCAACTGCTCGTAGTCGCTCTCGTCAGTATTGCAGTCGTCGCCGTCCTGATCAGCGCCAGTGTCCATAGCGGTGTCGGCCGACAGATTGTTGCCAGCGCTGACCGCAGTGTCGACAATGGCGTCCGGACCACTCATGCTTACGGCGGCACCATCTGACCGCCGGCGCCCCTCAAACGTCTGCCGCACACCGGCATTCTCTGTCACGTTCCAAATGAGCATCGCGCCCTTGGATCCGCCCATGGCGACGTGGTACGGCGAGTCGGGACAAAATTGGGCCGCAAATACCCGGCCGCAACCGAAATCCCGCGAAGTCACCATGGATGGCCGCGCATCGGCCACATCCCACACCTTTAACTGCCGATCCACCGACCCCGTCAACATCATCCCCGGCACATGCGCACTCAGGTCCAGCGCATTGACGGCGTGTGCGTGCGCCGCCAGTGTGAACAGCGGCTTGGAGCCGGCGGTGCGCGCGTCAAAGTACCGCACGGTGCCGTCCTCTGCACTGGCCACGAACGCCATTGGATTGTGCGGGTCCCAGCGAATACACTCCACGTCCGCCGACAGCGACCACGAGTTGACGGCGGTGGGTGCCCGCGCGTCCAGCACCGCCACCGTGCGATCGTAGCTCCCCGTGGCCATCACCGCGGCCTCGGCGGGGTTGAACTCCACCACGGCCACCTTGTCGGTGTGATGGCTGTAGCTGTGCTGGCACTGCTGCGTGGCCAGGTCCCACAGTTTGACGGTGGTGTCGGCCGAGGCGCTGGCAAGCATATTGTGCGCGAGCTTGTTCCACGACAGGTCCAGCACGGCATCCGTGTGGCGCATTGACGGCTGCTGTTGCTGTTGTCCGCCCAGCGTGGCATCTGCCTTCTTGTTCTTTTTGGTCCTTTGCTTGCTCTTTGTCTTTGCCTTAATGGAAGAAGATGTTAACAACTTTTCCGGCACCGATGAAGCGCCGCCCAGGATCGCGCGTGGATACATCACGTCCATCACGTCCAAGTTCCATATCTCGATCTCGGGCTGGAATGTGCCCACGGCGCAAAAGTTACGCTCTGCTACTCAGTTAATTCTTGTGCTTGCCAAATACAAGTGGAAGTATACCGCATACATAGTTATATACGGATACATAAACATAAATATCCCACTCACCTCCGCCGTCAATGCCAAAATTATAGTTTATCGGCTCCACACAGAGCGGGAAGGAGGGAAGCATAATGTCGTGATGAACGTACAGGTTCTCATCCTCGCGGTCATAGACATACACCTCCAGGTGGCTCAGTTCCTCTTCCGTCTTGCCCACCACAAGCATGTTGTCGGTGGGCGCGACTTGCACCTCGACCCGCTCCTCCACGTCCAGATCATCACCACCCAGCGTCACGTACTGGTCCGGCTCGGCAGGCTGCGCGTCCATGCCCAGTACCGCCGCGGTATCATTTGAATTGAAGAGCGAATAGCCTATTAGAGGTGATCAGTCAGGCACGTATCACGCATATCGCGTACCTGCGTTGTCCTTGTCGTCGTCATACGCGTCCAAATTGTACTCTTTGATCACGGCTGCCGACTCGGGGTCCACAGCGACGGCAGCGGTATCACCATTCGTGTCGGTAGTGCCGGGCGTGGCAGAGCAGTCCACGTCCACGACGTCGGTGCTGTCTGCAATCGACATGCGCAACGCTTCTGCCGCCAGATCGATCTCGGTCTGTGCCAGCTGCTGGATGCGCTCATACTCTGCCGCGTCCATCTCATACTTGTCCGGTGTCTGCTTGGCCACGCCGCGCCGCACCCACGCCAGCGATGAAATCATTTTTCTTTCTTTTTTTCTTTCGTGCGCTCTCTTTTTCTTCTTTCCTCGCTGTCTCCAAGCTATATATTGTGTAAGTGTGCGCATCTGCAGTTACGCAGTGCAAATCTCATTAACTTTCTCTGCAGCACAATTGTATTTACATAGCATGCAGAAAATCATATTCATTTTAATATAGTTTGAGATGGCCGGTAATGACATCAATCTTCTCCGCCGGCGCTATGTCCATTATGAATTAATTAAACTACTCACAACACACCTTCCACATACCGGGTCCAATGGCCAGAACTGTGCGAGAACCGGCGGCAATCTGCGTCCTGCCCGCATCGCATATGCTCTCGGCAACCAGTCCAACACTAGCTGCCAGTGCTTCCAGTTCTTGTAGCTCATCCTCGCCACCATCACACCGCAGTGTCACCTTGGCTTGACCAAACTTGCGCCACTTTCGCATCCACTGCCTCACATTACACCCGACAATATATACATACATTATATACAAGAAATAATTACATGTATTACATATAATATACATCCATACGTACCTGAGGGTGAGACTCGCAACACTGTCTATAAGCGGCCAGGCACGCGTGACAACACTGCGCGGCAGCCTTGCCGCGACTCATGCCGAGATCTGTGCGCACCACAAGCACCATCTTTATCCGCTCATCTTCTTCTTCGTCTTCTTCATCGTCACTGCTGTCTGACTCGTCGTCACTGATCTCAGCTACGCTGTGCTCACCGCGCAGAGATTGTCCAACGCCGGGAAATACGGGGTTTGTGTCCAAATTACTGCTGCCACCTGTAGCGTGTCCACCGGCAACAGCCACAGGCTTCCGACGTGGCATGATGGCATCGTGGTCGCGGTCCGCGTCAAAGGTGTCCTTGTAGGTGGCATCGGACACGGCAACGGAATTCGCGGCGGGGCGATGAGAGGAATTCAGACCCATCACGTAGCCAGCCAGCAGCGCCAGCAGCGAGTAGAGCAGGATGGCGGGGATGCCGCCCAGTTCAATTGCCGGCGCTGCGTCCATTACAGCTGGAGGACAATTGCGGTAAATTAGAATAAGTTAATATCAATGATCCAGATAAACAATATGAATATGCGCGTTAGTAGCTGTCCGCGGTTCTCTCAACAACTATAAAGCGCGGTATTTAATCAAGGTTACTGCCTAGGGACGTCATCCTTAACCGCCAGCTCATACAGCTTGCGCAGTTAGGGCTCCGATCGGGTCGAGTCGAGTCGGTCGAAACGCTCGACTCGACCCGACCCGACGTGACCCGGGTTGACTCGACCCGACATAACCCGACTCGGGTTGACCCGGGTTGACCCGACGGACCCGGGTTCGACCCGGGTCGACTGACCCGACCGAAAATTACAGACCTATAAAATTATCATTTATAAATATTAAATCATTCCAGTTACAGCCTGTTGTCCATATATGCTTTCTTACTTCTTTGCATCTCATGCGGGATATAAATTGAACCAAAACCGCACCAGCATAGCTTTGAAGGTGTTAGGCTCCGGAATGCTATTCTTATGCCCAAAAAGTCTCTTGCAACTCTTATCACCGTTGCACTGCACCAGAGCCAGCTGGTATCAGCCAATGTTGCCAAAGGATGCTGGTCAGCCTTCCAGTACACCCGTGGAGTGGCTGTAATTTAAGTGGCCCCTCAAGCTAAACCAATTGTGCATAGCTTGCTATCACTAGTAGATTGATTGTTACGTATCGTGGAAGACATCCGTGATTCTATTGCACAACAAGCATTTACTAAACGAAGGCAACTTCCACAATCAAAAGTGTAAGAATTTCATAATGTGTATATTGTAAATTATTGAAGATGCTTGCATGAAGGTTATAATCGTGTTATCCGTGCTCTAGGTGCTAGAACATTGATTGACCCGGGTCGGTCGATGCCTCTGACCCGATCGGTTGAAACATCTGACCCGATCGGGTTGACCCGGGTCGACCCGGGTCGGTCAAAGCCTTCGACTCGACTCGACCCGATCGGAGCCCTATGCGCAGTGAAACCTTGTAGCGCTGAAGACTGCCTGAACACTTGCAACACGATAATCGCTGCCAAATGAGCGGTTCTGCTGCGCCATTATATCTGAAAAGAGTAAGGCAATTCACAACGAATTGAATGAATTAGCGTTAAAATTGCAAAGCTCAAAATCTTGACAGACAGCTCCGAATTCGCCGACACCCCCAAGATCCGGGAGATTAAAAGGAACTTGCACTGCAAAACAATACAACCAACGGCACCTTGACGAAGACATGGCGCGAGTAAATTTGCTGAAATAGCAATGTGAATCGTTACGTGGCGTCAAAGCGTTATACAGGCATGAGTGCGAAATGGACAGATTGTTCCCGGCCAACGGGAATCAATCCCAATGGCAAACTTCTTGACTTTTACCTTCCAACTATGAGACTGATCGTACTCGCTGGGCTGGAATATTGGCAAGGACAGACACAGAGGAGCGCTTAAATACTTATAACTGCAGTGTGACATTTTGATCAAAAAATGAAAGTATATCTATGAAATTGCATGTCTACTACCATGGGCGCAAAACTTGAGATGATCCTACATAATCGCGATAAGGTGCCGTGGTTGTGACCGTGACAGCAGGCGTTTCTTGGCCTCACCTAAAAGGCCTACGGTATCGGCTTTCTTGCTCAAGGCAGCAATGCACCTTTCATCAACGGGACAATCGTTGCGCAACAATTTTTCGACAATGTCGCGGTCACCATATCGGATGGCATGCAGCAACGTTTCCGCATTCCATCCACCCACCCAATCTCGAAGCCATATTAAAGCATCCCATTGACCGCCTTTGATGGCGCACTAAAACAAGCTTTTGGCATCGTTAAGAGGAACTTGCTCTTGCTCTTTCACCCGCTTCAAAACACTAACGCAACCAGAGAAAGCGCCAGATTTAGCGGCATCATGATAGCCGGGATATTGATTATTATAACGCCAAAGCAGGGCGCTACACTTCTTGTGTTCCGCCTCCACCATCAACTCCGATAATAGATATCGAGCTCTTTTTAATCTTCGATAACGACACTCTAAATTACGGCGTTTGTCCGCGTGTCGGTTAAATTCTTCCTTCACCGTATCATCAAGATAAGCCAGATATGTTTTTTCTGCGTCGTCGTCCACATGTTCTTTATGATCAATGTCGAGCGCCCGTCGAACATTCTCGTAGTACTGCTCCACGCTCGCAATGAGGGCGGGATCGTGTAATTTCTCCAGCTGACTGACGTCGTCCTTTAAAATGGCGTCGCGCAGCAGCGATACGTGATTTGTAATCTTATTCAAGTACTCTTGACATGGGATCCCCTGAATTTGCGTCAATGATTCCCATGCCGTTTTACCGCTGAGTCCATTAGTCGGACTGGCCGTAGCGTTTGTTGCAATGTAGGAAGCTTGTACTAGAAGTAACGCTATACTTTGTACGATATGCATTTTAATGATACCGAAAAAGTGAAAAGTGCGCAAAGACGCCTTTTATTACCCCTGGCTTAAACTTCAGCAGTGAGCAAGTCATAATACTGGTTTTTTGCTTTTGCTGCTGCTCTTGGTGCATAATTTTCGCCCAAAAAACGTCACGTCACTAGAAAGCCAGGAGGCATTAGAAATAGATATTTCTGGATTTGTGACTGCCAATTTGCTCTCATAGTCGCGATACTCTTTGCTGAAATATACGTCGTGACTTTGGTCCACCAGGTTCTAAACACCCTCGTTTATGAGTACTGGAATACTTAATAACGATGATATATACAACATTGTAATAAAACACTTGCCTTGTCCTTCAGCCAGTATAGAACCGCGTACTGCTTGTTATGGGCTGCAACATCAACCACCAAGTTGACATCATCCAGCAGTAGTTCAGCGCAAGTCCAGCGCAACCTGTAAAATATCTACTTGGCCTGCCGCTGGTCCCAAACTGAATCCAATGTACGCAGAGGAATCTGACATAACAGGAAGATCTCATTCAACGCGAGCTGGAAGCATATCCGAGTCGATGCTTTTTTTCGTTCGAGACTAGGGTCTTATATGAACATGTAGTATGAGCCAACAAGCGGATTAATGTACGCATAAATTGGATGAAGTAAATAAATATTCTCGCATTCTGGTAAGAAGTAATGCAAGGACAGAAAAAAAAAGAAAGGACTAAAAAAGAAGAACATAGAAAAAAGAAAAACACACAGCTAAAATGGCCACCAAAGTGCACCCGCGCGCCTCCTTTGACAAGGTGCGCGAAATCGCGTCCATTTACACTGGCGGCAAGGTTGCGTGCTGCGGTGGTGAGGACCAGCTACTGGTCACGGCTGCCGGAGACACGGTGCACGTGACTGATCTGCGCACCGGTGCCGCCGTGCACGCCATCCACGGCGCCGAAGACGACACGGTCACGTCATTCGCGGTGCGGCGCTCCGGCATCGCGCCAGTGGATGATGGTCATCACCACACTGATATGGCGGCGGCCGCACGCAACCAGCTGGTCACGGCCAGTCGCAGCCTGCTACTGACGCTCTGGGATCTTGGCGAGGACAACGCGCCTGCATCTGCACCTTCTGCAAGCAAGGAGCGCTCGTGGAAGGCACACGAAGCGCCGGTGCTATGCATGGAGTTTGACCCGAGCGGTGTGCTGCTGGCCACCGGCTCCGCGGACAGCACGGTCAAGGTGTGGGACGTGGACCGCGGCGCGGCGTGCACGCACAACCTGCGCGGCCACAGCGGCATTATCAGCGCATTGAAATTCCACCCGGACGGTGCGCGCTGGCTCCTCTTCACTGGCGCCGACGACTGCCAGGTGCGCGTGTGGGATCTGCGCTCGCGGCAGTGCGTGGCCGTGCTGGACAGCCATGTGAGTGTTGTGCGTGGGCTGGATGTGGCGCCGGACGGGTGGCAGCTGCTCAGTGCCGCGCGTGACAAGGTGGCCTGTGTGTGGGATCTGCGCTCGTACAAGCTGCGCGGCACCGTGCCCATCCTGGAGGGCGTGGAGAGCATTGGAGCGCTGACGGGCCGCGAGTGTGCCGGCTTCCTCGGCGATGACAACCACAGCCACCCAGACCCAGATGAGTTGTTCTTCTTCACGGCGGGCGAGGCGGGACGGGTGCGCGTGTGGCGCGTGGCAGACGGCATGTGCGTGTGGCAGCAGCCGCTGGATACCGGGCGGCAGAAACACGCGGCACTGGTGTCGGCGTACCGCACTTTCCACTCGGGCCAACTGGTCACCGTGGCCGCGGACCAGACAATTGCGCTGCACTCTCTGGCCGACATGCAGTGCGTGCAGCAGATTGTCGGCTACAACGAAGAGATTATCGACGCGGCGTTTGTTGGCGCACGCCGCGACCAGCTGGCCGTCATCACCAACACGGAACAGGTGCGCCTCTACAACTTGCGCACGTTCGACTGCCAGATCGTGCACGGCCACTCCGACACCATTGTCGCCATGGACGTGCACCGCCACCTGCCGCTGCTGGCAACCGCTTCCAAGGACAACACCGCGCGCGTGTGGCAGCTGCTGGAACAACAGTCTGGCATCAACAAGAATAACAATAACAATCAGCGAGCATCCGCCTGTGTCACCGTGGCCGAGTGCATAGGCCACACCGAGTCTGTGGGCGCTGTTGCGTGGTCTGCCAGGACTCTTAGTGTGCCGGCCTTCCTACTCACTGCCAGCCAGGACCGCACGGTGAAAAAGTGGAACACTTCAACGATGCAGCTCAGTCCCGACAGTGATATCAGTTCTTTGGTGCCACAGCAACTGCAGGCCATGTTCACCATCAAGGCACACGACAAGGATATCAATGATGTCTCCGTGGCGCCCAACGACAAGCTGTTTGCCACCGCCAGCCAGGACCGCACCGCCAAGCTGTGGAGCGTGGACACTGGCGCTGAATTGGCCACACTGAAGGGGCACAAGCGCGGTGTGTGGAGCGTCCGTTTCTCTCCGGTGGACCAGGTGCTGGCCACGGCATCCGGCGACAAGACCGTCAAGCTGTGGTCGCTCAATGATTTTGCATGCGTGCGGGTATGTGTGTTTGTGTATTGTAGTGCAGATATTATGCGGACATGTGATTATTTGCTGCTTTGTTGTCCTTGTGCCTTGTTTGTTGTTACGACGATTACCTTGTTTGATGTTTATTACAGCTCACTCGTCTATTGGAAAGGGCTACCATAATGCCTCTTTCTCAATCTAAAAGAGCTCGATCTAATACTGTACAGACTTTCGAGGGACATACAAATTCGGTGCTGCGCGTGGAATTCATCACGGCTGGCACACAGCTGCTGTCGGCGGGGTCTGATGGTCTGACAAAGTTGTGGACCATCAAAACGAGCGAGTGCGAGACGACACTGGACGACCACGACGACAAGATCTGGGCGCTGGCTGTGCGTGAGCCGCCCGGCAGCATCCGCACAGACTCTAGTGGCGGTGAGCAGCAGGATTCTGAAACCAGCAACATCGATGAGGAGGACCAGCTGTTCAGCGACAAGTCGTGCTTGTTGGTTTCTGGCGGTGGAGACTCGACAATCGTCATTTACAAGGACGTCACTGTGGAGGCAATGAGGGAGTTGCATGCCAAGGAAGAGCTGCGACTTTTGCAGGACCAGGCGCTGCAAAACTTCATTGCCAATAAGGACTATAAGCGCGCCATATTGCTCGCGCTGGAGCTGGACCAGCCGGCACGACTCTGCTCTCTATTCTCAGACGTGCTTGCACTCCCTGTCACAGAGCGAGACCCTCAGTCCATACTCGGCACTAACGATTTGGACCGTATTATCGTCGGCCTGGGCAGTACGCAGATACAGAAGCTTCTAGAGTACATTCGCACCTGGAACACCAATGCAAAGAATTCTCGTACCGCGCAAACCCTGCTGCATCTGATTGTCAAGCGCTTTGCGGTGGCCGACCTGATTAAGCTCCCCAAGATCAAGGAGGCAAGTGTCCACAGTTCTCATGTACATGTCAACTGTAATTTACTCAACAGTTGCTGGACGGCATAATTCCGTACTCGGAGCGGCATTATGCGCGCATGGACGCCCTGCTCACGCAGTCTTGGCTCATTGACTATTCACTGTCGGAAATGGACTCTTTAATGACTGATATGGACAGTGCGGGAAGTGATGCTACCACCGGCCGTATCATGGCTGGTCGATAATGGATTCTTTTAAAAATATAGAACCTTGTAGAAGTGGTACATTGATAATAATATCTTTTGACATTTGTTGCTGTGCCTCGGTCATCACGGGGTGGCCGCAGTGATGGCAGTGAATTTCGCCTCCGCAAGCAGATGCATCGCATTGGTCAGTACCGGCGATGACCAGTAGGGAAAGATGCAGTCCTCGCAATTCAGATTGCCGCTATAAGACTCGACGGGCACGCGCACGCCCAGACACTCTTGCTCATCCACGAGGCGCTCATAAAGCTTTGGCGGGATGATGCCCGTGACGGCCGCGACCACATTAAACACGTTGCCCAGTCCAAACTCCACCGGGTCCTTGTACTGCGAGCAGGGACCGACGGCCGTTCCGTTGGTCATGCGGAAAGTGTTGTGCGGGTAGTACATGGCATTTCCGCCGCCGCCATTCTTTACCGATGCAGAGAAGAAGGCTACCAGGATAATTAGTATATACATATGTCTACATAAGAAGCAATGAATACGGAACGCACCATTCTCCTTGGGGTACTTGTGCGCCTCGTCCTTGAGCCAGAACATGGCCGAGTTGATTACCTGCACTACGGACGGCGGCGTCGAGTCAACATACGCGAGCTTGGTGGCGGCACCTGCATCTGGTGGCACCTGGCGCCGCGTCCAGATATCAATTAGAGCATTCAGGGCCATGGATGAGCTAAACACTCGGTCCTCCGCCAAACGCTTCTCACCACCAGACTGCGAGTCCCCGTTGCCCAGAAAGTCATCCCAGTATTGATAAGGGCCAGCACGCTGCGCCAGACTGATAATATCGCGCGAACCATACTTTTGCAAAGCCGCCGAGAGCATGGACGATACTTGCAGCAACAGCTTGCCGAGCGGGGTGCCACCGAGCTGACTCTGCGCATCGTCGGCCAGGGTGACTAGCCGGGCGACAAACCAGTAGAACGCAAATTTGGGCGGGTAGTACAGCAGCGACAGCGACGGGTACTTGATCACGATCCGGGTCTCCACCGCCCACGCCAGCAGCTCCACATTGTCCAGCACGAGGTGGGTGGTGACGCCGTCCAGCTGTGCCGGATTCATGATGAGGTAGGACAGGATGCCGAAGAGACCGTTTGCCGACACGGACAAGTCCACATTGTTTACGTTGAATGGCATGCGCTGGTAGTCTGTCTGCGGCAACACTTCGTCAATGGACTGCATCCATGTAGTGATCAGGGCGAACTGGCGGAGGCGAGGCGGACGAGAGTTCTCCTGACCGTCACCGGACAACTCTTGTCGCTGCAACCTTAGCAGGAACGGGTGCAGCCACACATAGGTACGCGGATCAATCGAGGAGGCGACATAGTTGTTGGCGACGAACGGGCGGTACGCGTACTTCAGATAGGTCTTGATCATGCTGGCGTCGCCATCTTGGTTGTCGCGCTGCCATGCTGCGTACGATTTGGGGTAGAGTGAGCGCAGTTGCCACAGCTTGGCCCCCAGGGCCATGTTGCAGCCAGTGTCATCAGAGTCTGCGGGAATCCCAAAAGCGCGAGCAAAACTGCCGGCACCCGCGGCAATAGTGTCGAACGGAAAGTCGGGGAACAGCTTGTCCAGCCCGATGGCTTTGATGGCCTCGATTATCATGTTAATGCCGGAGCCGAGTTGCGACAGCGGTACGTTAATATTTGGCGGTGTTGCCTACAAGTGAAGTTACGGCAAGTGGCAAGCAGACAAACCGCTACAGCAGCTTATACAACAACTTAACTATAACTTACCCGGTGGCCAACAACAGTGCCATTGATGATAATATCTTCAGAATTCCAAAAATTAAGCAGCGGTGCAATCTCTGGCCGATTCTTGTCATGATGAGTGCCGATAGCTTCAATTGAGCTGTTGACGGCTGTTACCCGCTACACGTCGACGAAACAGCGCACAAAGTACACTTACCTGAGAAGTTCCTCGTCACTGATACTGCCAGCAGCGCTGCCGTCACCAAGCAGTTCACGCACCTCCATCAACGAGTGCACGACAAACATGGTCACAAATGCATTGTCGTCGGGAAAGTAGTACAGGTTGCGCAGGAGCGCCATCTGCGGCCATTCTCCGTGAAAGTTAAGGTGGACAAAACTATCGTAGATGCCGGCCTGACGGGACCACTGAAGCGGTGGATAAAAGAACACGGGCGAATAGTCCACCGACTGCTGGCATTTGGCACCACGAATGGACTGGAGCAGGGCGGGCACCGTGTTGGCACTCGCAGCGATGGACGCGTTATTGACAGCCAGTACATCGCCATGTTCCGGCATGGCATCTACACGGGCAAAATACTCGGCCACCAAAGCGCTGCCAGCAACGTGACCACCACGCTGACGGATAGCAAGGTCAGACATTTCCATCTGCTGCAGTTGCATGCGTTGTTGCTGCACAACTCCATGCACCATGGATGGCATCAGAACGGCAGCCAGTGCCACATTGCTAAAGAGCGAGACGGCCAGCAGAGCACCCGACACCACAGAGCCACCACCAGAGTGCATATGTAGTTGCGTGAGTAACGCGCGAGCGTGTCTGCGTGTGTGAGAGCGGGAAATCTTTGTCACAGCGCCGCTGACAAAATAATGCTGCGCCACGCGAACATGACGCAACCTGGCACGCTGATTGTTCTGCGCGTTGTGTGGCTGTGCTGGCTACTGTGCTGGCGGCCGTGTGCGGCTGTCTGTGCACTCTGCCTTGAGTGTCGTTCTACATTGACGAGAAAGCACGCATGGGCTTCAATGAGATTGTATTGTACATGTATATTGCGATAATATCTGTAATCTATTAGCATAAAGTGTATTATTCAACGATTAGGCTGTAAGGTGCCTTATTTGACGACAACGTTATATAGATTCTGTACCTGATTACAATTTGTGGGCTACACACCGATGAAGATGCAGATGCAAGCTGCATACACATTACGGGATGCAGGCCGATCGGATACACATGCCAGAACCAATCACGCACCCTGATACGATCGCATGAAGCCAAGCTACAGCAGCCATAAAATCGTGCATCAGTTACTATGCTGTTCATCGTCATGTAGCAATTAGAAAAAGAAATGATCATTACACTTGCCGTAGTCATCCTACTGTTTTCGACGATTGTGCGTGCCATGCCAATGGTAACACCCACGTCCACGCATATCAATCTCGGTTCAAATAATTTTAATTTCGATTTTTCAGATGCCTTCACGAAGATGGAAACCGCACCGAAAAATGGCAACATTAATGAAATTCGTGACACGCTTGAAATTTCTAATGAGTTGAACAAACTTTGATGGACATGGAATCTGAAATTGCGAAAAATCCCGGTTCAAATAATTCCGATTTTTCAGATGCCTTCACGAAGATGGAAACCGCGCTAAAAAATCGCAATATTGATGATATTCGTGACACGCTTGAAATTTCTAATAAGCTGAAGGAGCATTTTATGAACATGGAATCTATAATTGCGAGAAAGGAGTTTGACTCCTTGAAATCAGCGCACAGTCCCGACGCACTTCTCTTAGCCCGATTAAACCTTGCTGTACTATCTGCTTATAAAGTTGAACTTGACCTACCCAAAATTGTGTACGATGATTTGGTCGCATACAACAGTAAGCCGAACGTTCTGGCAGCCATTGCGTTGAGCTATAAACTCTCTGCTATGTATAACTTTCTGGTCCAACAGGGTTACCCGGAACCGCCACGGGAATCAGTCCCACCAGAGGAAACGGATACGACTGAGGCCGATAAAGAACAGAGTTATTGGAAAGCAGCCGAAGTCCTTGATGAAGAACTAGAAAGGCTGGAATTTAGGCAGGCAACCAGTGGAACTTACACGGAGCTGGCGTAAACAGGAACATAAGTATGCTAGATAAATACATTTCGGCTTCATCGCCTTTTAACGCTCCACATGTATTCTGCAATGTGTAGGTGTGGTTAAAAACTTATCAAAGGCCTTGATTCCGTGCCTATACGGCTAGTGCGCCGCATTGAGCGCTTTTTTCATCCAATTTACAAGGCAATCATGCTGACGGACGAACAGCGCGCGGCTGCCGGCACTTGGCGCTCCATTGCAGACGTGTCGTTGAGCGATGAGACGTTCGTAACGATGCTCTGCTTGTCTATCTATCCCTAATTTGCGCGCAGGCTACGCGTTATCGACGCGTTGGGCTTTGTGCAGATGACGCCGGTGCAGGCGGCCACCATTCCACTCTTCATGCGGCACAAGGATGTCGTGGTGGAGGCCGTTACTGGCTCGGGCAAGACCCTGGCATTTGTGGTGCCGGTGGTTGAGATGCTTCGGCGGCGCTCAGAGCCTTTGGCGCGTAAACAAGTCGGCGCCGTGGTCATTGCCCCCACCAGGTATGTAACCATATTTATTGATATGTGTACGTATATCTAACACATATGCATGCCCATAGAGAGCTGGCACTGCAGATATCTAGCGTTATGCAGCAATTTCTGTCGGGTGGCGAATTGACCCACCTGACAATGACTAGTGGGCGACCTGCGCAGGATGATATTGCCGAATTTAAAGAGTTGGGTGCCAGTATTATAGTGGCCACACCCGGCAAGCTGACGGAGATAATGCAAAGCGGTGCTGTCGATTTCAAGCAAGTTGACGTTCTCGTGCTGGACGAGGCCGACAGGTTCGTACTTAAATTAGGCTTATCAGTTCTGCTGATATGGGCAGACTGCTCGACTTGGGCTTTGAAAAGGCGCTGCGTCAAATTATGCAACACTTGCCAAAGCAGCGGCGAACCGGCCTGTTCTCTGCCACCATGACTGACTCCCTGTCCAACCTGGTCAAGATGGGATTACGGCAGCCGGTGCGCGTGGTAGTCAAAGTGGAGGACATTGACACGCGCCAGGTGCAACGCATTCCCTCCACCCTCTCCATCTCGTATCTTATCTGCGAGAGCGACATGAAGCTGCGGCACTTGATCGACATGTTGACTGCAGACCCGTCACAGAAATTCATAGTCTACTTTGCCACCTGCAGCTGCGTGGACTACTTTTTCAAGGTGATCTTTTTGTTCCTTCAATCGCTTTTAAATCTCTCGTAAACTCTAGGTTCTTGGTCTGGTATTTGGCGGAATGAAGGCGGCAAAGGAGTGTCCGCTGTTTTCTCTCCACGGCAAGATGGACAGCAAGCGGCGGCCTCTCGTGTACGAAAAGTTTACGGCTTCAAGCAACGGCGCGCTGCTGTGCACGGACGTGGCTGCACGCGGTCTCGACATTCCTGACGTGCTCCGCGTGATTCAGTTTGACCCGCCACAAGATCCGCAGGCGTTCCTGCATAGGTGTGGTCGCACCGCTCGTCAAGGACGGACTGGTAGTGCCGTGGTTATGCTGCAGCCCCATGAAGACACATATATCGAGTTTCTAAAGTTGCGCAAGATTCCCGTGGCTCCTCATTCCATCGCAGAATCGGCAGCAAACGAGCCATTGTTCACTCGCACTCAAGGGTTGAAGATGCCTCCGTATCACAAACGACACGAGGAGATTAACGCTCTATCACAGTGGTCACTCGTTAATTTTGTGCACTACCATCTGCTGACGGACCGCGACCTTTACACAAAGTCAATTGTGGCGTTTGTGTCGTATCTAAAGTCCTATCAAGAGCACCAGCTCAAGTTCATATTCCGATTCCAGAAGTTGAACGTCCCGCAGTTGCTACGTGCCTTTCTCCTCGTCCGCATACCGAAATCACCCGAATTGAAGCGTTGTGGCAAGATCACTCCGGCTGACTTTGACGAGGTGGTATCCGCGGCGGATAGCCACAACATTCCGTACCGAGACCGTCTGCGTGAAAAGCAACGACTAGCCAATGCCCAAGCACCGGATAGCGGAAAGAGACAACAGCAGCGAAAGCCGGTCGTCACAGTGTCGTGGTCCGAGAAAAAGGACTTGAAGCAGCGTCGGCTGGAACGTAAAGAAAAGAAGCAGCGCAAACGCGAGGCGATCCATGCGGCAGCCATGGAGGCCACGAAGGCAGCTAGTGCGTGTGTGACGGCGGATGATGACGATTTCGAAGACGGCGACAAGGACTGGCGCGAGTTGAAGCGCGAAGAAAAAATGAAGAAGCAGGTCAAGGCGGGCAAAATGAGCGCGGCTCAGCTGAAGGCATCTCTTGCTTCGGAACACTATTAGATGATTATTGTGTGCGTAGAATTGCGGTATGAATTGGAGCGCCCATGTCTATCTCAGCATTTGAATGTCATTGCACGTCACCGCCCTCGCCATGGATCAATGATGAGCTCGCGAACTTGGCGGTGGAATGCATCGACGCTGAACTCGTTGCGAATAACACTTGCAAGTTCGTAGCGTCGTCTCCATAAGTCGGCCGACGATGATTCTGTCCCGTTACCTACAATAACTTGAACTTGTACCGCGCATTGTCTCGACATACCATGCAATAATTTCAGGCGAACTCGAGTTACTGCATCGGCCAAAAGCCGTGCAGTTTCCCGTTGGTCAAAACGACATTCTGAGGTAACAACATCTGCCGCAGTGTAACCATTTGTTGCTGGCTCCACCAAAGTGAGCAGCCAGCTTGTTGATGAGTCCGTTGACAACACATCTTCAATTTCATGTAGACCACCGCCAACTTGTGCCGTGCAATCAAGAGCCACCACAGGTACCCCAATTGACAGCGCTTCTAGAATTGACATGGACACACCGTCGTACCGCGCCGTTATTAGCAGGATCGATCGGTAGCTGGATTGACGGAGTAATCTGTCAGCCAGTTGGCGCTGCGGCATAAAGTTTACAATCTGTATGCTTGATGGGGCTTTGCTGCGCACAGCTGCTCGTAATGGCCCTTCACCCACCATATGGTGCGTGTAATCACCTGACGGCAGATTCGAAGCCGCGTCGAGCCACAAGAAAGGGTCCTTCTGCCAGTCCATCCTACCAACAAAGAACAGCGCTACCTCGTTGTCCGCTCTTGGCATTACGTCTTGACTACGCTCGTATGATTCTTCCACAAGGTACGGCGGAATGAAGGCCGGCGGATATATCACTACCACAGTGCCAGTCAAGTTGGAGTCAGGCGAAGTTGTTTGCAATTCTTGGCCATCATACAGTATTTGAACCTGGCTGCCTTGACCGTTCCTGACAGTACGTTCCAAATAATGCTTCAGATCCCGGCTGATGGCTATCCGAGTACTCAGGCCCGCGGAAACTTTACCAGAGCGCCATTCCCAGCCATTTGTATCACCAGGAGTGTACAGGTGCAATATGTCGGCAATTTTCATATCTCGAACTCGAGCTGCATACTCTGTCCGAAGATTATAATGTAGAAGCGCCGATGCACCGCCAAATCCGTTAAGTGTTCCATTTACGTAAGCATCAAATGCCCAGTCGCTGGTCCTCAACGGCAGATACCGCCCAACAAACCGGTAGCCGGCGACTACACTGCGCACAAACATCCAAGACACCCGTCGTGACGACACCAAGTTATCCACAAACAAGTCATGCACGTGGCTGTTGTTCGATATGGCTTGCAGCGTAAACGACTCATTGCTTAACGCGGCAAACTCGTTGCGCATGGTCTGCAAGTGTGTGGGAATATGGCGCTCCAGTAAAAGTACCACGTAAAGCCCTGGCTCAGCTGTGTGAAATGTTTTGAGTATCTCCAGGTCATAGTAGTCCGCACCACCAACTACAGTCCACGGTATAAAGTAGAGCAGGGTTCTAAGCGGTGCTGCATCGTCTGGAAAGTGGTATGCGGGAACAAGTTGATATTGCGTGGCATGTGACGGCGTTGCTACGGTTGTCATGACAGCGTGAGTATCAATAGTTAGTGACGCACCCTTTTCTAGCGGACGGCAACATGGCAAGAACCCCGAATCGCTTGCCAGTTGTTGTATATATCTTGTCTGCTGCGTGGTTGCTGTAGCAGCTGATTTGTCGGTGCGCCGAGCCTCCAAAATTGCCAGCAGTTCTTGACGGGACATCCTCCCGAACTGGACGGGACAATGGTGTTCAAGCTCCGCGCGGTACTCGGCCGCGGAACCCTGACCCGACCGCACACGTGACTCTTCAAACAGGAGAGAACTCTGGCCGTGTGCATGGCGCCTGTATTTCAATGCAGGTTCAAGAATGCTCTCGCCGACGAAGCCGACACTGATGATGCGACACCAGAACTCCCAGTCCTCAAAATACGCCAGGTGCTGCCTGGTGCACATGCCACCCACTTGCAGGTACGCCGACTTGGAGATCACTGCGGTTGAGGTGAGAAAGTTTTCCATCTTGATGCGATGTGCCGAGAATGCCGCGTATGTTTCCACACGGCGCCCATTATCGCTCTCGTACACATGCTCTACGCCGCTGTACACAAAGCCGTAGTGTTTGTCCGGTGAATGCGGTACAGGTTGCGGCTCGGGCAGTAGAAGCACCGTAGCCACCGCCATCATCTGTTCCAGTGCCGTGTCCGACAGCCAGTCATCCGGATCCAGGAACATGATTAGTGGAGCGCGAGATTCCAGTACACCAGAGTTGCGCGCCGCCGACAGTCCGCCATTGCTTGACCTGGTGAGCAGACGCACGGAAAGCCGCGTGTCGTATTCAGGTAACACCTCGTGCAGCATGGCCACAGATTCCGCAGAGCCGGACGCGTCATCCACCACCACCACCTCAAAGTCTTGCCACGATTGTCGCGCAAGTGAATCAAGGGCCTCGATGAACCACTTGCGCTGCCGAATGTTGTAAAATGGAATAATTACTGTGAGCAGAGGTTCCGACTGGCGCTTCAGCCATACAAGCTGCCTAGCGGAAAGTTTCGGCAATGGATACCGTCCATCCAGGCTGCCGCGGAAGGTCTGATTACCGTCGCGGGCAGCAGTAAACAGTTTCGGCGGCGATAACAGCCGCATTGCCGCGGTCAGCACGGCCAGCGCAGGCTGTTCTGGCAGTGCATTGTCACCGCTCAGCGCACGCACAAGTTCCCCGCACTTTGCCACACTCCATGCCACTGCACTGAGCTGCAAGGCAACACCGCCGTGCTGGTACAGGGTCCACAATGTGCCACCCGCCTGCCACTCATCAGCACCCCAATGCAGTAAGCGGCATCCGCTGCCGACACTGTTCCCGCTGCTTTCGTCATGCAACCTTGTTTTGGCGGCATACAATCTCTCCGCAGTAAGCCAACGCACCGGCACTGCATCATCGACTGCCACAACAATTGCCGTCGAAGAGGGCATTTTGTCCAGCATATTTGTGGCCGTCAAAGCTCCTCCCCGATCGTGAACAATGGTTGCGCCGTGCTCGCTGAGGTCGTTGCCAGTCAACGCTCCGCTAGCCCATACTATCACAGAGTGTAGTGGCGGTAGTTGTGGCGGCTGGACCAGTAACAGCTGCCACAGCAGAGCCAGCGCCACGGCCAGTCCGGCCAGATGCCAATACATCGATTTCTTGCAAAGATTGTATTTGTATGTACACTGTACAACCGCGGGCTTTGCAAAGTATTGGGCGGCTACCGCTGTTCAAGTGTTGAAGTTATGCATCAACTAGCAGAAGTCGAACCCATGGAATTGCGGATCCGAGAACTGCAGGTACGACGGCTCATGTCTGCTATGCAGTCGGGGTCGTCAGAGACAGCACTGTTACGCCACGTTCTCAGTGACTGCCTGCAAGACAGCGAATCTACGATGCGCAAGATCATGCGGGGAACCCGCTGTGGGAAACCACGTGGGACGGGAGACCAGCGGGAGCACAATTACGCGCCCTATGGACCCCACAAGAAGTAGCAGCCTGCGAGCAGCAGCAAGGTATCCTCGACCGGCCCTGGCCGGCGGCGGAAGATGGGTCATTCCCGGATTGCTCCAATATTGATCTACGAGCAGCAAGATTGCAGTACAGAGTACGGCACAGAGCCATGCGAATGGCTGCGGCAGAATTGCGCGGACTTGGTAAGCAAGCTCGTGATTTGCCGCCAACAATTTTGGAATTGCGACAATCGCCATTGCGGCACGTCCAGTGCAGCCTGGCTGAACGGCGCCTCCTGTTGAACTGGTGGTTAAATGGCCTTCCAAGCCATCGAACCGGCATGATATGCCGCGTTTGCAACCAAGAAATCCCCACGCAAGGTGGTGGACGGTTACACGTTGCCAACTGTGCCATCAGGCACGGGATTGAAGGCTGGAACCAAGAACAGAATCTCGGACGATTAGCCGCATTGGCGGTGAATGGCCGAGCAGAGGATTTAATAACCAGACAAGTCTGGATATGTGCACTGCACAAGTCATGGGGCCAATACAAAGATGAGCACTTTGCGACCCTGCTTTGCGCCCTCCGTGCGGTAGCGGATAAGGTGCTTGGGCGAGAAAGAGGTGAACAGAATGGGTTGATCCGCCAGGATCCTCCCACAGCCGGCATTGGGTGAACAACCCACAGATCACCGATGAGCTATGCGTGTATACCGTAGCAGTCATCAGATGGGTGCAATATCCCCATACTACATGTCCGTGTCACAGCGGCGTGTATGAAGATATGGTCAGCCGGAATTAAACACTCCGTGCAGCCAAGTGCCAGTTGGGCAGACCCGATGCTGTAGGGGAGGGCGGGAGTACCGTGTACCCTGGCGGCACGATAGCGGTCAGTAAGCCTGGTGTCTGTGACACCTGGAAAACCGTTACAGAACGGAGATCCATAAGGATTAATTAAATAGCAGACCCGATGCTGTAGGGGAGGGCGGGAGTACCGTGTACCCTGGCGGCACGATAGCGGTCAGTAAGCCTGGTGTCTGTGACACCTGGAAAGCCGTAACAGAACGGAGATCCATAAGGATTAATTAAATAGCAGACCCAATGCTGTAGGGGAGGGCGGGAGTACCGTGTACCCTGGCGGCACAATAGCGGTCAGTAAGCCAGGTGTCTATGACACCTGGAAGGCCGTCACAGAACGGAGATCCATAAGGATTAATTAAATAGCAGACCCGATGCTGTAGGGGCGGGAGTACCGTGTACCCTGGCGGCACACAAGTGGTCAGCGAGCACCTCAGTTGCACTCGGTAATGAGAAGATCATAAGCGCCTTTGGCGCAAGCGGCATCCACACTTTCACCTCATGTCGACTCCTGGAACAACTAAACACTGACCTCCGGAAGCATAACATCGGTAGCACGCAGTACCAGTACAAGTGACATATGTAGACGATAATATATATCCATGCATGACAGAAAGCAACATGCAATTAGTCTATGACTGCTTGGCCTGCTTATATAGCCGCATAATGTCGTGAGTGGATGCGGCATTCATGCGCGGAGATGCACCAGCAAGTCCTTGCCATCTTGCCGGACTATAATTATAGCCAGGAGTGCTGGGAGAAGGCGCCATTGCACTATTGCCGTGCGCCGGCGGTGTTCGGAACGCCGTGTATGCATGCTCCTTCTGGGGCGTACGCAGGACTGGCTGCTGTAAGGATCCTTTCGAGTCGGGCTCTGAATGACTGCGTATATCGCGCAGAGTTTCACTCCGTTGCAATTGCACCAGCCAAATTAGGAATATGCTGCTGATGGCGCTGACCACAAAGATAACATCGAACCAACGATGATAGAAATTAAATTGCATATTTCCCAGGACGTCCGTGATGATGGTGCGATACTCGGGCGGCAGTGACATGCGAATGAGCAGTACTGACGACAAGAAGTATGTGCCCATTATGTGGCATAGAAACAGAACAATGATGTTGGACGAGACGGTGGATGAGAATGCGCGAAAAAACTGCCATGTTAATGCCGTTTGACAAATACGGATATGCCGCTACCTTCATCAGCTGAATGAGCAGTCCGCGGATACTGGTCACAATCATCACTCCGGCCATAATGAATGAGATGTACTGACTCCATACTTGCAGGTCAAACTGCCAGCGAAAGTGGTGCGTCAGCAAGTCCAATCCATACGTCACCGGGTCGGTTTTTCCTATGCGGTTGAAAACAATGTTCACCGAGCACTGCGGTAATGTTAAATAAGCAGTACATCTATATATATATATATATATATACATATGCGATGGAAATACCATGATTAGCTTGTATACGCAATAGACAGAGAAAATGTTCACCGAGCACTGCGGTAATGTTAAATAAGCAGTACATCTATATATATATATATATATACATATGCGATGGAAATACCATGATTAGCTTGTATACGCAATAGACAGAGAAAAGGTAGCCGAGGAAGTTGAAGTATTTTCCTTTCCATGTCTGGCTGTATAAAATGCGATCCTGAGTCGGAGTCAGCATGCATGAGTGCACGGCAAATATCATTGCTTTTTACCCTCTCCATGTGCAGGTCATCCAGCTCCATGAAGATCTGTCGGCACAGCGTTTCCAACGCATTGGCTTCTTGGCGCAACAAGTTGATATCTGCAGAGCTCAGTGTCATCATGAATAGCCCAAAATAGCATACTTTCATTTGCACCCGAGTAAAAGGTGCTTGAAACAGCGCTCACCATCCGCTTAAAGTAGCCACCGGCCAATGAATGATCCGCGGCCTGGTTGGCGCGCTGTCGCTCCAACAGCAGTATGCGCTTCTTCTTGCTAAACACCATGTCCACTGTCTGCGCCAACTTTTTCTCCGCCGCCTGTATGTCTGTCGCAGATACCGGCCTGGGAACAGCAAGTAAGAATAGCTGTAAGAGCAGAAATAGCTACATTCTTGCCTGAGAAAGAAAAACAACGTAGTGTACGGTGAGTTTACCGCACCGAATCCAGATAGCATAGCCATTGCGGTGACACCGACCACACCGACGCGGCTCATGTACGGCTCGATGGAGAAGACACTGTATATGGCGTGCGATTCCGGAGACGCGGCATCAATCGGGAACTGATTGCCAACCTTCCAGAACAGCACCAGATAAACCGACCACAGCATTATTGATGCCAGCAACTGCTTTGCCATGGGCCACCCGGCGGCACGTGCCAGCCGACTCTCCGCGATGAATGTATATATCTCGTACATGGGCAGTGCGGCTACCATATTGAACAGCATTAGGTACAGATTGTACTTCCAGTGCAGCCACCGCGAGCTATCCACGAGATATATAATGCAAGAGAATACAGGCACATATGCCCGTACTTGCGCTCCAGCACATCGCCGATTTCAAAGATTATCAGCTCAAACAGCGTGCAGCTCATGGTGAATGTGGCGGCAAAGACAAACTGCACTGCGTGGTGCCGTATCTCGTAGTCTCTGAACAGCTTGTTGGTGAAAAAGACCCAGCCAACCGCGAAGAAGGCCAGCTGGGTGCCAAATACGACTATGCCATCGTAGAAGAAGCCGGCATCGATTCTGTGCTGCTCCATTGATTGTGCCGTGTGGTGTTATAATAGCACAGGAACATTTCTTGGGGATTGTTTGATTTCATCATGACATATCGAATCTCTAAGAGCATTTGGTACTCGAACTATTTCTGTTGTCCGACGTATCGGCCGAGCCCTGGCAGACGTGGACAACCTTGCGGCTTCTGTCAGCATTCAGCGAGTGTGGCAACGACTCTCTTTTATTGTGGCGCATGAGACAGCTATGGCACTGGCCGCGCGGCAGTAAATGACTCACATTAATAAAATTCCATACGTATTAAAAAAGTCATAAATAATTTTATTCCTCTCATGCGCACATCTAGTTTATGACGTTTATCTAGTTTTGGTGCAACGTAATTGTGCAGCGGGCAAGGCATCGGTCTTGATGTAAGTAATTAAGTGTGACTTGTCTTGTCAAATGCTATATATATACATATATATATATATATATAGGGTGTTTTTGTCGGTGCAAGTGGGCACGTATTTAAATAAGTAGACTATTTTTATACTCACTTCCACAAACAAAATAATAACAGAACAAGGGGCCAAAAACGCAGCAATCATCAACAACCTTAACCTACCGATAACCTTGCCATTTTTCGCTCGTGCCAACTTCCAATTCCTTCCACCGCTTTCGCTTCCAATGCTTCCCCGTTCAGTACGCGTGTGGAGTGGTAGACGCATCCGCCTCGCTGCATTTGTCGTGGTGACCACGATGTTGTCGATCGGCGTGACGGCTGGTCGACAGTCTGATCAGGGGGGCCCGATGCGTCGCAGTTATAGCTACCCCGAAATCCGAAAGGAGCCATTGCACGAACCGCAACTGCGATCGGGATTTTCTCAGTTTTGCTCTGAGAAAGCATTCTCCCCGTCCAAAGAATCTTCACCGACTTTTTATACAAGACTACAGCGCAGGCCCCCCGACGATGAGCGAATTGCGCTTTGCGTGGAAATGCTTGAAGCATCCATGTTGCCCTTGAGCCTGCATTATCGGTTGGACATTATCAAGCTCGCCATCGACGTCGATGTAGATTTTAGGGTGCTGGAGAAATTTGCGGAGTCCGACGGTGAAGATACTTCGAAGTGGCGATTGGTAACCGCGGCGATTTGTTCTCGTAGAAAGATGCATACTTCTTTCATAAGTGATTTGAAAAGTTGGCGTACTAAAGTTTCAAAATTCTTCGCCAATTATTTTGAGTACGCGGCGGTTTGTAACGATCAGGAATTCTTTTCCAATGAAAACAAAATTAAACTTTCGTACTCGTCCACAATCAGTTCAGAAATGTTGGCGCAGTTTCGGGCGGCGGTATTTTTGCAACAACTCGATGTTGTAACCGAAATGGCTTTGGAATGGGGATTCTCTTCAGTGGAAGTGCCTACGGATTCATCGTCGGATGTCGAAGTCAAGTCTGATATTAGCATGTCACACGCGGGCAATGTCGCTACCGCTACTCAGCCGTCGATTGTCGCGTTGAAAGAAAACCCACTCCAAAATTCGCGTGGATCGTCCAGTCCTGGCCCTACCCGGTCCTCATCCGAGCCTTCAACGCCGATCAAAGGTCGCCCTGACCACCGCGTTTCGAATGCGCCCCTCCGTCGATCCTCTGCTCCGGCCTCTCCTTCTCGGCATCAGACCGTAAGCGAAAAATTCCAGTGCTATGCAATCAAATTTGTCTTGAAGCCGTGGCCGTTAACTCGTTGGCAAAGACTTTACTTGTTGCTGTCCGTCACTGGAAATGGCAGATTTGCGGTTGGAAATTGCTCATTCGACAAAGTCAATACCGAGGCAGCCATTTCAGATGTGAAGATTGCATTGAAAGAAAATAGCGACCTGACTAAGAAGTATTTTACGGAGCTACAAGCGCTCAAGGGGCTTCTCATTATAATGCGCGGAAGCGCGGAACAAGAAAAGTGATAGATAGATAGTAATTGGACTATTAATTATTGGACTAGCGCTTTTATAGAGCGAATGACAACTGTAGCAGTGAGACATACTGCAGCCCACGCCGGTATTATACGAAATAGCATCCATTCTGCGGTAGACAATCTGCCGCGCAGCCTTGCACGATGAACAAACATATCCACTTCGCGCAGACAATCGTCAACTGAGCGGCCATTGTCAATAACGACGGTTGCATGCGCACATTTTTGTGCCAAAGGCAGTTGTGAGTCGATGCGGCTGTCCGCCTCCGCTTCAGTCAGCTCCGGATTACGTGCCATCAACCGGTGCTTCTGAACTTCTCGCGGGCTATTCCAGTATTAAAAGACTTGCCATTGCATCAAATAGTGTTCGCGAATGGTTACTATCTTTCATCCGATACATACACACATACATACATATATACATACATACATACATACATACATACATACATACATACATACATACATACATACATACATACATACATACATACATACATACATACATACATACATACATACATACATACATACATACACACACATACATACATACATACATACATACATACATACATACATACATACATACACACATACATACATACATACATATACATACATACATACATACATACACACATACATACATACACACATAATCATACATACATACATTTACGACATAACACGAAGGTACATACCATGAGACAACGAGAACTTGGGAACACCATCGATGCAACTTTGCCTCAATTAAGAGCGGGGCATCCAGCACCACCGCACCACTGCCCATCAGCCAATGCATGAGTACCTGACTTAGAATCTCGCGACGGATGTAGGGATGCGTGCAGCGATTGAGGCGCGACCGTGCGCCCGGATCCGCAAAGACAAGCCGACCCAGACGCGCACGGTCTAGTGGAGGCAGCGACGGCATGGTCACGCCTCTCAGCTGGGGTGAAGGCGACATCAGCACGTTGTCGGCGCCAAATTCGCGCACGATACAATTGTACGCAGGGCGGCCGGGCAGGACAACCTTGCGGGCAATCAGATCAGCGTCCACCACCTCCAACCCGTGCCTGCGTGCCAGGTACGACGATACCTGCGGGTGCATAAAAGTGTGGGTGAGCGAGGGAGTGAGTAAGAGGGCAGGTGAAGACGCGACCAACCGTGGACTTGCCGGTGGCAATGCCGCCCGTGACGCCAACCAGCACGAACATTCCACACACACACAGAGCGCACAATCACATGGCGGCCGCGCTCTTCCTGCAGCTCATCAGTCGCGGCAACGCCGTCCTGTGTGAGGTGTCGCGCCTGGCCGCGCACATTCCACCGCCATTCACGGATGAGGTGGCGTCCCCGGATGAGCGGCTCCTGCTGCGGCACGGGTTCGAGTACTTTGCGTTGCCGGAGCCGGTGGATCGGGTACGCGAGGGCAGCGCTGTACGTAGGGCCCCACCCTGCTAAGGGCGCCGTGCTCATGCACACATGCAGAAACTGCTGGCACTGGACGAGGAGCTGCGTTCACAGTGGCTGGAGCGGCTGGAGCGCTTCTACCAGCTCTTTGACAGCGTGTTCAAGTACTTTGACGGTGTGTAGGCTACATTTCTTCTGTATGCCCGCATATGTCTCCCGTATCCCTGACTCCCGCTGCAGACCTAACCCGGCTGGTTGACGATGTGCAGGCCGGGCTGTTTGTGCAGGAGACGGTGGACACGCTGCTGGAGGTTGCCACACCCGCATCTGTTGGTGTCGGTGCCGCAGCCAGCACTACGACCACCTCTGTCAGTAGTACAGGCAGTGCGCAGTTTGTGGTGGAGGCCGTGTTCTTGTACGGCTGCATGCTCTTGCAGCTCGACCAGCTGATTGATGGCGCCGTTCGGGAGCGCATGCTGGTTGCCTACCGCCGCTGGAAGGGCCCCAAAGTTGGATATTGCGGCACCGACTTTGACAAGGTGTGCGAGCTGTGCCGCGCCACCGGGTTCTCCCACTCCGCCGCGCCACCCGCCAACTATCCAGTCGAGTACTTTCAGCGGTATTTACTTTCTGTCTGTTTGATTCCCATAGTGCTCCCCGGCAAACCAATGAGTTAGGTTTCCCATACGGCGCCACCTGGTGCTCAAAGTGCTGGCCAAGTTGCGGTCCGAAGACGTGTACCACCAGCAGTCGCACTATCCCTCGCCGGAACATCGGTCATGTGCGCTCGGCCTACAAGCGTCAATGCTCCTCATTATCTTGTATTTTGCCGCCGACATTCTCCACCAAGATAGCGTACGTGCAGTGATATAATATAATATGCTGCTAAACGCGCATTATACATATGCAGGCAAAGATGCGCGAGATTGTCGATCGACATTTCCCGGACAATTGGACCATCTCGTACTATATGGGAACTATAGTTGATCTATCATCCGCGTGGGACCAGTTTAAGGCTGCAAAAACGGCTCTGTCAGACTGTTTGCGGCCAGACATTATCCGTCAGCAAGTAGCGCGCCGTGTTGAACAAATTGCCGCCCTCAACAAGCTCATCGGGGGCTATCTGAATGATGTAAGTGGAGGCTTCTGCTGCAACATAGTTCCATGTTAATTAATGCAGGGAATCCTGACGGATGAGTTTGTCCTTGATAACGTTGGCGACTTGATGGACACTGTGCGCGAGTCCAACGTGGCTTTGCGCTGGATCTTGCTTCATTCTACTGTAACGCAAATCCCGAGCGGGAGGAAACGAAGTGCCAACACCACGCTGAGCACCCTGATGACTCCATTAGCATCGATTCCCGTACAAATTGTTCGGTTAATGGTCAATTCGGCTCAATTTGAGCATGCACTCAAACAGATTTTGCAACGCCTCCTCACCACCAAGCCTGACAAGTGGCTATCATACCGGCAAGAATGCACGGACAGGATGCGTGAAATGTGTACGTGCTTCCCTGTATGCAATAAATGTATCTATCTAATTTAACTGTCATAGCCGAGTACTTTTCCGGCGAAAAGGCGCTCACTCATGGGACGCGCAACGACAACCTCAAACAGTGGTTTGCCAATATAGCGCTACATATATCGCAGCTGGCTTACGAACAAGATGCCCTTTCTACGGGACGGCGGTGCGTTCAGTTCATTCAGGCACTCGACGAAGTCGGAGAATTTCATCAGGTCAGTGTGTTGCACTATCATCTTCGAACAATGCTATATTGGTCGGGTTAACTCATTGTTAAATGTGTACACATTATACGTAACTGCACGGAGTGTGTTTTATCGTTATGTGTACATAAACGATGGTCGCGATTTGTGTATACTGTTTGTTTGGCGGTATCACATGCTCAGGATTACACAATGGTTTGTTTGTCGAGAACTAGAATTGAAGTGCTTGTTTGTTTCTATCACATGATGTATTCCGGTATGATAGTGCCTCCTTTTTTATTATTTAGCATTGAGTTCCATGTGTCACAATTACTCACAATTTGTCATACATTTGTCATACATCATACATTTGTTTGTGGCGGACTCATGACCATGCTACTTGTTTGTTGGTATCACATGACGAGGTAACGTGACATTATTACTCCCAAAATATCACATGATGGTTGTTTGTCGGAGACACATGATCATCTCTGCTTGTTTGTTAGTTGTCACATGCTGAGTCATGCGGTATTTGGTTTGTGGGTATTTTATATCGTGTTCCATGTTAAAGTATTCTCATAATGTCACATTGCAGTTTGTTTGTCTAATGGGTGATAATTAATGCTTGTTCGTTGTGTCATATGATTATTTCTTGTCACACCTGCTGGCTTTATCTTGCTTGCTATCAACTTTCTTCCTACTTCACAGTTTTTGTCATGCAAAATCTGTTGTTGTCTCGACTTATACCACATCTCGCCGCATGTGGGCTTATCATAAGTTATTGACCATTGACAAATTATTGACAATCGTGCAGCTTGAGAGCAGCTTGCAGGCCAAAGCCTACTTGGCCGAGTCGAAAACTCACTTGGGCCACATGCTCCGCTTGCTGAACGTCAAAGAGCAGTTGGTTGTAACAATGAGTGTGGTGACCGACTTTACGTACGCATGGCAACTTCTCGCCTTCTACGTGGACTCTATGCAGGCACTGCTGAGACAAGAGCCGCGTATGGTTGTCGGCTTACGTGCTCTGTTTGTCAAGATTGCCACCGCCATGGACATGCCTCTGTTACGCATCAACCAGGCGCAGTCGTCAGACCTGATAAGCGTGTCGCAGTACTACTCGGCGCGCCTCGTTGCATTTGTCCAGCGTGTGGTGCACATTATTCCCGCCACGCTGTTCAGGCATTTGGACACTGTGATCCGCGTAGAGACCAATGCTTTGAAAGATCCGCCATCTCGAATTTCGCGCGACCAACTTGGCGTCACTCAGGTGCAAATGGACGAACGGTACCGCCTTGCAGGAGCGATTCAATCTATCGCCAAGCTGGCCGAGGGACTTTTGCTGATGGAGAAGACGTTGGTGGGAGTAATTGAGGTGATTCCGCGCCAGTTGCTCGAGAGTGGATTGCGCCGCGAGTTGATTGACCGGCTGACAGACATTCTTCATCGCACCGTCCGATTCGGCACGGGCGGAAAGCGCAGCACCCATTCCCTCGCGAGGAATACTATGTTCTGCGATCGGTTGCAACAGTGCGCCTCGGAGCTGGACGGCCTCCGCCGCGCATTCGAGAGCGTCCAGGACTTTTTAAATGTCCCGACCGCGCGTCTATGGCTCGAAGAGTACACGCAGGTCTTGACGCAAGCCAAGCAGTTGGAGTGCGCGCACCTGTCCCGTCCCATAGATGGTCTTGTGGCATCCACAATCGCTGACCATGAAGGCAAAGACTCAACCGTCTATGGTCGACTGGTGGCTGAGATGATGCGTCTGTCGGAACAGACTGGCAGTGCTTATCTGAGGAAGACTCTTGGTTGGTATGATGTGCGCTCTGGCCACCACTTGCTCAATGCAGACACTGTGCGGCACATTGACCGTGCACTGGGGCCAATTGGACTGGCCGGGGTCGATCGTGTGCTCGGCTGCATGGTGCGGCAGAATGTTCGCCACTTCTTCGAACATGTTCTGCGCGTAGTTGATGTTGACGGCGGCAGTCAAAGCGCAGCAAACAGCAAGGGCGCCGCCTCGTATGCCCGGCATGTGGGTGCTACTGCGCGGCTCCTGGAGGAAACTGCCACGCTTCCCCCGAGTTACGCACAGCTGTATCCGGCAATGGCAGCACGCACCGACAAGGTGATATGCGGTGCGGATGTCAATGCCGTTGTTGCGCGCATCGGCCGCTTGACGCTTATGCGACGCACCGTGCGCACTGTTCTTAATGTTTCGGCGTGGGATCGGGCAAGGCTGCTTGCGAGCACCACTCGGCATAGCAACGATGCGTACGACTGCCTGGATAGATCAGAAGCTCACAAAGAGCTTTCCGCGGACAGCACCATACGCCTGGCAGAGTTGATGGATACTGTGGGAGCGGGGGAAATGTTGAGGCGGCGTTACGACACCTGGGACTGGTCGGGCGTTGAGCGAGAAGTGTGCACGGTGCTTCTTCTACACATGTTGGCACTGTCTGCTCGCCTCGTCTGGAATGCAGATTTCGGCACGCTAACATGGCGGCACAAGGCGGATATGGCCAAGCTGGACGGCGTTCCTGTCGCTGCCTTCTACTCCGTGATTTGGGCACACCTGTCGGCCGAGATGGTGGATCGCGTGTGCGCCCTACTCGGACAGTATGTTCGCACCTGGCTCAACTCGTCCAGTGGCCAGTTATCGCAGGACATGCACACATTGCTGCACATCATCAAGCTTATCTCGTGGCTTGGGCGTGGCTCCGACCACGATTACATCACCGCCTGCATCGACAAATATTGTGACCCCTTGCTGGACTTTAACTAAAGCGCTGTGTTCCTGGCGTGTTTATATATATATATATGAGATGAGATGCGACAAAGATTTTTGCGCATGCAGATTCTGTATTGATATTTCCACGTGCACTCAGGTCGACGAAGCCGGTTCAGTTTTTGGTCCTTCAGTGCCGCCGGCCAATTTGGACTCGAGCAGCTTGTCCTCCAACTTGCGCAACTTTCCCTCGGCATCTTCCAGTCGCTTCAGCAGGTCCTTGTTGTTTGGACCGTCGCGGCCGCGCAATGCATTTACTTTGCCTTCCAGCCACGGCCAGTCCTGCGCAGCATACAGCGATCTGCTCTCCCACACGGCGTCGGCGCTGCGTTTAGCATCCAGCATCTGGAGACCGCCAATGGCAGCACGGCGGCACGGCTCATCGTCACTGCGCACAGCCCATTCCTCCAACAGCGAGATTGCATGGAGACGCCGAGCCGGCTCATCCTGCCATCTGGATGCATTTGCCAGCGCTTCCAACGCCGCTGGCATGGCGCCCAAAACACTCTCGACTTTCGACTCGACTCTTGTCACGAGGTACTTGTACGCAGACGGCGTGTGCAGGTGTCCCAGAGCGCGCAGTGCCCCTGCCCGCACAATGTTATGCATGCCGCACATTGTTGTCGATTTTGCCGTCTCGAGCAGCAGCGATTCGTCCTCTGCCACCGCTTGGTAGCCCAAACTCTGCAGCGCTTCAGCGTTTGCTCTACAATAGTCAACACGATATTTAATCTGAATGACAACACAACACTTGCCTGTACGGGAGATTAGGTCGCTTTAGGAAACGCAAAAGGGCCTGACGGATGCCGGCATCACGCAGTCTGCAGTTATTGGCCACATTCCACATGGCCAGCGGGTGTGTCTCCTGGTCCAGCATTTGTGCCAGAACACAGACGGCTCGCTGCGACGCCTTTTCCTTGAGCGCATCCGCAACTGATAGCATTAAAGATACACAAATAAACAATGGCATATGTACCGCGAGAGCGAACACCGTAGTACGGTTCCTTCTGCACCAGGTCACTGACGCTCTTCATGGCAGCGTGTGTGCCGATTTTCACAAGTTCCTGGTAGGCGCGGATACGGCTAACAACGTCGCCAGCGGACGCGGCAATTGCAGTCAGCATCGGCTCGCCGGGATTGAAGTCCACCGTGACCATCAGCTTGCCGTCGGGATCAATGCGAATGATTTCGGGCTTGGCGGCGCATTTAATCTTGACCGTGACGCGCGGACAGTCGTCGGTGAAATCGGCGCGTGTGACAGTCACTGCACCCGCCTCGTCCACAATCTCCACGTCCACCTGCATGTGGAACAGCGGGATGTCCTTTTTGTCGGCAGGCGAGACCTGTGTCTGCTCCACTGTCACCGAGCACTCGCCGGCCTCATTGTTGTAGGTGTGCGACACTTTGAGCGCGGGGAAGCCCTTGCTGTAGAACCACTCGTCAAAGAAGCGCGTCAGGTTCATCCCGCTCTCGTGCTCCAGCACTTTACGAAAGTCCTCCGTTTCCACAACCTTGCCGCGGTAGGTTGCAACGTATTTACGCACAGCTCGCCAGAATATCACTTCGCCCAGCAGACAGCGCAGCATGTGGATACGCCAGCATCCACCGGGATAAGTGTGCGAGTCAAAAAGGGACCACGACGACTCGTACTTGCGCGTCACCAGCGGACGCATGTACCGCTCGGTTTCGCGCACATAGCTCACAGCGTTCTCGTACATTTCATACCGGAAGTCGTCCGCGGTCAAATGATCTTGAATCCACACCTATTTTAAAATAAATGTAGGTTAAAAAAATAACACACACACGCACGCTCTCAATGTAGGTGGCCCACGATTCCTTCATCCAGACGTGCTCAAAGTGGCGAATGACAATCAGATCGCCGAAATAAGTGTGCGCCATCTCGTGTATGTTTACCGTGTCCATGGCGTGTTTGCGCTCCAGTGCCCACGTCTCGTCCATGAGAAAGCGATGCGACCACGTCACCAAACTGATATTTTCCATGGCGCCGCGGATGTGCGGTGCGGCAATTTGAAAGTACTTTGGCCACGGGAACTTGGAGTCCAGCTTGGTCTGCAGCCAGCGAATCATTGCCGGAGTCTTGTCGAACGAGCGGCGAACGTCGTCCGCCTTGAAATGCTTGGGCGCAAAGTACTTTACGGGGATCCCGTCAACCTCGCCGTCGTCGACCTGGATAATGTTAACTATTGCGCACAGATGTATATGTTACAATAGCATGCATCAAGTACCGCGACAAATTCCCCGACAGCCCAGCAGATAAGATACGAGGGACACGGGTGGTCCAGGTGCCAGGTGGAAGTGGTGAATCCAACTTCCTCACTGTCCACCTGGCCAGTCAGGCGCCCGTTGGCAAGTGCAGTCAGCTCGCGCGGCGCACTGATATCAAAGGTAAGCGTTGTGCGAACCGACGGGAAATCCACGCATGCCAGCCAGTATCGTGCTCTACAGACATATTATATACTTGCATACAGGTAGTAGTTGACAATATGTGAGTATAACAGATACCATATGTACATATATAGCAGAAACATGTAACACACCACTACGAACCGCTCAGTCTCGTGGTCAGTGATGGCATAGTAGCCGCCGTTTGCGCGGTCCGTGGAGAAAAACAGGCCCGACGTCGGCTCCACCACGTCATACTGCACGGTAAAGTGTCGCAGCGTGTCGCACTGGTTGGACGCGGTCCCGTCCGCCGTCGACAGCGACACCGTCATCACCTCGCCGTCGTACGCCAGATCGCTGACACCGTCGCCCGCCTGGACCCCGACAAACCCCACCCCGTTCAAGCGCACAGTGACCGCGGGTCGCAGCACGTCATGATCACCGTCACTCACACCGACCGCCGACTCCTCTGGTTTGTGTGTGGCGCGGCATCGCACGGTGTGGGTGACGGTGGCGTGCACGCGCCGACCGCCAATGTCCACCCGGAGCCGCGCGTGGATGTGCATCGGCTCCACCAGCAGGTCTGGTGCATACTGTGCACGCACATTCACACCCTCAAACGGGTGCTGGTGGCCGCCGTGCTGCTCCGCCAACATGAACCCATCGGCGCCGTCGCATTGCTGGTGTCGCACGCAAGGCATTGTTGTTGTGTGTTGTGCGTATCAATTGTATGTAGTCAGAGTGTCTCAAGTACAAATGTATGTATGTGTCGTGTGCACAGAACTTGTGCACATATTCACAGATGATGTACATATATATAGAGAGAGAGAAGGTTGATGCGGTTTGTACTGATATGCATATGTGCCTGGAATGTTGTGGTGACCTGATGTGATGAAGCTACCAAATTGAAATTAAGTGGCTACCAAATTGAATATTAAGTGGCACTTATAGACTCCATCTGTCGTTGAGAGGAGATATTTATACTATTGCATGCAAGTATGTAAATAACAGACTGTTAAGCAAGCAAGCTACCAAGCCAACTTCAACATTCTCTGACTTATTTTTATAATCTCTGGCCGTTACAGAGAATGTTCTATCTCTAACTATGACTTATTTTTATAATCTCTGACCGTTACATAGTTAGAGATAGAACAAGAAAGTAATTGACATCTACGTGGTGGAGTGTTAATTGCCGATACAGATAGATAAGCAATTTTAGAATATTAGAGTGCATCATAGACCAGAGACGAGAGACGTGTAGTACATGGTCACACAGTAACGGTTCAGTAGCAGACAAGACCAAATTGTGTCGAGATTATACACCGTTGTTGCAACACCATGAACTTCACTGCGCAAATGGATGCCAGATTCCAAGGTGCCGAAATGTTATGCGGTGCATCACACCAACTGTTACATATATGTATCAAGTATAGTAAGTTTAGATTGTGCATGAGTACAGAGTTATACAATAGGGCGCATTGAACACTCACCACTCACCATAACGATATTTAATGGAAACACTGCGGGCGGATTTCGACGCATTCGCCGCGCTCTTTGCATGCCCCATATGGTCAGTTTGCCTTTAAATGCACGCGGTTATCGTGTCCTGGCTGATGCGTGGCCACACTGCAGTGGCAACATGCTCAGTGATCCGCTGTTCGTGGGCGAGTGCGGGCACACGTTCTGCAGGTACAGTGTGCTTGGCTAACGGTGTGCTAACCACGGCCGACGAGTACAGTATCGCATATCTAACAGGTATGCGTGTGTAGACCGTGTATAACTGCCCGCATAGCCAAGTCGGGGAGTTGTGTGTGTGACACGCCGGCCTTTATGAAGAACTGCCGCCGGTACCCATCCCGCCAAACAATTGTCGATAGCATTGGCCGCGTGCGGCACCTACTACAATCCATGCCGCCACTTGCACAACTAGATGCTGGTAAGCTGCTGATATATATATATATCTGCTGCATCTAGAATGTGTTCGAGATATCGATGGTGACACCGCGGAACAAGTTGTTGAAGCTCCCGAAGAGCGAGGTGGATCCCAGTCATCTGTCACTGTCACTGGTCACAACTCGGATAAGCACGCGGAGGACCATGCTGACAACCACAAATCAGTTGAAGCGGGCAGCGCCGCCGATGACTGGGTGTCGACAGCGCCATTGAGTGATGCAACATTGGCACTGCAGTCATCACTCCAGTCAGCTCCTGCGCGACGACGGAGTGCCCAACGTGCCGAGGGATCACTGAAGGCCATGTACGAACTGACTGTTGGTTGGCAGACTAAATCGCGGGGCACTCCTCGCTCCACGAACTCTGCCACAACCGCAACCTCATCGAGACCATCGTCCACGGCGGCGGCACCGACAGCCAGGGCACAACGAAATTCCTCGCAGCGGCGTAGAGTCACCTTCAGCGGGGTGGCAGACATTGCGTCCACGTCGAACGAGTGGACTTGTCCCGCGTGTACTGTGCAGAACAAGGCGCACTCTCGGCGCTGCTACCTGTGCGGATATCAAGCCAACACGGGTCGGAAACATCGACGGCGTTCCACCAGTGTCAGTGTGGATGGCGGAGTGGCCGGTGAGGTGTCCACAACTGCCGGTAACAAGTCGGTAGCGCATTCTACGTCCTTCAGGGCCGCAACAATTGCGTTTGCGGGGTTTGATGCTGCCGCCAAGGTGCGTTGTCGTCGAGCTTATATCAAGACGGTAGAGTTTCAATAGTACTAATTTATTGCAGGAAGTTGTCACAGCGACTGCGTCTCAGCTCGGCCAAGGTGGCCGCAGTTCCAACTGGTCGTTTTCATCTGCCAGTCAAGTGACAGACGCCGTGACGCACATTGTTGCCCTTACCGATGATCAAGGGCTGTGCATGCGCTCCGTAGAATATATGCTGGGCTGCCTCTACGGCAAATGGATTGTTGGCTTAAAATGTACGAGTGGGGTGCTGAGTGAATCTATGTACTGTGTGAAAATAATACCTTGATTTGCATTCAAGGGCTTGAGGAAATGTCGGTCGCTGCACCGAGAGGCGACTGGGTCGACGAGGCCGAGTATGAGGTCAAGGGGGTAAGTTCTGTGACTTTCTTGTACATCATTTGACATTGACTCGAAACTTTAAAAGGACACTATAACTGGCGCAACGGCAACGCCAACAAAGGCGCGGTTGGCACGGACAAATCCCCTATTTGCCGGACTTCGATTCTATCTGTACGGGGCGTTCACATCGGCGTCCACGCCGAGCAAGGACGAGCTGAAGCAGTTGATTCGAGCTGGCGGCGGTGTGTTACTGACAGCGAAACCACCGCCAAGCTTTCAGCAAGGCAGCGGAGGGAAGCAGCCGCTCTCCCGACAAGATGTTGTTGTAATTTTTGATCCCGTCACGGACGTTGAAGCGCGACGTCACAGCTGCTTGCAGTCGTGGCAGAGTTTTGATGTGCAGTGGCTGCTGAACTGCATTTCCACCCTTTCCTTTGCATAATTAAATTGAATTAATTTGTTACTGGAACGAAGCCTGCACCTTGTATTTTCATCTACATTGAGCTTATATACGCACGGAACGCTTCATCTATTGGTCAAGTACAGTGAGCTAATTATATGCAGACGGAACCGCACAAGGCAATTGCAAGCCGCTGCATTCACGACAGCCATTTTAACAACCACAATCACTGTGCCTGCCATGGACACCGATGAGAAGGCCACTGACGCGATGGCGATGGCTGCGCCAACTAGCACCGGAAATATCTACGCGCACTTTCCAGTGCTGAGTAGCATTTATGCACCCCTCGGGCAACGACAGCAGACACGTTCCATGGTGCTGAATGCGTACCAGCGGCGCATATTATTGCCATCACTGCTGCGTCCGAATGATGCCGGTGGAGACGGCGCCTCGCTGAGCAGGGCAACGCGGCGATATACGCATGGTGCATCTCACATGCAAACTGTCCGTCGGCGCGCGCGATTGCTCGCGTCCTTGTCGCGAAGGAGCGCGGCGCCGCGCACCCCGGAGCTGCTCTGTCGACTTGGCTTACATGTGCTGGAATCGAACAGCACTGCATTGACGACTACTGTCGAAGGCGAACCGGCTTCAGATGGCGATGATGCGAGCGGGATGAATGCTGGACTGCGCGATAAGTGTCTCCGATACTTTCAATACCTTCTCCACCGTAATCCACGCACGGCCGATTCACGTGCATCTCTGGTGCGCGCGCGTGTGACAATGTTCTATGTCGTGTTCTAATTTACGAACGCAGTCAAACTGGCTCCTGTTGGAGTACGCTTCATATAGCGCTGCATCTGGAGCGCAGGCGCAGGATGCCTACATGCGACTGGCAGAGTATGTAGTGGCATTTTTATTATTTTAATATTAAAATGTGATATATCATAGAGCTATGGCGTCAACTGCGAGCCAGCAGACTAGAACAGTGCTTGAAGTGTACGCCGCAATATTGGCATACGGCACTTGGCGTCAGCAAGTGGATGGCAAGAGGAACGAGCCGTTACAATTTGACAGTGATACCGGACTGTATTGTGGGCCAGCATTACCGGAAGCCATGTTCTACTTTCCCAACTCATACTTTGCCCGCGCAAAACAGCATTTCAATTCGATTATCAGTGCGTTTAAAGTGGTGGAACCTGCCGTAGTCGATTCAATAATCAAGGACTATGTCAATGTGAGTATTTGTACTTCACATATCCGTTCTAATAGGGCGTTAGTTATTGCTCATGGCAAACGAACGGGCTCTTGCAACCTCTGCGCTGCAAGAACTGTGCAGTACTTCTGGCAATCTGGCATCCACGGCAGTGAGGTAATTGTTGCAGTTGTTGCCAGTATTACCAGGTAACAGTCAGGCTTCTCTCGTCACTTGCACCTGATCTTGATAAGGAGCCATATGAAAGTCACCGCACTGCATTGAGGTCAGCTGCAAATTGGTGCAAATTAGATCCTGCTAATGCTGCGTCAAATTTACTTGCATGCGTCGCCAAGTTATTGTCGCAGCCGGCCTTCTTTGACTGCAAAGAGGACCAGGTCTTGGCCACAAGTACTCTTTGCCGCTATTTGGACCATGGATTTGCGGCTGATGCCATAATGTGGACGCTCATGTGGCGTCGACTCTGTCAAATTGTGCTTATCACGAGGTGAGAGTAGACGCACATTGCATTTTATTTACACCGCAGTCTGTGCAGCGGAGATTTATCCGAATTGCAACAAAGATGGCCATGGTGGAGGAAGCTACATTTTAGTCCTCGTCATACCTTCAAGTATGACAATGAAGAATCGCTGACTTATCGCGCCGTCGTGTGCACATTTGTCGACGATCATATGGCGATAGAAAGCGCCCGTGCCATAGTCAGCCGAGTAGATGGCGAAACAGCACGCTTTAATACCGCAACACTATTCGATGGATTCTCACATCATTTGCAATTCGATTTCGAACCAATATTTGGCAGGCTTAATTTGGGCTAGTACTTTCCTCGAATAATTATGTTGCACAGTGTACATTGAAACATATAGATCCAATTTGAAAATAAGCACGCGTTAGTTTATAAAGTTGGCCAAAATGGATCACTCTTTGGCCGAAGAAGAATTTGAAACCGACGTACAAGGGCTCATGTTAGATGCTTCTTTTACAATGTAGTAAACGTGCTGATATACGTCGTTCACTTCCTGTTCATTGTAAGTGTCCACATTTAAGAACGGCTCTTTGGATTCCTTTGCCATGCCATTCTGATCGATACAAAGAAATTTCCACGAGGCGCCGCTAGTGTGAATGCCATACGCGCGGTGGTTGGGTTTGTTTTTGATTATGCGCTGATAATAGAGGGTTGCACATTCGGCAAAGTACTGATTAGTGGGCGAAACAATGCCTTTTTTTTGCTTCAACGACGATTAGAAGAGGTTCATTCCTATGTTGGCGATGGCACACGCTGTAATCGATCTGGCCATTAAGACGACGGCGCTTGGTCTTGTTTTGTACTGACGTGGTAAACTCGGCGATAATCATCAATGGTGGAAACTTGGCCACAATTTCGCGCAAAAACAAGTCGATGACAGTGCGGCGGCTTGCTTCAGAGTTCATGAAAAATACTGACGCATTATTTATTATTATTATTTATTATTTATTGTATTGACTTTTTGTACAGCGCGACAAACTCGGCACTAGGTAGCCAATTGGGATTGAGAAAGATATTATCCCACTCTTCTTGCAACTCGTAATCAACACCCGTAGTATCAAAAATGTGCGCTGGGGTGGCTTCCTTGAAGGTTTGTATGACTTCGGTGGGCTCCTCGTCGACGTCTTCGCACAACAAAGCGTCAAATAGCACAGTATCACGTTGCCTACCCTTGTACTCGCCAGTTACGTTAATTGAAATCTTTCCAGTGAATGGGAGGAGCGAAACTCCACGCTCGTCGGCGCCAATAAGCAGCGCCTCGCCGTCCTCAATCTCTTCTAGCGTCTTCAGGTCAAATTTTTCCTTCAACGTACCGACAGGTAGTTTGTCCTCCGACGTCAAACGCAATTTGACAATCTTGGGAAGTCCAGTGCATTCTACAGACTCGTAAAAGTGGACGGCGAGTGTCATATTTGGTTGATTTTGAAGAGAGAAAGTAATGCATTGTTCTGATTGGACGATGTGGTTACACAAGCTCATTGTTGCCTCATTCACTCAAATGACGAGGTTTAGTAGTGAGGCCATGGAGCATCAGCACCAAGAGTACCGATTGCGAGTTTATAACCCCATTTGTGGACCGCGTTCTCTTGTGGTGATGACCGCGTGTTCTCTCACGTTTTTCTTGGTAATATTTAGTATGTATGACCTACAAACAACTATACTAATTATAACATAATTATAACTTTAATGACTACTTTTAACTAAACACTTAATACTACTAATGACCGCGTGGTGATGCCGCATGCTTTCTCTCACTTGTTACTTAGTAGTATTTCGCACTCAAAATTGTTAAATATTGCATCAAATTATTTTAAACCGGAGCAGGTCAATACCACTGGAAATGACAGCGGGGCTGACATCAATACTTCTTGTGCACCGCCAGTGATTATCTAGCCGGCAAACAGCATCCGGAAACTTGTTGAATCCATTCAATGATACGTTGACGGTGTGAAGAGATTTGCGTCGCGAAAAGAGCTCAGTCAGTGCAGCAACGTTAGCGTCCAAGTTTTCAGCCACGAGCACATATGTATGGGAAATATCGATGAATCCGATATCGAATGGTAGCTTGAGTACGGCATTGTAAAGGTCGCTGGCTCGCACTTTAGTCCACGAAAAATTGAGATAAGCTAGACGGGGACAGTTGCATGCAACAAAGTTGAATAAATCTGCAAAAGTTTTCTCAAGCCACAGGAAATAACAAATCAGTACCTGTAAAGTCTTCAGCTGGGTGCTTTGAAAAGTCCAATTCCGCGATGGATTCGACAACCAGTCGCACTACCTTCATGATAGCGCCGCAATCCTGCAGCCTATTTTGAGCAAGTTTGAGGCAGGTAAGGGCGGAGAGCATGCGTGCACATTGATCAGCCATGTCGATCATGTCGCCATCACTCAGTCCACACGAACACATTGCAATGCTGCCAAGACATTTGGCGTCATTTAAAAAGTGCCATCGGATGTCAGTGGCTGCTCCCCCAAACGCATTGTATGATAAGTCGATGCACTTTAAAGTACTATTGCCCACACATCGAAACAGAGAAGAGACCTGGTTTGCACTCAAGTTGTTATCACGAAGCGACAAAGTGATTAGATTACAAGAAGCTGTTTGGTCAACAGTACGACTTATTATACAAATTGTTATCGTACTAAATGAGTCTGACAACACTGCCCAGTCCTTGGCACCTATAGCATCACCTAGTTGACAACGGTCAAGCACAAGCTCCGTCAAAGAGTCGATTCGCAACAACTTGTTCAACGTGGATTCGAGTCGAATGCAAGTCGAGTTGTACGCAAGGCCGCTAAGATTCAACGATCTTAATGCGCAACCAGTACTGCTACTCAGTGCGGCGGCTACTTGTTCAACCGCCGCCGTCGATAGACGATTGTATGATATGTTGAAAGAGATGCTTGATGGTAGATATGCGCTACTACTTTGAAGAAGCATGCTCAGCTGCTCATCATCTGCCTATCAGGGATTAGAAAAACAACATCAATGCGTACCGATTGAGTTGAATGACAAGTCAAGCGCGCTCCACCGTTTGGCATGGCAACCAAGAACTGACGCCAACGCTCGCAGCTCCTCGTCGCTGAGAATAGCGCACGACATATTCAACACAGAACCATCTGCTGCGATACTGGCGGTGATTTCAGGTCTGGTAACTCCACCACTCAACACATCAAATTGTTCAATGGGAGATAGCGGCATACAACTGGTGACCCAAGCGCTTAGGAAGCCAATATCGGCGTCAATATCGTCCACTCTTGTCTCCAGCTTCAAAACTTGGCCATTTCCGTCGAGAAAATGTGATATGGCGATCTGGAGATGAATAAATTATTTGACTCCCCGCCACGTACATCACAGCCGTATTGCTGACGATACATCGAGACGGCAGACCGGCCAACGTCAGCCAATGTAGCAGCGATAGTGACGCTAATTGCCTCAACTTTTCCGGTCACATCGCAGTCTCCAATTAATTGGATATCAATTTGTCTAGCTGCCGTCTTCTTGGTAGTGATATTAATCGGCGCAACGGCAGATTCCTGAAACAAGGTGGAAACATTTGAATTTTGCTGGATGTCGTAAGGCTGACACTCGACTTTAATAACATCATCCACGGAGCCACATGCCAGGCGACAAGCTTTTATATCCATAAGCTGTCCGTAGTAATTCTGCGCCAGTAGAGGATGACCAGACTTGATGCATATGTACTCCAAATTCTCCAGAAGCTGCAACCGGCACTCTGTCGTTGGATCGTCATTTGCGCGGGATGGTAAGCACCCGAGACCGGACTCGTACGACTGTCTAACAACTTCAAACTGTGCACCGGCCGAATCTTGTACATTTCCCAGAGCAAAGTAAATCTTGGCCATATCCACTGGATCCAACGAGTGGGAGGCAATCGCAAGCTGCAGCAGCCGTTCAGCCTCTGCTAGCTGGTCACAACTTTCCATCAATTGGGCAGTTTCCAGTCGCAACTTGTCGCGATCGTTCTCGATATCTCCGCCGCTGTCTTCCATGCATCGCAGCAAGGCACAATTGACGAGTACGAGTTCCTTGTTAAATACGTGCTCTCCGACGGTGCGCTCATCCAGATCTCTGTATTAATCGTGTCATTATTGTTCATCACAGATGATATGCACTTACAACAGCGCCAATTGTAGTTGTTTCAAGTCATGTGCTGGCATCGACTCGATTTGATTCAATTTTGGCAGCCAAAGGCGAAAGCCTCCAGATACGGCTTGAACATCTTGCAATATCTGAGCGACAAACACCGACCCAGTCACAGTTGCATACAACGACTGTGCAAGCTTCACCGCTTCGTCGAATAGATGCAGCCGCTCGCGAAACTTTATTCGCACACACTGGATAGCCACGTTTTCGTCCGAGTTGGAGCCAACCAACAGTTTTGTCGCCGCTTCATCCACGGCCTGCAAGGTGAGCCACAGGAACTGTGCAAAGCTAATCCAAACCGTCATAATATCCGACACGTGACCAGCCTTTGTAGAGAGAATTAGAGCAGCATCTGACGTTGACACAAACCGCTCGACGTCCCGTGCTGAGCTATGATATTGCAGTGTAAATAATGGTGTGCAGCTTACCTTGAACAGCGCAGTTCAGAGCATTTTCAAAAAGTTCGCTCACTGCTTCAAACGGCGCCCCACGTAGCCGCTGCGCCATGGCAGCAAGAATCTCTGCCTGCTTACTTTGTCGTGGTGGTGCTTGCGGGTCTGCGGATAGTGTTACAACGAATGAGCATATGCGCACCACGGGCCAACCGTCGCTCTCGGCCAGAACACGCAAACATTCCCGGCAGTGCTGCAGCGACGTCTCCCTGACATATTTATGGTCTGAACTTTCATATGACCGACTGACCTGTCTTCGACGGTGGCATAGACCTCGGCCAGCTCCCAATGGGCGCGCAGACAAAACTTTTCTCGGTCTTCCTGGAGGGTGATTATGATAAGGAGCTAGCAGTGGCCATGGCAGAACAGCCAACCTCCGACTTGAGACTCTGAGCCACTGTGACAATGTCCCGCAGCACCTTGACTGCCTCGGCAGTGTTGCCCGTGCTGTCGGTGCGTGAGTCAGAGCACGGTGAAGCGAGAAAAGACTTGCGTGGCGTGGACCGACGCGCACTTTTGCAGGGATATGCACCGCTTGCGCAGAGCATGCTGACCGTCCATGGCACCGCACACCGTCACCGACGGCCCGTATCCCTCCGCCAGCGCCTCCCACCAACACCCAGCCGCCGCGTACTCGTCGCCGATCTTGCAGTAGAGGCGCCACATGCCGCCCCACTCGGGCACGGTGGCCATGGTCTTCTTCCATAGCTGGCGGTACAGGAGCTGCACTTGGCGCCGCTCGCCCTCGCCCAGCCAGCGGTGCGTCACAATGCGCTGCGGGTCTGCCGCCGCCGCCAGTGCCATTGCCTTGGCGCGATCACCCGTCATATGTGACTACTGGTGGTGTGGACTGTATGGATGTAGGTATGGATGTAGGAGGAGTGTCCGCGGGGAGAGGGGTGTGTGTGAGGGGAGCTGATGGGAACACTGCACAGTCTATTGTTGGCGCCGTCTGTGAGGGGCGCCGCCGCTTTTGTACGGGGCTCCGCGACCGCGACCGCCACGGAATCGGCCTCCTCGGCTACCGCCACGCCCATTCGCCGTCCGCCCACCCATTCGGTAGGCAAAGTGACGTGTGGCAACCTTGGGCCGGCGTTTTTGCCTGATCCCCCGCCGGGTCTTGCTCTTTCCCTTCTCGCCGACAGTAGTCGCCTTCTTTGCCTTCACCTCGCCGCCCAGGTGCAGCACCGCCATGGCGCGTGGTGGCATTGCCTGCGAGCACAATAAGCATGTATGCAACACGCATACATATCCAACGCACCCACGGAATGGTGGCCTGTTCACTCAGCCACGCGCAGTCCACAGCCACCTGGCAGACACGCTCTCGCCGCCGCCGCTCCTCCTCCCTGCCACCCGCATGCGTTATTGACCGCACAGATAAGATATCGGCACGCACTCTGTGTAGTCCGGTGTGCGCGGACACACCGTCACCGCATAATCGGCCGGCCCCTCATCGATACGCACAGTCTGCAGTGGCGCGGCTGCGCTAATATTACTTTTATCGTCGCCCGCACCGCTGACCGCGCCTGACCGTCCAGCTGCCGACGAGGACGCCGCCGCCGAAAACAGCCGGAAGGCAAAGCTTTGAGTCGACGCGTCGCGCATGCCGTGATTCGTGTTCGTAGGAAGAACAGTTGAAGCAGGCCGTGACTGCAAGCTACAAGTGTGTACTCTCTAATGTTGCTCCGGATTAATCAGGCCTATTGGTGGTACACGTGCGCTACTGTAACGATCGGCACTTCCACGCACGATCCAATAGTATCGCGATTGCCGTGGGGCCAATGGCTGGGCGTGGAGTGAGATCGCCATCACCATCGGCTGCATGGACATAAAAACCGCCCGGAATTTTCTTCGCGTCCCATCATTCATGACTTTAAAACGTGTAGTAATTGCCGTGCTTGGTGCTATTGTATATTTTGCAGTGTGCGGAGATGCAGATTCCGCCATGCCAAGTATTGCTGACATTAACAATCAAATGCTGAAAGCACTCGGTGCAGAGCGACGTGTCAAGGCACTGGTGATTGCTGAAGGATCCACAGGTGATGTCTTGCCAGTGCTGGAGTTTGCACTGAGGATGAAGTGAGCTTATAAATGGCTCGATATGTCCACGTTTGCATCCTATGACGATGAGAAACTGGCCGAGATCATCACCAGTGAAGGTTTTTCGTACGTTAACCTTCAAGTTTCAGCCGCCCAACTCTTATATGAAGAACTTTACGGTGCCGCAACAGATTATGACGACGATGCTGCATCGTTAGCTGCTCACCGGGAATTCCAGACAATTGTGACGTCCACGAACAATCTCATTGAACCTTTTGAGGTTATTTTTGTCTGGAGTTCTTCCGCCTGTAATCTGGGCGAGCCTAGAGTGAAATCGATATTTACTGCACTCGGCAATCGTATTGTCATTCCAATTATGGCCACGGCAGTGGCTACAATTATTCACTTCCACTTAAACTTGGAGCTGTCCCTCATGGCATCGGTGCATGGATTGCGCTATGTTAAGTCGCTAGAGTCCAAACGAAACTCGTTGGACGCATTTCGCGCAGAGGTAATGTCGAAAACTATACAGAAAAAAGTTGCTATTCCACCAACTTCTAGTGATCAAGATGCATTCAGGGCCATCCTAAACAAGCACGCTATCGAAGGGACGTTTTCAGTATCTGATGCATATCTTCGTGAAGTGCTGGAAATGCCGATAGATGTTGCCGAGGAGTACGAAATGATCGAGTGGGATACGTATGGCATCATCAATCAACCGTTCACGGAGCTAGCCATGGAGTACAAACAGCCTGTACGAATTGTAGGATGGTCGGAGGTGTTTTTGCCGCCAGCTCACATAAGCTCGCCTTACGTATTCTTTGCTGGAACATGGCAATATTGCTCGAGTCAACCGTACACACCGAGTGATAAGTTGGTAGGATTTTTGGAAAACAGTGATCGCGGTAAAATCGTGTTCATTGGAATGGGGTCCATGATCGTACACTCTAGCACACATCGCAAAACTATGTGAGGCTACCAGACGGCTACACATCATAGGATACAAGGTTTTGTGGCAAATTGGGCGTTCCGGTGAAACTTCACCTGGCTGTGAGACCGAAGCATTCATCATCAACGACTACATACCACATTTGTGGCTCTTTGACCGCGTTGGCGTGGTCGTCCATCACGGAGGCTCCGGCACAACCCATGCAGCGTTGCTTAGCGGTGCTGCCTCTGTAGTCATTCCGCACATTTTGTCAAGTGACCAACGATATTTTTCAACTATCGTAAATTATCGTAACATCGGTGTCGGATTCCAGGATTATGAAGCCTTCACTGTAGAAATGTTGGTTGACGCCATAAAGAACTGTGAAAACCGGGAAACTAGACGGTCTATTGCAGCGCTGCAATCAAAGATGAAGCGAGAGCTTTTACAACACCGCAGCGAGCGCTTGGCAGGTGCCTTAATATTGGAAAAACTTTCATTACTTGCAACATCATCCATTCCAGATGTGCATACACGAGACTCTGCGGTTCCATGTCTAAAGTACGGACAAAAGTTTTCACTGTCATACCGCGGGAACTATTGTGGCTTATACGGCTTGAAGCTTCGATGTGATGGTAATAATCGTAGCAAGTTCAGCATTGACGACGAAGAGCTAGAATCATCGCAAATGCCGCCAAATGGACAAGGCAGCCTGCACTTGCATACTAATACTGGCGATTCCATCTACCTCCACCCGTTTAATGCAAGAGTTTCATTAAGCCGTTCGAAATTTTCTGTGGGAAAAACACCTACCGAAGTGCTTGTTCGCATCATACCGAAATTGGGCCCGGGCGAATATGATACATGTACGCGTATCGGTGACGAGGTCCAGCTTGCTTTTGCCAATCAGTTTATGTCGCAGAGGCAGCTGTGGTCAGTTTCAGAGGAGCGCAATTTTGACGTCGAGCTAGACAATTTTCGACCTGCTACATTCAAATTAGCGATGATATGATTAAACATAAATAGGCGCAAGTAACTTTATTTTGCTCTGCGTCAAGTTTATGCAGTAATGACTCATCGATTAACGTTATCAGTTTTGCTATCGACGATGTTCAAATGTATGCGCCACAGTTCACGGTCCGGGTCCGTGAATGCAGTGCGAGTGTGTAGCAGGGTCAGATTATCTGCCAGCACGTAGTCTCCCCGCTGCCAGTGGTGTCGGTAGCATACGCGATCGTCGTACAGCCACGCTGTAAGTGCATTGCATATACTGTCAGATTCGGTAACATTCACTGCCGGCACTGTGATGGTGGTGGGGTGTTGTTGGGTGCGTGATGCTGGCCATGGTTCGTGAAACCGCAAGCACGGCCGACCAGTGCGCGGGTGAGGCACATTAAAATTATTGCGTACCGCGCGTCCGCCAAATGCCCCATTTTGTGCGGTGAACGCCTCCCAAGATCTGCCGGCTATATTTTGTCGCAATTCCGTTGGAATCAGCTGCAGCAAAATGCTGGTATTGGCAAACAGAGTCTCGCCACCCGTTCCGGCTTCGGATGTCTGCCGACAGTGAAAAAATTGCAGGCTATGCAAAATAGTGTAAGATTTCGTGCCTGCATGATCATTGGCAAACCTGGGAGCGTCCGATGTTGAGCTTCCGTCCGGCAGGTCCTTCAATTTGAACATTCCGTCAAAGTGCATTGGCATGGCCTCGGTTGTCAGCACATTGTTGATGGTGACTGTTGCAGTAGTATTGTTGTCCTTTGGTGGCGCAGGAGGCTTCACCACCAGCACGTCACCAAATACCCACGACTGAATTGTGCCCAGCGGTGCTGCAGTGCGTTTAAACTCGTCGATGCTTGAACTAGGCGCAAATCCGCGCAGCACTACCACTCCAAACTCATCGATTAGCAGTTGCAGCACATCGCGCGGCACCAAATCCACGCGCAATGGTACACTCGAGGCACAAGTTACCTGAATGCCACACGGGTCCAAGTGCTGCAGGGTAACGTCCATTCCATCAAGTTCCGCGTGAAATGCTTCCACTGCCATTTGATGTAACCTGTCATGATGAACACGCTGCTCGATCTCTCGCATGAACCATGGGTGACCGCTCTGTGGATGCTGCACCACTTCAAATTGCGAGCGAGTCTCTGCCAGTGCTCGATGTTCCACCGTCACACTGCCATCTGCCCATTCACATACAACATTGTGCCACGGTGTAGCAGCTCTGTTGCAGCAGTCAAACAGTTTAATTGCATACTTTGGGCCACGGTTGTCATGTCCGTGGATGGACAGTCGCACTGCTTCTGGCATTGCCAATTCAATCAGCCGTGAAAAGCACTGCATGTATGAGTTTATACTTGTCGCCATAGCTGCACTGGTTCGATATGATACAGAACAAACGTACCGTTCCGTTGAATATCATTTGCCGCGCGACCGAGCGGACATGACGCCGAAACGCGGACCTGGATGTGAATGTGGACTTGGCGGTGGCGGCCAAATCTGTCTCCAAGAATTTGAGAAAACCACAGTAGGTACGCCGAGTGTTTTCATCCGTGCGTATCAGCTCATCCAGAGTCAATACGGCTGGCCACAGAGTCTGCATCTGTCCAAGCAGCACTGCGTCCTCGCCATTATCGAGTTCTTTAGAATAATCAGATATATCAGTTAATTCGAATACGTAAGGTATCACGCGGGGAAGCAGGGTTTGCACGTCCACAAAACTGATGCCGTCCAGAACTGCTGCCATTTCGCGCACAGCCGTGCCATAACGACGTCTGGTTTCGCTGTCGACTCCAACCAGCTCTACAGCGTGTCACTTTACATAAGAATATGCGTAAATATAGAAATGTATTTCACTGCGTAGTTCCACGCATTAATTATACACCACGTACCGCCATAGACTACACCATCGCTCACTATGAGCAGTTCAGCACCGCCGGAATACACTTCGCGCACACTTTTCACCAGACAGTGCAAACGGTTCAGTGCCATCTCTTCGGCACGGCACGGCATCGCGCCCAACACTTTATCCAAACTGGGCGACTTCATCGGAAACGCCGGTAGGACCATTGTGATGGGCAAGTTGGCGGTGACGCGGTGTCTAACCAGTGCTGAGAGCCGGTCCCGACCGCCACCACTATCAAATGCATCCACTCCGTCCGCCTGGCGCAGCATGAACCCCTCAATGCACCGAGTGATGGTAGATGCCACCGCGCCGATATCGCGTGCGTTCATTGCGGAAAGTTGTGTGCGTGTGAGCGCGGGTCATGCGCTCCACAAGCTCGCCACCCAGCACGGCCAATCGTCTGTCACAGAGGGCAATTATCGAACCATCGGGGTGCGTGCGCCACATGTGAGCCGTTTTGGCGCCAGAGAAGCCACATCTTCCTTTTTCATTTTCTCTTCTTGACTGCTTGCTTGACCTTGTCCATTCTGAATAATGGGCCGACACGTGCAGGCAGACTTGGTGGATGTGATAGTTGTGGGCGGTGCGCGCCTGGTTGTGTAATCTGCCTGTCCTGACAAGTAATACAGCTGGTCCCGTGGGACTGCTGGCCGCAGTTTTATCGCGCATGCTCGGCATGTCTGTCCGTATATATGGTACGTATACATACATTATATGTATATGTATATCTTTATGCATCCTTCTAATATCGTACGACGTTGGAGACCTTACCCACGCTTCTGTAACCTTCTCAGATTATACCGAAGGGCCGCTGCAAGTGGGCCGTGCAGACGCACTGAATGCACGAACGTTGCAGTTGCTGGACCTGCTCGGCTTGTCGGCACCGCTTATGGAGCGTGGTCTGCCATGTGACAGTTGGTGCAAGCAATTCTTGTGTGGCCCACAACTGCTGACTGACTGTATCGTTCGGCAGCGAGCGCGATATGGCGTGATGGCAAATTCACAGAACACCGGTCACACTGGTGGCGCTCGCTAATTGGTGCTCAGAAGAAGGTCGGTGTTGATGGTGCTGGGTATGCCGGACATGGTTTCCTCCCTAAACCATTGCAGCACTTCCTTATGCTCGGCCAAGCATATCTGGAGCAGCTGCTTGATGCAAGACTGCAACAGTTGGGATGTCAAGTGCAGCGCCGACATAAAGTTCTGGACGCTGGTGTCGACAGTGGTTCCGATGCCTCTTTCCAACCGAGCGGCTACGTAGATGTCCAGGGTCCTAATTGCAGCACGGTATGCGGCAGTGTTTCTGTCAATATTTTGCAGTAGATATCCTGTAGTTCCGAGTACACTCCCGCTTCATTATTGGGGCCGACGGCGCGAAGTCACTTGTACGCCGCTCTGTAGGGATACAGTTTCCCACTCTGGCCACAGAGATGACTTGGGCCGTGTTTGACGGCGTGCTCAAGACTGATTTCCCGCGATGCCCAGAGATTATCCTGTTTCAGCAAGACACTGCAGATGTTGCTTGGATTCCTCGGTGTGTGCCTACATATGTTACATACATACATCACATCAGGCTCACTCCAATGCTCCAGGGAGCACCCGATTGACAGATTCTATGTTCGCATGGATAATGGACGGGATTTTACGGACCAGGAAGCATTGGGCAAGATTGCCAGTGCCATGCTGCCCCACACATTCGAATTCACAGAATATACATGGAAGTCTCGCTTTACAGGTGAATTATGTATATGCAATAATATACTTGACTAATAGCTCTTATATTATTACAGTACGTGAGGGCGTGGCAGAACGGTTTAGCACTCTGGACAATGTTGTTTTTCTAGCAGGCGATGCGTGTCACATTCATTCGTAAGTGCAGTGGTGTTACTCTTGTCCAATAACCTACTCACGATAAACATAGCGTCAATGGTGGTCAAGGTAACGGCAATATCATGATCTTATACATTCATAACCACCTTACGCGGCAGGTCTAAATACCGGACTGGCCGATGCATTCAACTTAATATGGAAGCTGAACATGCACTTGAATATGGGCGGCAATAAAGCGTTGCTGGCATCGTACACAGCAGAGAGGCGCCCCGTGGCACAGGGTGTCATCGAGTCTAGTGGCTCGCTGGTCCGAGTGACCAAGACGGCAGTAACGCAGCAAGACGCTCATGCCACGGACTACCTGGATATAGTTGCTAATCGCGCTGGCTACCTGACTGGTATGTACTGTGTTTGCAATGTGTCGTGACCTGACATGGTTCCCAGGCATGGGTGTGTGTTACAGTGCACGTACGTCCGCGGCTGTCTCCATGGATACCGATTCCAGTTTTACGGCGCCTGGAGTAGTTGATGGTGCGTTTAATCAGCTGGCGGGCTATCGTTTGTTCGACTTTCTCGTCAATGATGCCGGCAACAATACTGAGCCATGTCAGTTCTACCAGCGTGCAAGATTCGACGGCCGATTTAAATTGCTTGTTTTCATGGGATGCGACTTTGATCAAGTGGCGGCAACGCTGGAACAGCTAGTGTCGCAGTTTGACCGCATGCTGGAATGCATTTGCCTGTTCTATGACCACGACTTGCTGAGCGACTGGAGAACAATTAACACCGCTCAAGCACTTTTGGTGGGCCCGGAAGTTCACTCCATGTTTGGATTTGCACCAGAATCCACCACGGCAGTGCTTACTCGACCAGATATGTACATTGGATGCGTCTGTTCGGCAAAGTCTATGCTTGTCGATATTTTGGGATACATGCGCGACATTCTTGAATAGTTCTTGAAAATCACCCCTACATAGAGCAGAAACTACATTAACTATGATTTATTATCCACGCCAACTTATGTACTCTCCACATCAACCAGCATAGTATCTGCCAGGATTACATCAGTAATGCCCTGTGCTGCTAAATCGAACTGATCTTCATTCTCAGTCAGTGGTGCTGCGGTGGCAGTAGGAACCAGTGCATGTTGTGATGTCAACCGCGGCTGCGACTCAGCCCTGCCCACTGTATCACTGTTGCGCGCTGTACGCGCTGCCCCTCTGCGGCTCCTCCAACCGCTTCGATGATGGTGCGCGCCCGGCGCCGAGCGGGACAGCATCACCACTTTCATCGCCGGCAACCTTATTTGATGATGATGCGGTTGTTGTTGTTGTTGTTGCTTGGAGTGCCGCTGTGGAATCCGATGTCGCCGTCGTCTTGGCCAGCAGTATCAGCGAGCCCTTGCCGTACGGCAGTGAAGGCTGTCGTTTGTGCAGTGGCTACGTGCGCGTGAGTGGTTGTGTCTTGCAAGACAAATATTCATGAACGTACCCGCTGCATGGGCGGCGAGTCGGCCGGTGTCTGCTGCTGTGGCGGCGTGAACGCCGGCAGCCCGCCCAGAATCGGGCCGTCAGTGTCGGTGTCACTGATAACCGACGGGGCATCGGTCGCGATACTCTCTCTGGCAGATCTGCGGGATGACGATGCTGCCGTCACTGGCCGCTGAGTGTGTGCCGGTGATGCCGCATGTCTGTTCACTGACGCCCTTACTGGCGACGACTGTTTCTTGGCGGTGGCAGTGGGCTGTGCGGAAGACTTTTTCCGGGCAGCATTGCTTTCACGTAGCAGTTGTGCGCGAGTTGGCCGGGGATGTGCGGCAGACGCGGCCGATGCTGGGCGGGAATCTGTCGTCAGCTGTTGCGTATGGTGCTGCTGCTGTCGCGTTGCAGGCCGTGCCGAATGTTTAGACTGCGGCGGTGGTGGCTTGGATTCGCCGGGCTGCCTGTTCATGTACAGTAGCACTGTGTGGTGCATTGACGGGGGAAACGTGTCCAGCATTGCTTGCACCGCCTCGGAATGTTGATCGCCGGTACCGCGTTGATGCTGGTGGCGCGGTGCTGCGGGAAGCCTGGTTGCGGATTTGGCCGCGGCAGTGCGTTTGGCCGCGGCTTCATTGGCGTCGTGGACGGCCAAATGGATTTGCCAGCTGAGGTCCAATTCGGCCATGTGGCGGTCCTGTTGCAGCGAGGCCACGTGCTTCTCATACAACAGCTGACGGCGACGTACAACGCGCGCCGGCACCACGGAACCGTCGCCCGTAAGCTGCACGCAGGCGGATGCACTGTTAGTAGATGCTCGTGTGACAGAGTGGTCACATCGTACAAATCCCTGGGCAAGCAGATGCTGGTGCACGACGGGCGTAGTGAAGTATTTGTGCAGCGAGGTGTCAAGCAGCGGTTCGTAATGGGCGCGGTCCACGTGTAGCGCCGCGTGCAAGTTGATGTCGTACGTCTGCTCGCGCATCAGCGTCTGGAATCTGCGGGCGGCCAGGGTGTCAGTGCTGGTGACACATGATTCCACAACATAATACGTGCCTGCGACTGCCGTGCATCTCATCCAAGTCCACCACAGACATATTCACCGGGGGCATTGTGTGTGTTGTGCTATGTATAGGCGTGTGCTATATGCGCGCGTGTGCGTTTGCCGGGCCTGCGCAGGGATGCTGAGCCACTGTGACGCCGAGCTCGCTGATTGGCTGTTGTGGATGACAATCTTATTCAGTAATAATAGCATAATAGGGGGTGCCAGTAAGTGTGTTTCCCTTTCAAGTTCGATTCCTGCATGCGAGCATGACGTTCCATTTTCCGGTCCTTTTGGCCCGCACGAGCTGATGGTACCGACCGCGTGGCTTCCGACCGTCGAAGATTAATTAATTTTATTTCCATAAAAATGATATTTAGCATATAAATTAATAATAAGTAATAGTGTTCGTGCTTGTTGTCTTTCATTTTTTGCTGAATACTTCTTCCATACTGCACTTTGTACTTGATACATTGTACTGCATTGTGCTTGCATATTGGTGCTAATGTCCGCTGATACCGCACTTGTTGACGTGACACTACTTCCTTCTTCCCACCAGAACCGCACTGGCAATACAGTGCAGACTATCTGATGCTATTAACTGCACTAAAATTATTATATATGTACGCCTTATGTAAATTCATATAAGTACGACATTTATGTGACGCAGATCAAGGCGTCAACGCATACACAATTGTGTATGCGAGCGGTGGCTATATTTGCGGCCGCGGCGGGCTTGTGCGCGCAGGCATTTAGCTCTTCCGCCGTCGATACAATACCCACCGCTGTACCACGGCCGCATATTCCCACATTCACCGCAGCATTTGGTGGTGGCCTGCTCTGGGCCGAGAGCGAGGATGCCAACATCACGTTCACGGTGGATGGCGCAAATGGACGCGTACGGGTGGACTACGGCGGCCATCGGTTCTCCCTATTCTTCCGCGTATGTACATTGGGCAGATTCATTACATATACGTTCATATCCCACTTTGTGTATGCACTGACGCTTCATCTATATATATATCTATCAGGATTCGGCCTATGACTTTGTCACCGACACCGCTGATGGATCGTGCGCGTCGTGGGAGCGTCACGTCGTCAAGTGGCAGTTGGCCGACAACATTTTCGAGAATGCCACGCTGGCCGGCCATCTTTATCACAACGGGCGCCTTATGCAGCGTTGGACGGGCGTGGCGCCGTGGCTGGCTGGCCGTGGTGGACTCGGCGACGAGAACCTTGTGCTCCTTGTTGATCCCGCCACCGGGAACATGGAGGCGATTTCCACAGAGCAGTTGCGTTTAAACTTCTACGATGTGCTCCGCTTCTCGCCGACCATCAGTGAGGCGTCCTTCGATTTGCCGGCCCTGCTCCATCGGTGTCCCGCTGTCCGTGAACCACAAATTCCGGAGTTCACCGCCGACATGCATGACCATTCGAGTAATTCAACGTACATGCTGGAATCTTCCGTGATCAAGGGTGGGAAGAAAAAGACTTTTATCGGCGACAATGGCTTAAAGGAAGAAGTTATTTTCATGGAGGTACGTGTGGTTACGGGAATGCATGCAGTCAACGTTTGACTGTGCAGGACAAAAAGTACGAATTCGCCGCTTCGAGCAGTCCGACATTCTGCGCCGCTTGGAATATATCGGAAGGCCGGGGGAATGCCGTATTTCACAAAGATATATTTGCGTTTGCCGCCGTATGAGCCACCATAGATAAGTTTTTAGCTTGTTTACTAATCATGTCAGTTTTCTGAAATACTTCACCACGACGGCCGCGTGCTCTATGCATGGAAATATGTCACATCAATGGATTTGGAGAGATGGTGTGGGTATAATTTTGTCAATCTTGTCGTCGATGCTGGGACCGGTGCTTATGTTGCGTACACCAAGCACTGCGAGCGTTCGTCGTGCAAACTGGCCAACTACCAAGTAGAGTTTTTGAATTTTAGACGCTACGCCGATCTGGATGCTCCGCTGCCTCTGAGCAGCTGTGCTGTGCAGCTGGACGGCGAAGATCTGGGTACTGGTCGTGTAAATGTCTCGGATCTGCCGGAGAAGAAACCAGCGCCAATTATTCCGATTTTTGCAGCAACGGTGATGAAGGACGGCAACGCCTACCACTATCTGGTGGACGTGCCTAATCGACGGTGGCGAAGGCAGTCACTGTTCGGAGGCAAAATTTCCGTCAACCTCGTCCTCCCAATGCCGAATTCACAGGCTAGCATTTGAAGATATGTGCGAGAACATATCGCTAACCTGCCACTGTAGCTCAATTCGTACGAGTGGACGGATGGGGAGAACGGCAGCGGCTGCTACATGCGACCTGCTGAACTTGACTGTGATCTGTTCTCCGATGCGCTGGTAACGATTATACAATACTTCAGATTTAAAGATCGCTAACCCTGCATAGTGTGCGGGAGAAACCGTGTTCCAAGGACGGAAACTGGACAGATGGGTCAATGTGCGCGACATGGATTGCCACCGATCGTCATGGGGGTTCCGGGCGGAAATGATGGTAGATGGCGAGACCGGAGATTACGTTGCATTTGCCGTCGGTGGCAGCGCGGTTATGCAATTCCGCAGCATAACCCGCCATGTGGCTCCCGGTTCCTTCAAGCCAGAGTTTCCAATGGAGCGATGTCGCGAGATGATAAATCCCTGGACGTATCACGGTCCCACTTACCACAATCTGCATTAGCGGGGAATAATGGGGCCATCGCAGCTTAAATAAATAACGTCATTATATATATATCATATTTCTTAACATAGAATGCAGGTCACAGTGGCCGCAGTCAAAGCACTGCTAATGACATTCACCTGGTTGTTGTCCAGCACGCGCCTGCCACTAATCTGCGGATGCTTTTGATCCCCCTCTACGGCGTTGTACACCCGCGAGCCATCGTGATATGTAGGCTGCATCGTAGCACCAAGCAGCGAGTCGATCTACCGATAGATTAGTTAAAGAAATCGCAGATATTTATACCATGCACACTTACAGTGGTACCCAGAAAGCCAGATAACAATGACGCCTTGAACACACAGATACAGTCACTCCATGTGGCAGGAGATGGGGAAAACTGATGCAGCAACAGCAGCGGACACGACAATGCCCCCAGCAGTGCCGCGCCACAGATGGCGGCCACGTAGCCCGTGACAGTCACACCACCATTGGTGCCGGGAGGAACACGGCGTCTCAAGTTCGTGATGAGTCGAGGCGATCGCGTGCTTAGAATTCCCAACTCGGAGGCAAACGTGTCGCCCATATTGCATCCATACACGCTGTAACATTAGTTGGTTACTGATGGTATTGCTACTGTACCTAGCATAGGCAATGGTGAGAGCTCGCCAGCCGCCACCGATACCAGCCAGGTGTGCCAGTGCCAATGCAGCGCCCAAGCCCCCATTGCAGACAACTTGCCACGCGTCTCGCTGACCACCCACGCGGTACTCGCCGTCGACCAGCGATTTCCTCGCCGCCCCAACCTGTTCCCGGCATTAGATACAGATACAGAGTGGGATACGGCGCGCACCCACCCGCGTCACAGCCGTGCCACCGGCATAAAAGAGCAGCAGTACCGCGCCGAAATACGGTCCAGCGCCCAGAGACACGGCGCCAACCACGAACGCGGCAACCGCGCCCGACTGCGTCAGTGAACGCCGTCTGACCGCACCGTGCCACGCCACAGCGGCCGCCACCATCACGCTCACTATCCACCACGACGTCGACGCAGCTGAAGGCATGCTGGCCAAAGTTATGTGATTGTTGGTGGAGTTGTCACTGTTCGCGTGGTCTCGGCGTCTCCAGGTGACTGTCAGTCCAAAAAAGGCGGCGGATTATATTATGCGATAATAAGCGTGAATGCTCTGTACAGCCTGCAGCAACTTGGTCGTGTGTTGGCTGTAAGCTGTTGTATGCCTTCCGTGGGCATCGTTCAAGTTAAATAAGTGCGTCGCCAAGACGTCATAAGCATACACTGGCCGCGTTATGCATACCTAGGCATATGTATTACAATATATAAACCGTTATTTATCCTGCAAAAGCATCCAGCATGAGTACTCTATATCCAGCTGCATTCTATGTGCCGAGATGTGGTTCTTTACATATGCTTATTACGCTTTCCGTAGCAGCCGTAAAATGTGTCGCATTGATGCGCACCAGATGCATATTATATATATAGCCCTTAGGTGTCTGTTCAGTGTGCACTCAGCCAACAGTTGCATATTCAAGCATGCAGCATTCGACTGCCCGGATATGCAACAGCTACGTGCTGTCAATTAAGGAGTAAGTATTACATACGTAACAAGTTTGCCATTCTGCCCTTGATGCAGTGTCTACCAGTCAGCTGCCATATGTATGGGGCAATCATTTCCTCCGTGGGAACATGAATCACTTGTAGCTGATTTTCTTCCACTTGCTCACGTATGAAGTGGTGTTGTGTGAGAATATGTTTCGTCCTTTGGTGATATTTCGGATTCTTTGTGAGCTGTAGTGATGCTTGGTTGTCACCAAACAGTATTGTGGAGCCAGAGGCCGGCATGCCAATCTCGATGAGTAGCTGTCGGATCCATATTGCTTCCATGGTTGCATTTCCTAGGCCAACATATTCGGCATGTGCAGTTGATGTCGCTACGTTGGCTTGCTTGCGGGATGCCCAGCTAATGGCGGCTCCGTTCAGTTGCACGCACCAGCCACAAGTTGACTTTCCATCATCCTTGTCCGTGGCAAAGTCACTGTCGGAATACAGGATCGGGTATAGCAGCCACGATTCGCGTAGAGTCGGCACCACGCTTATCGCATAAACCACGTTGCTGTCGCGCCATTGTGCGGCAATGCAAGTATCAGAGTTGCTGCGGTCGCCCGTGGAAGCACCCGTTAGCGGCGGGGTAACCGATGCAGACAGCAGCCCTGCCGAGGAGCAGACGTTGGCAAATGCTGCGGCTCCGGTAAAGAGCCAACCTCACGCGGCACACAGCGTCACTGCCGATGGTGACCGCAATGTTGACGATCAAGATGATAATGGAGGCCTGATGGTCATGCGCGACCGGCCCCATTTCCTAGAGGCGTGGCTGAGGGTGCCGCGCAAGAGCTGGCAGGTGCCCGAGACGCCGTTCCACGTTTTCAAGACACCGGTGGGAGGTGCGCCCAACCTGGGCTCCCTGGACGAGCAAGACTTTTTCACGCCCAGCATGGTATGATGATGGCTGCATGGGCTGTATTGTGTGTGTACGAGTACATACGTACTCAATGCTCATTGTGTGCAGATGTCAACGACGCGCCTCGGCCTGGTGGTGGACCTGACTGTCGGCGGGGCCAGGTACGTGTGTGTCACACTTGTCTGTATGTGCTGTACACTGATATATGCGTGCTTACATGCATCACACAGCTTTTACGACGTGGCCGAGTGGAAGCGCTACGAAATCTCGTACGTGTGTCTACCGTGCGAGGACAATGTGGCTTCCGATGCGCCTCCCGATGAGGCAGTGGTGCGCCAGTTCATGCACATTGTGCGCCAGTTTTCTGCGCGGGTCGGGGCACTGCACGGCCGCAACAACCGGGTGGGCGTGCACGACACCTTTGGCTACAACTGTGCCGGGTTCCTTGTAGTCAGCTATTTATGCGAGGAGGTTGGCTGGTCCGTTACGGCGGCTCTGCAAGCGTTTGCCTCTGTTCGCCGGCCTGGCATATACAATCGTACGCTGTAGATGTTATCTTATAACACAGGTACTCATGTCTCGCACAGGCCGCTTCATTGACGAATTGTATCGCCGCTACGATGAGCCAATGGAGCCGAATTTCCGCTACCCTGTACCTCCTAAATGGGACACGATGCAGAGACAGGTATGATTGAAACCTTTTCTAATATCAATACAGTTTTTGGATGAATATGTGCAGACCCGCCCAGCGCCAAAAGCGAGTCAGCCGCGAGCAAAGTTTGCCAGCTATTGGAACGCCGATCCGGTGGCAGCACATTCTGCCGGAGGAACTGGAGAGGCGCCATCCAGCAGCCGCAGCCATCCGGGAGTCACTGTCCGGTCACCGCACCGCGAACGCATTGCTAGTTTACTGGCAAAGTTGCTTACAGCTCCGCCAAATACCGATCTTGCATCCATGCGATTTCCTCATCACACATCCGTGCCACTGGAAGCCGAGCATGTGGAGACTACCGCAGGCAAGGACGTCGTTGTAACTAGGTCAGAGGTACGTCACTGCCACGTCTCGTTGTGCAAATCATAATCTAATCTAATGCATAAACAGTCGAGGAGTACCGTGCCGTACCTTATGCTCGTGCTGCGCGAGGGCGTTTTCCTCATCGAAGCTTCAGATAATCAGAGCGACCGGCAGATATATCACATATCGCGCCCGCCACCGCTAGTCTCGCTGCACCTGGCTAGCGGTGACGACGGGACGGTTGTACTGGGTGACCTTGACTCGGATGGTGCCACATTTTATGCGCGAGATCTTGCGGTGCTTCGCGGAGTGCACGTGTTGAATCAGTGGCCATATGGCCAGCGACTAAAGTATCTTGACCGTGAAGTTGTGCACGGCATGCCTCTCGTACAGCCACTGAAAAAGTGGCCTCCTCCGGCCGGTAAATTATATATGGTATGCGCGGTTTATGATGCATGACACCTAGGTGGATCCCCCGAGATATACATGAAGATGCGGAAAATTATGCCAGTCAGTGCGGCCAGAGATATGGCTACCAGCAATGAGTACGATTTACTGTTTTTTTCCGTCACATCAGTTGGCACAGAAGGCTGGCTGTATGGTGCCAAAGCAGATGATGCGAATGGTGATGGTAATGGAGTATACAAGCTCGTGTGCACAAAATGGTGCGATGAAAGCAATAAAGTTGCCACCTAGTACGTTTTTGGGCATTAGTATTCTTTCCTGCTACTGCGCCCCTGTGCTCGCTATACGATTTCAAAAAGTAAGGCACTTCATCCATTAGACTCTTTGCGTACATATTGACAATGATATAATGATATGAAATGACCTTGATAGTAAAACAACTTCATCCAGTAGACTCTTTGCATATGAATTGACAATGGCCAATGTGGCTATTGAGCCGCAGCAGGAAACAAGAAGGAGAATTTTTGCTGCGGAAAGAAGAAAAGTGAAGCAAGTGGCGCTGCGAAAAGATCGCTTCGGTTAATTTAACACTAATCGTACACTGTATTCGCGCGTGCTCCCACTGATTGTGCACCCACGTCCTGCCAGCACCGTACCGGCCCGGCACCTGTACCTGTCTTGGACTTGTACCTGCAAATACCTGGCATCTGCTTGGTACTGCATCTAGTGTGCTGTACGGCTCGCCCTCACCGTGCAACAAGCTCGTGAACTGGTCTAGAGGTTTGTGCATGTGGGCATTGTGCCCTCCCTCTAACCAGGCGCTACCTTGTAGTGCCCTTTTCGCTTCACCTGCCAGCTACCGCATTACTACTGCATGACCATGCACTCGGTTGCACAGCGCCGTGATGGTGCAGCCACAAAGTGGGGCATGACGGCCTCAGCACCCGTTCCACCTACAAACGCACCCGCGGGCATCGCCACCCCATTCTACTCCCTGCAGTCCAGCGGCTTGTCTGGCGTGAAGCCTGCCTCTGACTCAACGTCATCATCGTCGTATTCCACCCAGCTGCCGACATCTGGTCCGCACAACCCAATGCTGCGCTCCGCGTCCCTGGCAGACCTCCATTCTCTCCGCGCCACCGCTTCCGCCACCACCGCCGGTACCGGCAGTGGTCCTCACTACGATCTATTTAGCGCTGCACCGGGATTCCATCTCGCCACCAGCGGCCCGTCCATGGGTAATCACGGCAGGCCATCGGTGATTGCCTCGTCGGCAATGTATGACTCGTCCACTTTGACGGGAAATTCCAATCCACCCGGCTCGCGTCACTCTTTCAACGCTCGCCCCGCGTCCAATGTATGCACGCAGCTGTATTACAATTATTTATATATAACTATATCTGACTCATGTAATAGGCGTCAATGTTTGGCGGATCAGCAGGTGATGAAGATGGCCGCGACGTCGCAAAACCTTCCACCACTGCTGATGGTGTACAACGCGATCCCGCCGCCTGGGATGCAATGTCTTCCGGGATGCGGTGGTCGCATCATCCGCACTCGCGCTCAAACCCCACCGACTCTAGCAACTCGGCTGCCCCGTCTCTGCCGCCAACGCAGTCGCAATTCGCGTCAATGCCCAACTCTGATCGTGCCAATATTGTAGTATCTCCACCGGCACGGGATTCCACGCCCAGCAACACATCCAACAATGTGCAGTCCCGCTCGCATACCCAGGAACATCATATGCCGATGAGTGGTGGCATGTGGCCATCGCTTGTACCGCCGCACGCATCCACTGCACCGCCGGAAAAGTTCAACATTGCCAACAGTAGCAACACCAGCTTTGACCTGCAGGCCGGCTCCATGTCCCTATACTCCGCCGCCGATCAGCAGGATAACGATTCCAGCATGCATCTGATGGCGGTGACGGCCTCGGCGTCCCACAGCTCCCTTCCGCCGCTCATGACGGGCGACAGCAGCAGTAGCAACGTCTCCTGGGACTCGGCCGCCAATAATCAGCGATTCGCAGACGCACTCATCCCATCACCCACCGCGGAACAGCTGGCCGCCTGGAACGCTGAAGCTGCAGCCCAGTTCAAGACACATCCGCAGAGTGCCGCAATGATCGCTGCCTTCATCGACTCGCACCGCCGTGCCATCGAGCAGCGCATGCATCTCCGACGGTCGCTTATTGTGTCGCTGCAGGAAATGCTGGTGGCAGACGAGGCCTCACTCCAATATCTCCTGAACCGTCAAGCGTCCGAAGTGGTTACCAGCACGCAGCAGACTACAAGCAGTGGCGATAAGGAGAATGCCGTCACCGCCACTAATGTCAACGATTCCGTTTCAGCCCCGCCCGCGGAGAACACTGTTCCTGCCGGCCCTCCCTCACGTCCGATTCTTCCCTACGCCAAGCTGTTTGACAATGTTGGCGGTACAAACGGCGCCCCCAAACCGCCGCCAATGCAGTCAGCCCCTGCCGTGGTCGTGACGAACCCTTCCATGGCAAATACCGTCAGCAATGCCAGCAATGTCGTCCCTACAAGCACGAGTACCGCCGACTCATCGGCCATAGCCGCACCGCCCGACCCGTCACTGCCGCAGACCGGCACCGCCAGTGTGGAGGACGTGTGCCGCAAATGGAACCGCGGCGAATGCTACAAGGGCGACCAGTGCAACTACGTGCACCAGTGTGTGCAATGTCACGGCGAGCACCCGCGCACAAAGTGCCCACAGCTGGCGCCGACGAATACCACTGATGGCGATTACGAGCAAGACAACGACGACGACGACTTCGTCGATGAACAGGACGACGGCCAGGAGGAGGAGGCGTGCATCAAGTGGAACTACAACCAGTGCCAGTGGGGCCAGCGATGCCACCGGCTGCACAGCTGTGTACAGTGCGGCGGAGACCATCGCGTCACCGACTGCACGGAGGAGAGTAGCGGTGGCCAGGAAGCGGACCAAGTGTGCGTCAACTGGAACAGCGACCGGTGCCGCATGGGCCAGCGGTGCAAGCGACAGCACAAGTGCCTGGTGTGCCGCAGTCCACGGCACCGCGCACCCGACTGCGACAGCGGCAACAAGGCTGCGGCGTCCACATCCACTCGCAAAAAGAGTGCAACTGCTAATGGTGGTAGTGGCGGCGGCGGTGGAAGCGGTGAGGTCTGCCTGAACTGGAACAGTGGCCGTTGCAATACCACGGATCGCCCATGTCGCCGGATGCACGTGTGCTCCGTGTGCGGCACAGCCCCGCACCACCCGGCCATTGTGTGCAAGTCTCGACGTGCCACGGTGGACACGCTGGCCGACGCCGGCATCGACGTGTGCCTCAACTGGAATCGAAACAAGTGTTCGGACGCGCTTATGGCCGACGGCCACGTGGGCGTCAACTGTCGACGTCTGCACGTGTGCAGCCACTGTCACAGCGCCAACCACGGCATCGGCTCCTGCTCGCGCGCCAAAGACGCCGGTGTCACTGCGGCCGATGTGGCGGCAATGAGCGGCGGTACGGGACGGTCGCGAAGGTCCTCCACCACGGCCGCCGCCGGACACAACACGTCAGGCAGCGGCGGTGGCGGTGACGGTAGCAACGACAGCAAGAAGCCAGAGGTGTGCGTTAACTGGAACAATCGCCGGTGTCGCCAGGGAGAGCACTGCAAGCGCCAGCACGTCTGTCTGTCATGTCTGACTGGTGGCCACACCGTGGACCAGTGCCCGCATCCAGCTTCCGCACAACAGTCGTCGTCTGCCTCCAACAACAACAGCACGGCACAGGGTGGTGGCAGGCGCGGCAAGCGAGGCTCGGCAGCCAAGCATTGACATTGTGCCACGCTCGACGACGCATCATCATCATCCTCACAACCACCACCACCACTTTCACTGCCATATCGGCCACCTGGGCACAACGGACGCCCAGAATACATAATTACGTCTCAGCACTGTTATCTATGAGCAATTCATATTCACACCGCACAGACATGCTTGCCATGTTACGTGCCTCTTGTATGCATGTGTGTCTTACAGCGTAAACAGAGTTAGAGCTTAATACCTAACTATATTATTTACGTTCAACCTTCAACGACTTTTCAGCATTGAGCTTACAATGCTACTTATATATAACTGCGATTATTCGCCGTTTCTTTACTTGAATTTATTCCAGGCTGCCGTGTGTATTAGCACACGGATACTTCCACGTCAATCAACGGCCCACAATGAAATCGACCGTGCTCGCGCTTGCCGTGGTGTTGCCATCGTGTGCACTGGCCCTAAGTGTGCGCGTGATGCACTGTGTGTCTCGCGGTGCTGAGCCCTGTGCCGCCTTTTCTCTGCGTGGCACCATCGGTATGTGTGGTGGTGTGTGTGTGTGTGTGTGTTAATCTACCTGGCATCTACTGCATACACATCTACTGACGTGCAATAGGCGATGCATTGAAGTGGAATCCGCAGCGGGACGCGTTCACACAGCTGTCCCGGCCGACTGGTAGTAGGGCGCTGTACACGGTGAAGTTTGTACTGGATGATGGGGACGCTGTTGGTGCGCGTGAGTGGGTCCAGTCCGTGCCATTGGTATGTAGGCTTAATTATCAATGCGATGCACGTACCTCAACTCTGGTCATCATAGAGTCTGGTTGGACAAGAGTGGCACGATGCCATCACTGTGCACACTGAAGCCGGCAGTGGCGGTATGTGTGCGTGTTGATGTCCATTTGAGGTGTCTCAATATGCAAATGTGCACAGCCATAAAACACATTGACTACGAGACGGCTGTCAAAAGTGCACTGGCGCCTGGCAGCCAACTGGGACCGCCTGCAGAGAGTTTGGTGCGCTATGGCACTGTTACTATCGGTCCCAAGTGAGCTATCTGATTTATACAGTATATATAGGTGTACTTTTCACATGTATCTAATTGCAGGCCAAGGTTGGAGCTGAAACGTGGCGAGTCTGCGCCGGTCATTGATGCGCCGGTCGAGGCAGAAAAGACATTCCTGCAGAAATATGTGAGTGAGTTGGGTATTTTCGTTCAATGATGCTCTGGTGGCATATATATCAACTTAATGTTATTGTCTTGACGATGCCGAATTGCAGTGGATGTACATCTTGGCAGCAGTAATGTTTATGATGGTGAGTGGCGGGGCACCTCCACCTGAAGAGACGGCAAGCGGTGGTGAAGCGCAACAGCAGCAAGGACAGCAAGGTCAGGCAGCAGTGCGACCTCACGGTGGTCGACCAGCACAAAAGCGTCGATGAATCAGCTATGACTAATATATATTCATATCATCAATATATATAGTAAATTTCTCTCAGTGCCTAACATTCAGTCAGGTGTAGTTAGATGTACAGCTGAACACTGCAGCATAGTATGCTTAGCATAGATATGCAGCCGTAAATATCGCGCCATTTCCCTAGCTATAATCTGGACTATCGGGGCAATGTATAATCTCACTGACCACTACATATTCGCTTGTCTGTTTGACTCTGTGAAGACTACCTGTGGCGGTGTAGACTGGATGCAGACAATACATAGACAAGCTATACGATAATCCGTGAGTTCGTTTAGTCGGCTCTTGTGCCGAGCTAATGTCGAACGTCCTGTCTCGCCGTAAATGTTCGCATCGGCTGCTTCTCGGTTGTTGCCGTGACCGCAGCGTTGCTTTAGAAGCCAACACATTGGATTTGATTACAGTCTGGCTGTTGTAATATCGCTTAACTTAACGCACAAATGGCCAGTTTTCTGCGCAGCACATTCGGCCAGGCCGCCGCCCCGGATGAGGAGCAAGGTCTGCTGGATTCGGTATGCCCCAGTTGTATATGTGTGCATGTTTTGCCATCACTCTGGCTTACGCGGCTGGGCAGGCGTGCGACTCGCTGAGCCTGACCAAGACGCAGCGCATGTACGGCTTCGGCATCTGTTTCGTCATTGGTTTTGTCCTCAGTCTGGTGGTGCGTGCTGCAGCTTATCCTCAGCTGGCCTACGTATCAACCTGCATTCATGCCGTTACATAACCAAGTATACAGGGAACGCTGGTGATGTTTGGCGGGGATCTGGTCACGTTTGCCGTGCTGTACACGTTCGGCAATCTGGTTTCGCTGGCCAGCACGGGGTTCCTGGTTGGCCCCGTGAAGCAGTGCAAGAACATGGTACGTCTAGCGGCTACAATGATGTCTGTTGGTGCTCACTCTGTTGTAGTTTGATCCCGTGCGCGTCGTGGCCACAATAATCTTTTTCGTGTCCATGGCGCTCACTCTGACCTTTGCCCTCGCGGTATGTCAGCATATGCATATGCATACAATAATCGTCTGAAATATTCCGAAGATTCCCGGTCTGGAAGGACTGGCAATTGTATTCATGATCATCCAGTTTGTGGCGCTCATCTGGTACTCGGCCTCGTACATTCCATATGCCAGGTGCTGTCGCTTGTATATATATATATATATATATCGTCTAACTTATATCAGGGCACTAATTAAGAAGACGATGGCATCGCTGTGCGGTAGCTGAGGGGCGCACATTACCAATACATGTTCATTTCGCGTTTGGCGATATATATATATTTCTGCTGGATGGATGGATTTCGCTTCCATTGCCCTGCTAGTCGTACACATTCCACGTGGACACCCATTTGCGGTCGGCGTAGTAGGCGGCCGGCCCGTCAAAGCCGTATGACAGCGGTGCAAAGTAGAGGAATACTGTAACCACCGCGGCGCCCACTGCAACAGTCCACACAGTGCCGGCGGTGCGTGGCATGAATGACGCCGCATGTTCAACCATTAGTGCCGTGCACAGTATGGAAAAGTACAGAGCGGGAAAGTAGTGGTGCAGATACCTGCAGGGATGATATGCATACACTATAATAATAATAATATAGAGACGTACGTCACACGCGACATGGCGGCAAAGGGAACAAAGTGCAGCAGCCAGCCCAGGATACACCACTTGCCAATGAAGGCAAACTGTAGCAACTTGCCTGTAGTCAAGAGTTAAGTATACGTAATACTATGTGCACAAAGCTCCACGGTATACGCACCCTCATCATCCCAGTCGTTGTAGCCGCGCCGTGAGCGCAGAGCGTATATGGCCATCGCGGCCAGGAACAGTGCCATGGACGCAGTGCCGCCCCACCACACAAGCGGGTTGCCGAGCAGGTACACCTTGTGCTTGTGATCGTCCCAGCCGCACATGCGCAGCCCCACCTGCAACAGTGGCCACTGGCGCGGCAGAGACGCCAGCTGGTCCGGCTCCTTTTCTGGGTCGGGCACCAGCGCGTTGTTGGACGTCAACATTGCGACATTCAGGTGGATGAATTCCTTCAAGAATGAAGTCTTGTAGGATTCGGGCGACCCGGGCGGCACTGACCACCATCAACGAAGAGAATACAGATGCACAGAGTACTTACGTTTGTCGTTCCAGTGCTGCTCCACGTTCCACAGGTTGTACGGGTCCGTGGTGGCGTTGTGCTTGTCGCATACAACTTCGGCTTGCTTGAAGCCCCATTCGGGTAGGTTGACATTGTGCGAGCGAAGCAGACACTTTAGCCGCGCATGCCGCAGCCGTATCCGCGTGGTCAGTGAGCGCACGCGGTCCACAGAGTTTCCCGAGATGTCGTCATGGACCTCGACAATCCAGTGGTCGTTCTCGTCGCCGATGGTGTCGTTGCCGTAGCCGCTGACCTCCCAAGCGGATTTGGTGATGGGTGCGGCCAGCGGGTGGCTGTGCAGGTTGCGGCCGGTTGATTTGTGCACTAGTCGCACCACCTGGCCGTCGCGGATAAACTCTGGCTCGTCACCGTGTGGGTTCGCGGCGTCTTGGATCTCGTCGCGCACTCGAAACACCTCCCAGTCATTGTTGGCGTCCTTGTGGTGGTAGCAGGTGACTTGCTGCTGTTTGGACCTGACATAGCATTAGTATTGATATACACGTGATGATTTTGTGCTTGCATACCCATGGGGAAAGGCCTGGACGTGCGAATGGAGCAAACCACCACCATAACCATTGTTCTTTAGAGTGATGCGTGAGCCGAATGCAATCTCTACCAGAAAATATCAACACTGTATATATCCGTTTCAATAAATAAATACACGAACCGAGTGGATTCTGATGAAATGTGTTGCCCTGCAGCTGTGCCTGGAACAAACTGCTCATCTGAGCATCGCCGGGGCCGCTGCGCACCAGAATGGCAAAGTGGAGCCAGAAACTGAACAGATAGATCACGGCGGGCACCGCGATCAGCCCCAGCACGCGCGCCATCAAATGCTGGAACAAGCGCATCTACAACGGTTAATAAATGCATTGTAGATATATATACATATACATATATATATATATATATATATATATATATTGGTAATAATAGTCACCTTTGTAAGCGCCAAGTTGCCCAACAATCGCCACAGATCCTCTACAGTGTACAAGCCAACCTACTGATTAACATATAGATAGCAAACTACACATATTCAACTTGCCAGCGCCGTGACAAAGAATCCGACCCATTTGATGCTGAAAGCAGAGGTTTAATATTAACTGTGCAATCATACTATTATGTAGTTACCTGGAGACCACACCGATGGAAGATCCAGTCATGATCAGCCAGAACCACCGCTCGGCCGTGAATGGCCGCTGTCGACACCGGTGAAACACCACCATGCAGTAGAAGGTGGTCACGGTGAACAAGAGCAGCATAGAGTCCAGCAGTATGTAACGGCTGATTGTCAAGTAGGCATTGTCGCACAGCACAAGCACCGCGGCCAATATACTCGCCCTCCGCCCCAAGCCCAACTCGATCGCCGTCAAGTACGCAAATGGCACCATCTGCAAACATTAGTGTTATGTTGTTGCATGATTAAAATGTGACCACTGACCATGGCGCCGAAAGAGGCAAGGAATATGCGCATGACGGTGTAGTTTAGTGTATCCGGGTAGATGTCACCAGACTTGAACTCAAAGTCACCACGATAATTTGCCAGCGCTCCGCTAAAGCCCACAAGTATCTTGCCCAGTGGCGGGTGCACGTCAAACTATATAGCAGTGTTACTTGGACACATACAGATGGACACATGGACCACTTGCATAAAAGTCTCGCTTCAAGTAATGGGAGCCAAACTTGCCTGCAGCTGGTCAGTAACAAAGCGTAAACATACATATGTACAGATACGACAATACTTGCCAAAGTGTGCCTCATCCCAGACCACAAAGTTGGCGGCAGAAATGTTCCACAGCCGTGTGATGAAGGAGATGAGAGTCAGCACAGCGGCGGTGATGGTGGTCTGCTTGTCGTAGCGGAACACGGCATCCTTCAACAGTGTCAAGTATTCTCTGCACATACATTCGACTATGTTCTGTACCATGAAGCGGTCCAGCCAGTCTTCGGGGGCGCCACTGCGATATCGGTGACCGCGGACTGGCGGCAGGAAAAAGTGCTCGTGATCCTTGTTGGCGGAGAGCAGACGCTCCGGCGACAGTAGCAGTGCATCCGCGTCACTGCTGCGGTACTCGCTGAAGGGCGAGCCAGCAGCGAGGGCGTTCACCGGGCTGACCACGTTGGACTTGCGTTGTCGCAGATCCGCCGACATGATGTCAAAGAACATGGTGCCACGCTGACCACAGGCCGACTGATATCGCGCACCCAGGTTAGACAGCTATGTAGGCTGACAGGCTGACAGACAGGTAGGCAGACGCAGGCAAACGCTTCTCTGGCAGACAGTGACAGTTCACGCGAATGGCGTGAAAAGGCGCGCACGCGTTTCTTGCGACAGTTGCGCGTTGCGGTGCGACGCGGCGGCCGTTCAAACAAACACTTTTATGTGTTCGCTGATTATGTATTTGTAATATTGTGGTGGCGTGTCGTTGTTGGAGCGCGCCCGGGCGGTCGGTGACAGCAGATTGTTTAGAGCCGGTGCCGAGTGAGTCAGCGGTCGCCGTGGCGCAGGATCACAGGTGTCACGGTTACACACACACACACAATAACGTCTATTATGTATCAAGGCAAGCAAATGTATTTGTGGAGTGAGCGCGGTATCGCGTCCAACAGCTTCTTGGACTCGAGCCATTTGCGGCTGAACAGGCGCGTCTGGTAACGGTAGGCGCCGTCGCACAGCACAGTCACCACCGTCGAGTCTGTACAAAGCAATTATTTATGCACAATGTGATACAAAATAACAACCGCATTACCGCGCTGGCCCAGATTTTTGGCCACCTTGCACGCCGCCACAACATTCAGCGCTACGAGTAAGTTACTAAATAAATGTACAAATAGTTTAACTAACCAGATGAAGCACCAACATAAATTCCCTCCTCATGCAGCAGACGATAAACCATGGCGATTGTTTCCTCATCCGGCACGTGCACAGAGTCATCTATGCATGCAAATCAGCGGATAATCTTTTGAAATGTACAAGATGGATGGCATACCGATGAAGGCGAGACCGCTGGCAAGATTACTGGTGACGCGGCCTTGTCCAATGCCTGTTTCCAGAATCAGTATTCCTCACTTTACTAAGCAACTCGGTGCAAATTCAGTGACCCTCAGTAATGGAAGAGCCGGTACGTGCACCCAGCACCTTGCGACCAGACTGAATGTAGCCATGCAGCACACTGCCGGGTGGATCGGCCAGCGCTAGACGTATATCTTTGCGTTGCGACTTGAGATACTCGGCCACCCCGGCCAGCGTGCCCCCGGTGCCTGTAGAGCAGGTGAACGCGTCTACTCTACCCCCGGTCCCGCGCCATATCTCTGGTCCCGTGCTGGCAAAGTGTCCATCGCGGTTGGCGCAATTATCAAACTGACACATGTCGTCAGTGGAACAGTACATACTCATACACCTGACCACCCGACACACCTGATCTGTCCACACGGCGTTGTCCAGGGAGGCGGCATAATCCCGGGCCTGGTGGTTGTAGTTGCGAGGGTCCTCGTAGGGTACCGCGGGTCTGCAAAGAGATGTCAGTGTCAGGGGTGGCGGTGTGACACCAACAATAATCGCGTACACTGCGCGCACATCTGCGCCGAGCATGCGCAAGAGATCCAGCTTCTCGCGCGACTGCGTATCGGGCAAGTAGACCACACATTGGTAGCCCAGCGCGCGACACACATGCGCCAGTCCTACCGTGTCACAGGGTCAGGGACATGTCAGTGTTGCATGCGCACACGCACCGATGCCGGTATTGCCAGCGGTACCCTCCACCACAGTGCCGCCGGGTTTCAACACGCCGCGGCTCTCGGAATCTCGGATAAGGTATCTTCAGATATAAATAGAGCACATTAGCGAGGACTACTGAGTGCCATCAAGCACGCACAGCGCCGCCCTGTCCTTTACAGATCCACCAGGGTTCATCCACTCGGCCTTGGCAAGCACATTGCAGCCCAGCTCGCGACTCAGCCGGCCCAGACGGATCTGCATTGCAGTGCCGAGTCAGTGCCTGTGTATGGGCATTGTAGAGCGCTGGCCCTTGCCAGAGGTGTGTTCCCCACGGCGCCAACAAAGCCTTGCATGATCGAGGTCATGATGAAAGATGCAGTAAATTAATAATAATCTAGTAATCTACACACTGCTCGACAGCTATACAAAATATTATATATGTACAGCCAGCCAGCCAGAGTACTGCCGTCTAGAGCCATCGCTGTAGTTGCAACAAGTACATACATGGTGAGGCGCCTTTAACTGGCGCAAGAACATGGCAACTGGCGCCACTCACCACTGTTGCGTGGTTTGCCGCATATCAATCTAGACTCTGGTGATTAATCAATGTATGTACCCAGGCGATGGTGCATTGGAGGCAAAGAGCGATGTAATTAATATGGCTGGGTTGTCTCGCCGTATAGCGTACTCGATGGATGCACCGAACTTCTTGACTCATCCAACTGAACTGTAAGTCATCTTCTCGTCGACGAAGCTCAGAAAACCTAAGAATATGCTCAGTTTTGGGACGTGGTCAAATCAGCAATGCAAATCAATTGGCTTCGAATGATACTGTTTGCGGCTCATGCAGCCTACAGCCGCTTCCGAGTTACTTTCTCTGAAGTGCAAATGTTCAGACTCGCCAACAATGAGACTAAGCCCGGTATATATCTGCCATGATCAGAATTTGACGAGATGTGCGTTGGATCCGTGGTCAGTCCCATCGCTGATATTGTGTGGAGAATGTGCGGAAGACACATTGGTATATGCCTACCGCATAATAGCCTACTTTTCTTGCTGCGTTGGCAAGATGGACTCTGAAATACTGTGGTCCAGTTAAACCGCGGGCCTATTATCAAGCTCTTTAAACGCATATCAGCTTGATGCGCGGTGTTCCAACCTATGAGCGTGTGATGAGTATATGCAAGCAACTTTGCAAAGCGATCAAGACCCTGGATTTCATATCTGGACAAACTTAATAGCGTAGTTGATACATACATCGAAGCAATCAACAGTACGTATGATATAGCAAATATGCTTGTCGAGAAAGGTATGCTATATGAAGTTCAAATGGCCTTCAGAACGATTTATCGATTTGCTTCCACAATGCATCAAACAGCGTGGATGATGTCACGATTCCCCTACCGATAAGATATGTGACGGAAATTAAACACAGGCACTTGGAAAAATATAATTATAATTATTTTGCAGTAAATATATTCTGGGCAATGTCAAGCGCGCAAATATAACCACAACAGTCATGCGGCCTGTTCAATGAATTCATTGAAAGTAAAGAACTCGATGCCCAATGTACTTAAGGACGAAGTACCATTAGTGGAGGTTACGTAGGCAGAACAATAGTTAACCTTTCACGTTGTATATACATCAGGAACATTCTGACTAGAACCTGAGTTAGTGATTTGATAAGAGAGTTTGGAATCTTGAGAGTTTTGAAGCACTTGATAATCCATTTGCTATCCGCTAGTACAATACATTTATGGCCCCGTTCGCCCCGTCTTTGCTGGCGCCACAGTCGCCGCTCGCCACTATCCGTGAGCGCAATATGGTGCGTATGTATGCGTGCTGTGAAAGGAAACCTATGCAGACTTTTACTCTCGTTTAGACTCTGTATGGTCCCGCCGATGAGCTGCACTCTCGTCGCCAGTGGGTGGTGGAGGTGAAGCCGTTGCCCATGGAGCAGCAGACGCGCTCAGTTCGTCTCTCTCTGCTTCAGGGTGGCCGTGTAGTCACTGTGAGTGTTGGGTCTAGCTACTACTTGATGACGCTTATCAATCCAGGACACTCTGCAATCGGGCCTGAACGGTTACCTGAAACGTGAACGCCAAGTCACCGACTACCTGTCTGCCGTGCATGATCCCCTAGAACCGCTGTGGCCCTCTACTGGCTATGTGACTATTGGATTCTTTACCGGTCACATCTTGGCTCAGCGAGGTGAATTGACACGCTGCTCATATGTAGTACTTTATCAATCTTGTGCAGCCAGCCTACCCATACGTGCGATGCTACCAGCCGTGGGTGCAGCTGCAGTCGCAATGTACTATCTGCCACGAACTGGAAGCAACGTGGCACTGAGTGTCATGGATGCCGTGTATGATCGCGACAGTCGGCTGCGGCTCATGGAATCGGCCAATGGCTGGCTGACTAGAGCCAGCGAAGCGCCGCAGCAGTGGAAAGCCGCTGCCACCAAGCTACTTGCCGACGGTCTGAGGCAGGTCAATGCGCAGCTACCTGCATCGCTCGCGGTGTCTGATGAGCGGTTGCATGGCACAGTTGCGTCAAAGAAGGCTTGAACTTTATTAGACAACATTGGACCCAACAGACAGCGTATCTTCATCTTTGATCACGAGATCATCAGAGCTAGCGAAGAGCCTAGTGCGCATACCAATGTCCTTCTGAAAATCAACTGTCTATTGACTGATAAACTCTGAGTGAGGAATCACGATATACCGTTTCCCATTCGGCAGCAGTGGCAATCGCTCATCGTAACACGTTTTGTGGTGTAAGCATTTTACCTGCTAATCTTCCTCCATTCATCTGGTGTAAACAAATCAGGCACTTTCTGCTCCGTCATTTGCTGGCCGTAGCGCATAGTGTGTGCCCATCCTTCACTATCGAGAAATTGATACTCTTCTTCCGCTGTCTGTTTGAAACTCCAATATAAGTTGGTGTCGTCTGGTCCTTTCTTGCCACCCTCAATTCCATCCTTGGCCTTTAAAACATCCTCAATTGTGGGGCCCGGATGGCTGTACGGAAACCGATAATATATTGAGAGTTGCCTGGCTACATATTGCATTCAAATATTTCCGACAAGACGCTTCGACGCTCATCATCTTGTACTGAGTCCGTCTACATAACTTTACATCTGGCTGAGGCTGCGCGGTAGTAAGCCTTGTATCCGAGCGGCTAAATACGCGAGATTTCGGTACCAAAACCAACATCGCATCCTTCTTCTTCCTTCCCGCCTCGCCAAGACCACTGACAGGCGCCTCATCATCCAACAGCTCGTTATCTGAGTGATCCTCGCCCTTGTACACTATGAACACCTTCAAATCGGACGCGTCGACTTTGGCGAGCTTGCGGCGGTGTTCTCCGCCTGATCGCTCGATGATGCCATTATAGAGCCCACATTAATAATCATCACTAGTTGCATGCATCGGCTGGCGTTGTATATTGGCTTGCGACGCCTACAATAGCAATTGCAATTGCCTCGCCAGAAACGCACGCTGCCTCCCACTCTTAACTATTTTCTACTTTATACTTTCTATACTATACTATTATACTTCATATTGCTTGTTTGGATAGCAGCGAGTTTTTTGCACTAAAGTTGAACATTATTGGGAATGCACAATAATCCCCATACTTGCATGGATGGTGTGGTTATGGGTTGGTATCATCCTATCATAAAAGCCCCCGACAACTAATTTACAAAAATGTGCACTTTCTGCCCCGGATTGGCCCTCTCCACCTTGACGACCAATCCTCGCTCCTGCCTGAAATTACGTGACACAAACTTCTGCCGCAGCATAAAAGCCGCGCGTCGCAGCGCTCGCAGTCTTCGTTGAGCACATTTCAGCACTCTGCAAGCCACATTTATAGACTGTGTCGCTTGCCTTTCACGTTTTCACTACTCTTCATACTTGAAATACATCGCGCACTCACTCGCTCACTCTCACGCGCGCCATGCCTGCCTTCTTCATCGGCACCGTCATCATCAACTACGTGTACCCGGACGACTCGGACGCGCGTGGTTCGCGCTGGATCCGCAGCAATGCCACGGTTTTCGCCGGCACCACGCACCGTAAGCACATCGTGATTGCTGTGACAGTGCCAGTGCCGTGTAACAGTGACTGACAGTGTCTCCTGATGCAGCCGTGGACATCATGATGATGTCGTGGACGGACGTGGATCGCGAGGTGGTTGAACCCATGCCGACGTGCACCTACATGCTTGAAGGTCGCGTCACCACGCGTTCTCTCGAGCCGATTTTCATGCTGGTGGAGGCGAGCCGTTTGTTTGCTCCCGCTGCATGGCGATCAGCGTACGTTTACACACACGCATACACGCTTATACATGCATTCATACTGACACACAAAACAAACTGCAGCGCCATTCTCGCCGCGTATCTGTGGTGTGGGCGCGTACAACGGCCCCAGCAACACGGCAATCCAGATCGAAACGCCACTGTACGCCAACAGCATTAGTGCCAATGTCACGGTACGATATGCTTTGATATATCTCGCAGTCACTGACTGGATACCGTCAGTTAGAGTGCGCCTACAACGTCACTCAGTATGGCAACATGGTGGGGAAGATGCATCGCCGCTCTGCGCTGTTCTTCAGCGGTACGTGCCCGGTGTTTTACACCGTGTAATAACTAATCTGCTGTGCAGGCTGCCTGAGTGATGTTGTTGTTGCGGACAACACGGTGCCTGCCTCTGCCTCGATCCAACCGACTTCACGTTTGCATCTGTCACTGGAGGACGTAATGTGATTGCCGCCGCTACGCCCGGTGTTACGTCGCCCGCTGCCAGCTCGCTGTGGAACTTCCGCCGACCTACGCAACCTGCGCCACGCTACTCTGACCCGTCTGAATTGCTGGCCCCGGCAGGTTCGTCTCGTGCAACGATTACATCGTCGCCGCTTCCTCCAGCTACGCGCCGTGGTACTGCGGCAAAAGCTGATGCAATGGGAACCCCTGGTGTTAAGGCCGAAGCAACCACTGCGGCATCCTCCACCGAACCGCCATTGGGTTCGTCGGCGAACAATGACAAAATTTTGGCGGACTTGCTCGAGCAGATCGATGCTCATGACGAAGAAGTTGCTGCAGAGACGGCACGCACTCCCACAGCTACGCGTAAGAGGGTAATTACGCTGATTGACGATGCCGATGATGCTGACAACAGTGGTGGCGTGGACATTGGTGCCTGCTCCAGCATTCAGCATGCCCAGCGTGCGCGCACCGCTGCCGAGAAGGGCAAGATGCCGTCACGTGACTTTGTTGAAATTGTCGACCATCCACGCACCGCGGCCGAGAAGAGCAAGATTCCGGCACGTGACTTTGATGGCAGCACGCTTTCTGGGGACCCGAATGTCTCGGATGCGCTTCGAAACTTTCACAAATTCGCTGCGCCAAAATCTACTGCGCGTGGTGCTGCTGGCAAAGGAAAGACACCAACACGCAATTCTAAGGCTGCTGGCCCAAGTCGTGCAATGTCCATGGCTGAAGCCAGCTGTAGCTCCTCCTCGGCTGACAGTGGTGTTGACACACCTGTAATGCCCATTTCGGAAATAGTAACACCCGTCCCTGTTGCCAAGCGCAAACTGGCGCTTGGCGCCGCGGGTTCAAGCAAGCAGCGCAAGGCAGCCACGCCGCGTCAGAAAGTGTGATCTGCTAACGCTTCCGGATGAGATCACGTACGCACTTACAAACCACTGTAATGCTTCATAGTAAATCAATGCTTCCACAACAAAAACTGTGTTCCACAACTGTGCGCGCACATATTCTAAACTCTACAACACAAAACTAAATTACTAAACTCTTAAACGGCACAAAATGCTTTCGGTATGCTGGAATCTTATTATATCTGAATTCACCGCAACTATACAGTTGGCGCCGCCGCATTTGCTGCGCCATTCACGTACGACCTTGACCGACTGCGCCACAGCCTGTTAGGCGCAAATATAAAAGCGTGGTGCGTGGCGCACGATTGCAACACGCACAGTTTGAGTAATCTGCGCGAAAACTGCTTAAGAGTGCGGAGCGCAAATTCCTATATCGAACAATAACCTATATCGCCACGCCTCCTGATTGGCCTGCATAACCAGGTGGTGGTGGGGCGTCTTCAATTTGATTAAAATTGCTGCTGCAGACAACGCGATTAGCTGACTGCAATGTCGATGAATGTTTTAATATATTGCTTTAATGCGATTAGTCAGTTGATATATTGAAATTTGTACGTCGCTGCGCCCATAAAAGCGCGCGCAAATCTCTTATTTTCCTTTGTGCGCTCCCAATTTTGTACATTCCCGAGCACGCCGAACACACAAACGACACTTACAAGACGCTTACAACACACACACACACACACACCAGTATGGTAGCCAAATGTTTCTATATACATCCTAACCGATTAGCAAAAAGCTGTACTGGCTCTACTGTCTCGGCAAACGTCAAGGCAGCTGAGTATTAACGCAAACAAATCGGCGCCGATTTAGGTGTGTTAAAGCATTAATGCGTTTTTGCGTCACATATTTGTTGTTCACAAGTACTAATAATATAGCCAATAACTACATACTGTGAATACAACTGTCATTCACAAGAGTTACCGACAAATATCAACGTATGCGTATATAAGAAATGCTATCACAAATCTTCTCACGGTGTACAGATGAAACGCGCTTCAAAGCGTGCAGCTGGAGCCCCTACAAGGCATGACGCTGCAAAACGTACGATCCTTGATGAACAGCCACATAGTGCGCATCGAATGGTGACTTATCAGACGATCAAAACTGGCCTCAAGGGAATTCTTAAGGCGGGATCAAACGGTTCAACTGCAGATCAGACTTTGACTGATATCAAGTCGGCAGTCTATCGAAGCCATAGCATTATGATATTGACGTACCAATTTATCAAAGATTATGTGCTCCGGGAATACGATGCCGGAAACCCGCTTCCACGTATATCTCGAAATTTTGTCAAGCTGGCGATTAAATTGCTGGCTTTACCGCCGCGAAATGGCCATCACTTTGGGCCCGAAATGGCCGAGCTGCAAGAGCAAATTCAGCCCCGCGTGGAAATGTTTTTGCGCGACATGGAGGTCCATCGAGACAACTACACTGGACTTTCAAACGTCATCGAGTTTCTAACCACCGAGATCATAACAATGTACGAGAACAATATTAAGCTGCACTTTGTGGACTATGTGCAGCGCTTTGTGAACGTTTCAATGAACATGCGAGAACGGCTACTTGCGTTCAAGGAGGATCAAAATGTCGAGCGACGGCGAGCGGCAAAGTCTCACTTTTGTGACTCGCTGAAGCGCGTAAAGACCGACCTACTTAGTCATGGTGATCTTACTGCCGAGCCAGAGCATCACGAATGGATTCAAGCTCAGCGACTTCATGTCCTACCGCAGCGTGAATTGAACATCAATGCGGCATACGATTCTCAAATCTCACCGCAGGACTACTTGCGACCAATGATATACATGATGCGTTTGGTGGAGGCACGTGGTGAGAAGCTACTCAACGTATTTCCGTTGCGCAACAACATTATCCCAAAGCATATACGACTTGACACCAAAGCATTGATGGACATTTGTTTCCCCACATCGAAGACAGGCAGGTCGACTTTAAACCGCTAAATGCTGTGAACAAGAACCGAGTGTGGCGTCTCTTTTTCAAACTTGACAAAAAAGCATTCCGGCTTCGAAATGACAATGAGGACCAGTTTCATTTTGATTACCAAATTCAAACCGACGGTGTCAGCTGCAGCATTTTACTGAAAAAAGAGGTCATGGTGCAAGGAGATCAAATACAAGTTGCAGCTCAGAATAACGATCTATACATTGACGAACTACCAAACTATGACAACTTGATGCGTAAAACCATTGTGGCCATTGATCCAAACATGGGGAATTTGCTTTACTGCGTGGATGGAACAGGCATGCATGATGCTTAATATGATACATCTATTAACAGTTGTAGAAAAGTATCAAGACAAGTTTCGCTACACGCAGCAGCAGCGTAGAAAAGAAACGCGATTCTCCGAGTACAGGCAAATTCGCCGCAACAAAACGTCACGTATGGCCGGAGACAAGTATGTGCGAGAGTGGGAGAACGAACTAAGCGCGTTCAATTCAAAATCGCTAAATGTGGATCGATTTCGCGAATTTTGCGTGGCCAAAAACAGATGCAACTTACAACTATTACCAGTTTACAGGGAGTACGTGTTTCGAAAGCTGAAGCTCGGTAGCTATATACTGCGCCAAAAAACCGAGGCCAAGATGCTCAAGATATTTCGACAGAAATATGGCGGCCCAGATGAAGCCATTGTGGCAATTGGAGATTGGGCGCAGCGGCAGCATCGACCCTTCAAGGAACCAGTCAAAGGCAAAGGTTTTCGAAAAACGCTGCGCAGGGCTGGATATGAGGTGTACTTGGTGAATGAGTTCAGAACCAGCAAATACTGCAGTCACTGTGGCTCGGTCGGAGTAGCGAGTGAGTGCAAACCGTTTCGGCGAAAGGCCAACCCGAATCCAAATTGGATAGCTACAGTCAAAGATCGCAGTCGGCTCAGGTGTACAACCTGTAGACGCCTGTGGAATCGAGATTGCAACGCGGCGTCAAATATTTGGATGGCAGCAGAGAGTGCGATACATGGTCGAGAACGACCACGCCATCTGCAACGAGCGTAGCTCGCAAGGGTCTCAACTTCGGTTATGCCGGACAGTCCCGGGTAAAACCGGTCCCACCACAAT